>JANAVB010025196.1:68440539-68757351 GCA_029216955.1 Iris pallida | reverse complement strand
AAGGGATCTACCTGTCTTCCAGCCAGATGGTGACCGCCAGGCGTGACCAAGGCTTCGAGTGGGTTTCTTTTGTTCGTCCACTTTATTGTAAATTCATATTATTTCGAGGCGTTTAGCCGACGAGCAAGTGTTAGCTCGTATTGCACTTTACTTATTGTCTGCCTACGGGCTGTAACATGATTGACAAGCCCCGGGGGTTGATCATGTATGACTTAACTCTGAGCTAGTCTCTGCATTTTGTTACGACTAGTTTTCATGATCATCTTATATGTAATGTTTGGGACGCCTTACAATTGTATATTTGGTGATCTGTTATCTTGTAACTTATTTTACTTGATGAGATTGAGACAATAGGCCATTTGGACCGTAAGAGACTGTTGGTTTGTAGAATACCCTCACATGCTAGACAGCCGTGATCGTATAGCGGGATGGTTGCCGTCCCAATATACGTAGCTGGCTGTTCACGTTCTCGTTCGTCCGTATTCCGGGAGCGGGGCGTGACAGTTTTAGTGGTGGCCCATGCAGGTCTTGTCAAACAAGAAATGTGAGGGTTACCGGTAGATGTCTCAATCTGTGCTCGCCCTTGATCTCCCGTTGTATCTTTGCATCTCCTTGAATTCTCGACTGATAACATGCTTGCATCCTTGAATCATCCTGGTCCTTTCCTTTATTTTCCTGATGTCATTGCTTCAGTGGGGATGTTTCTGCTGACCAGCCAGAGAGAGTTCAGCCAGTAGTCCAGCAGCAGTCAGAGAACGAAGCTCAGTCGTCAGCAGCAGCTTCCCAAGCCATGCCTCCTGTAGAGCCAGAATTCCCAGTCCAGCCAGATCAGCTAGCAGGGTCAGAAGATGGAGTCTTGGTAGGACTCGTCCGTGAGTTGCTTGCGTCTCAGAACCGCCGAGATGATGCCTTGCAGCAGGCAGTACAAGATACTCTGAGTGGAAGTGGTCGGAATAGTGCAGTCAACAGATTCAAGCGCCTGAACCCTCCCTTCTTCAACGGTACTGAAGATGCGGTGGCTGCCGATGCTTGGCTACAGGATATAGAGATTATTCTTGAAGCAGCGAAGACTCCAGAAGACGAGAAGGTAGCAGTGGTGCGCCTACAGTTATTGGATCTAGCCCGCAATTGGTGGGCTGCGCGAGCAGTGGGATTGGCAACACCTGTTCCTTGGGCAGTGTTCAGCGAGAAGTTCCAGATCAAGTATTATGATGCAGTGGCTCGATATGACTTGCAGACCAAGTTTTGCAACCTGAAACAAGGAGGAAGGACGGTCGACGGATACGCGGCCGAGTTTTCGAGACTTAGTCGGTTTGCTCCCACCTTGGTGGCGACCGAGCTTGACAGAGCGCAGAGGTTCCAGCAGGGACTTCACTTGGAGATCATATTGGCCGTGGAGCAGTTCGAGCATCAGACTTATGAAGCCGTGTTGCGAGCAGCGAGAAGGCATGAGTACACTTCCCAGAGGATAGCAGACAGAACTGGAGGGCGAAGGTGGTCCCACAGTCAGAGGAACCGATCTTCAGCTCCAGCCCCAGCAGCCAGGGCCTTGACCATTGAAACTCCGAGGCGAGCAGCTTCAGTTACGTCGGATCAGTACTCAACCCCGACGTACCCTCAGCAGAAGCAGGAGCAAGAGCAGTCTTCCTCAGTGGGCTGTTCTTATTGTGGTAAGCCTGGGCATGTAGTAGCAGAGTGTCGCAAGGCTCTGGGATTGTGTTTGTTGTGTGGAGCGCCAGATCATAGAGTGGGGTCCTGTCCATTCAGAGTTGATCCAGTACCCGCAGTATCTAGTCCCTCAGTTATGGGACCAGCACCAGTTCACCAACAACAGCAGTTCCTGTTTCCAGGACCATTGCCGACTCAGGTTCAAGCATTCCAGCAACAGAACCCGCGGCAGTTTGCCCTAGCCCAAGCTCAGATTCGGAATCGTCGGAGAGGTAGTCGTGCTCTATCTATCTTACTTTCCCCCGTCGTTACCAAGGGCACACGACTTATTTCATGTAACCTAATTACGACGGCATGTCCCGGACCCGAGTTGTACCCTGATCATTCGAAAAGGTTATTTGGTTATTGGTACCAACCTTTAATCTTTTCGGATGTGGAGAGGCCCGTGTTCGTATTTGATCAGGGAGTAAGACCTCAATGCGCCAGACTATCAGTTAGTCCGTGTTGCTTGAGTTCATCACTCCTTGGGGAGTCAAACGTGGGAGTGTAAGGATGGCATCCGAACACGTATCCCAATCGGTTTTGGCTCGTAAGGTGTGAAATTTTCTCATGCCTTGCACTTCGAATTCTTGCTTGCATGAATGATTGCTTGATTGATTGCTAGCTCTAGATAGCTTGTGCTAGTATAGCTTGTCCCGATATCTCTAGCCTCTTGAATAAATTTCGAGGACGGAATTCTTTTAAGGTGGGTAGGATGTAATATCTCGAAATTCGTGATACGTATTTTATTGCGTATTCGTATTTCTGACCCGTATTTTTATTTTTTCTTGTCTAGTTAATTGTAGTTTATTTCGTAATCTTGTGGTAGTTTAATTTTCATTTATCATTATGGGTTAATCTGGTTAATGACTTCTGGATTTTGATTGGACTTTGGCCTGCATTGTATTTTGCTCAACTTGCAGTATTCTCGGCTTTCGTATTTTGGCTCGAATATATGTGGAAGAGCTTGGCTTGGTTTAACTTGGTTTGATTTGGAGACTTGGTTCGGTTTTATTTGGTTTGAGATTGCATTGGAACCCTTTAACCTATACTCTCCCTCACCTCCATCATACCCCACCATCATTTAATCCCCTCTCTCTCTCTCTCTCCCTCTCATTTTCCCACTTCACAGCCGGCCACCCCCTCTCCCTTCCTTCTTCTTCTTCCCTAAGAGAGAATCACCCCCATTAGGCAAGTGCACCTTGCTCACACTTGAGGGCCAGATTTTATGTGCCCATTAGCTAGTTTAGCACCCTATGAGCAACATTAGATCTTGGGTTTTCTTGATTTGGAGCTTGGAATCTTGTAGATCTAGGTTTGGAGTGTTTTCGGATTTTTGGAGATTTGATCTCCCAAACTTGTTCTTTTGTTGGATTCAATGTTTCCATGTTGTAGAGCTTTCAATTTTACACAAGTTAGAGCTTTGAAAATCCGGATTTGGGTTTGTATTGATGGATTTATGATGTTCCAAAGTTTTGAGTTCCATGGGTTCTCTTCTCGGATTTTTGGAGAAGATGACTTGCTGTTCTGGCCGATGGCGCCTACTTCCTCGAACACGCCTCTTTAGGCGCTGTTCGTTCAACTGCGCCTTCTTAGGCGCGGTTCGCAGACTGCGCCTCCTTTTCGAGCGCGCCTCTTTAGGCGCGGCTCGCTCGAACGCGCCTCCTTAGGCGCGGTTCGTCTCGATCGCGCCTCCTTGGGTGCTGTTCGCCGCCGCCCCTCGATGGCGCCTCCTTGGCGTCATTTCAGGCGCGGTTGGCAGACTGCGCCTACTTTCCCAGATTGGCAGATAGCGCCCATTTCCTCCTGTTAGGCAGATAGCGCCTACTTTCCCTTGGCTTGCCCGACTGCACCTATATTTATCATTTTAGGCGCAGTTCACTGTTCCCTTGACTTAGGCGCCATTTGATCCAATGGATCTAGGCGCGGTTTGCCCCATTGGCTCTAGGCGCGGATTGACCTGTCCAGACTAGGCGCATTTTAGTGTGCTGCCTCCCTGGCACACTCTAGTGTGCTGCCTCTAGGCGCACTCCAGTATGCCTGGCCTGCCCTAGTGCCCCTGTACCCCTGCACCCCTAGTGCCTGTATTGCTTTCTCTGGGATTTGGTTTTCTTTTCATAATTTGGAGCTTCCTGAGATTTTGGTGCTCACAACACGACTTGACTAGACTCGACACGTCTTGACACGATTTCCTGTATTTGTGTACTGCTTTCTTGAATCTTGACACTAATTTGGGAACACCTTACCCCTGGTTTATATCCTTACGCCTTTTGACCCGAGCTCGACCCGAACACGATGTGGGCACGATTTGATTTAATGCTAGTACGGCGTTGTCCCTGGTTTTGTTATCTCTTGTTACATCAGAAAAGTGTTTTCTTATGGTCTTATTTATAAAGTCATGTTTTCAGCCTTATTGTACTTTTCATGCCTTTTACATCGGTGGCCGTTTGGGTGCACTCAGGATTATGTTTCTTTTACTTGTAGAATAGTTGCATTGTATGCCTTATGGCCCTGACACGATAAATAAATCCTGGCTAATAACTTGTAACTTGTAACCTTAACAACTAGATAACTTGATAGTGGCTCGTGGCGGCGCACTTCCAGCTTGTAACATGACATGACTTGGCATGATAATTTGACAACTTGAGCTGCTGAGGCAGGCTCACTTGACTAGTATAGCTTGTCTTGACACCGTGGGTGTACCTTCTTGAGTTTGGTCAATTCACCAGTCTTGTCTTGTATCATGTCTAGGACATGAATTCTTGATTTCCCACGGTCAGGAATTCATATTGGAAATGAACTAAGATTAACAACTAGCTTAATTCACTAGTCATGACGAGATGTTCCTCAGCTACAGGCGATCCCGTTACCCCGGCCACAATCGTTTGGACTTGTAGCCTGCCGACGAGTAGGGCGCATTTCCAGCTCACTGCCAAGTGGTGCATCCTCAAGCTACTTGTAATGATAACAAGAATGTAGTCCCTCTCTCTCTAATTGTCACTATACTAATAATCGCCTGGGTAACCTGGATAGCTGCAGGGCTTGTGGCGGAGATACATCTCACTTGCATCTTGTTAGTAACTAGGCTTGTGATAACCCTAGTTAGTTAATGTAGCAAGCAGTAGGCTATGATTGGCCGTGTATTATTGGATGGTGTCCAGCCTTGTCTGGTCTGGTCTAGGACCAGCCCTGATGGGTCCAGCTCTTGATTGTTCCAGTCTCTAGAACTTGAATGCTTGACTTGCACTGGATGTGATTGCAAGATTTCTTCTCTGTCACTGTAGTGTAACTCTCTTGTATGGCTGTCCTCTAGGCAATAACTGGTCAGTGACTATGTACTGTTTAGGTGAAGGGTTACAGTGGTAACCTGGCTACCTGGTACGGTACATTTGTCCTTACCGTGTTTATTGTGTAGATGGCACTTATCTATGTTATAGCTTCCTGTATATGATTGTTATCTTCAAGCAATAGACTGGTTAGTGACTATGTACTGTTCAAGTTTCCTGGTACGGTACATTTGTCCTTCCTTGTTTATTGCCCGGATAGCATTTATTTCTTATTTTTCATGCATCTTATCTGCCATGTTCTCCGGTATTATTATTATTTTCTAATCAAGTTACTTGTTTCCTTTTCTGTGATCGGGATACGTGCATTGGTACCGCACAAATCTCAATATGCTTTTACTTAATTCTTTTGCTGCTTTTGTTTACTAATGATTTGCTGGTTTTAGTCCTTAAGTGGAGCCTCCTTTGTGGCACTTGCTCTTTCTGGGGTCTGACCCAGCTGGTTTTGTATGGCCAGATACCGGAGCAGCAGCAAGGGATCTACCTGTCTTCCAGCCAGATGGTGACCGCCAGGCGTGACCAAGGCTTCGAGTGGGTTTCTTTTGTTCGCCCACTTTATTGTAAATTCATATTATTTCGAGGCGTTTAGCCGACGAGCAAGTGTTAGCTCGTATTGCACTTTACTTATTGTCTGCCTACGGGCTGTAACATGATTGACAAGCCCCGGGGGTTGATCATGTATGACTTAACTCTGAGCTAGTCTCTACATTTTGTTACGACTAGTTTTCATGATCATCTTATATGTAATGTTTGGGACGCCTTACAATTGTATATTTGGTGATCTGTTATCTTGTAACTTATTTTACTTGATGAGATTGAGACAATAGGCCATTTGGACCGTAAGAGACTGTTGGTTTGTAGAATACCCTCACATGCTAGACAGCCGTGATCGTATAGCGGGATGGTTGCCGTCCCAATATACGTAGCTGGCTGTTCACGTTCTCGTTCGTCCGTATTCCGGGAGCGGGGCGTGACAGTCCCGCTGGGACTCGTCTAACTACATGATTGGCGCAATTGATTGATTGGATAGACTAGCCTTGCTTGCACATAGTAAGAACTGAGGAATCCCTAATTGCATAATTCCAGGATAACTTGGGACTCACAATAGCAAGCCGTAGGAATTGATTGGCCGTTCAAAGATGATTTGTTTGTGTATTGTATCTACTCTGTTGCCTAACTAAGATGATCAGAATGTCAGGACATGACGGACCAACTTCTGTCCTTGTTTGGTTGGGAGGTTGGTTCGAAGTGTCGTGATGTTATGTGAATCCCAGTGGCAAGCAGAGATCTACTTATCATATTCTCTTATTACTGGTTTTAATTCCTCATATCGTGCTTCCTTGTGGTACTTGCTATTGGAGGTCTAACCTCTCTGGTTTTGCATGGCCAGATTTAGAGCCGGTCCCCGAGGATCCAGCTTACTTCCACCTCTAAGATGGTCAATACTAGAGGAATGATCGCAGGAGGACTCGAGTGGGTTCCTTACTTCTCCACTCGTTTTGTTATTTACTTAATACCTTGCCGTTTGGCACCGACATGTTAGTCGGATTGTCTTGTACTTACTTTTGCATAATTGTAACTAAAGTCAGACTGCAGCTGATAACAATTGTGTATATGTTACTATACCATCTGGCTATGTTTTGTAAAGCCAGATCTCCAGAACATTTTGACTGAGCGTTTGGGACGCCTTACTGCTTTCTCTTATATGTTCTCTACTTCTGTTTCTTGTTTTGAATGATTGAGACAATAGATGTGAAATGACCATAGTAAGACTTTTATGTAGTATGCACCCCCTCGTCTGGTTAGACAGCATTGATCGTATTATACGGTATTCATCTACCCGTAATACGTAGCTGGCTGAGTCATTCCCCCGCTCTCCAGTATTCTGGTTCTGGGGCGTGACACATCTTGTTCTTTACTGTCTCCTAAGCTAACATCTTCCAAACTTTGCTTATCATCCAAATCATCTGACAGTCCTCTTGAAAGGAGGCTTTCTTCATCGACTAAATCTTCCACACGACGATCACTTTCTCCATGTGACGTCGGCATTGAAGAAAATAGAGTATGTTAGAAACCAGCAGAAGAAACGAAGGACAAGAAACAATACAACAAGAAAGAGTAATGATATTATCGTACCTCCAAATTGACCATCTATATATAACCCTCTCATCTGATGTGGCATGTTAAATAAATGAGCTTCTTAGCATTTTCCTAAATTAATAGTGTGTCATCTGACATGACTGATGACATGGCAAATTTTAATCCAAAAAGTTAACTACCCAATTTTCTCCATAATAATTTAATGTTAATATCAATGTTATTTTAATGTTAATATTAAGTTATGTTAATATTAATGTTAAGATTAATGTTAATATTAATATTTTTGTTAATGTTAACGATAATATTAACATTAATGTTAATGTTAATCTGGAATATTAACTTTAATTTTAATTTTTATTTAAAAAAAATTGCCACGTCAGCTGTCAGATCAACATATCACGTCAGCTGCCACGTAAGGATGGCCAGTTTGAAAGTGCAATTTGGAGGTACAAAAAGCATTATTCAGGAAGAAACAACTTCCAGCAAGGCAACAACACAACCTTTTCGTCTTCATTGTAACTCCGCCACGTGGCCCTCTTTTGATGGCTCATGAAAATTCTTGAGTGATTCTAGGAGCAAGCATAATTTTAAAGGAAACAACTTCCAACAAAACAACTTTCTCGTCTTCTGGGTACATGTATTATTAAAATGTGTAGCTAATAACGCATGAGGAAGCATGCAACAGCAATCTCCACGTGGCCCTCTTTCGTAGGATAACACATGCAGCAGCATTTAATGCTACGAAACCCTATTGTCTTGTTATGTACTGTGTATCCTATGTGGCATGAGGCAGAAGACAATAACTTGCATAGGCGGCTATATTCAGAAATGACAATAAGTTTAAAAAGTCATCTCCAATGCAAAAAAAGTATTGAGAAGACAATATAAAGTAATTTTTTACGACTTCCAAGACAACCTTTGCTCTTCTAATGATATGGTATCAGTGTTTATTATTAAATTGTGTAGAATAACGCATGTAGAGCATTTAATGCTACGGGACCTGTTGTGTTAAGGAACACAACATGTGAGAGAGAACCCGAGAGAGAGAGAGAGAGAGAAAGAGAGTGTGGGAGATGGGATAAAGAGGAAAAATCGAGCTCGACTAGATTTTAAACTTAAAATTCAATTTTTGGTTATCATTACTAATAACTAGTTCGCACGTACGAGTTTAGACGAACACTAACCGAGCCCCGAGCAACGTGACATCAGCTAGCTAGATTTCTAATACCGTGGCATTCATGTTAATTTAAACATTTACAATATTATTGAAACTAATATGACTACTAAAATTAAAAATAGTTTTGGATTTAACATCTACTTCAAACTAGTTAAAGTTAAAATTGTATTCTTTTTTATTTAAAATGTAATTGGAACTACAATTAATACTAACATTCGCTTGTCCCGTAGTTTAAGTCGTATTTCCCTCGATGCTAGGCTTGACGTAGCCCTTGCTTGTCAAGTCGTTGCACGAACACATTAGAAAAGAGTTTTGTTGGGCTATCGAAGTATAGCAAGCACCTTCCCGTGTCACGTGCATTTGTTAAGCAGTGAAAGGGTGTGAAGGCCACTGGCAATGTCAAGACATCACGGACTATAGCTGGGTTAGACGACGACCCTTTTGCTGCGGGCCGAATCGGTCCCTTGGCCTAGGAATGGATTGGTTGAAGGAGCAATACACAAGAATAGACTTCCATAGCTGGGTTAGACGACGACCCTTGATTCTCGACAGGTTGTAATATCTAACTGTTGTTAGATAGTAGAACTAGACAGCGTTCTACGTCGTTCCTGCGGTGTAGGCTGGGACGCTGTCACGCACTCATGCCCTTACTTCGGGTGCGGGTCGTGATAGGGTGTGCGAGAAAGGAACACTGTCGCTATCGATTCGGTCGGGACCGATAGGTCGGGATCGATTGACTCGATCGAACGGGAACGGTTGAATTAAGATCCATTCTCTCGCCTGAAGTAAACTCAAGGTGAGTGGCTGACCCTCCTCTTCTCGACCCCCTTCCTAGGTAAATCGATAATGTTGTTGCGAATGAAAGGATAAATGCAAGGGCACAAACACGGGAAAGGGATTGAGTTTTCAAAGATAATGTAGGCTATGTCTTAATAACTAAAAGGAAAATATGTCTTCGCACGGTTATGGACAACTTGTCGACAACGTAGTTTCCTCGATCAGTACAGGTTTAGCGGGGACTTGCATCGGAGCTAGCTACTTGCATTGAAAGGACCCCGATTAACAAAGCTATACGTTCAGGATGGTTCCAGAGAAGCCATTCCATAACGTGACAGCGTCCCAGCCTACACCGCAGAAACGACGTAGAACGCTGTCTAGTTTTACTATCTAACAACAGTTATAATATCAAAACCTGTCGAGAACGGTCAACTCCGAATGGAGGACAAGCAATGTCAATATAATATACTTAATAAGCTATGATATTGTTGCGACCGTCCAGTGTAGGTATTTATGTATGGTATTTATGGTGCACATCATCTTAATTCAACCGAGTAGTTCAAAGGAGGGAATTATGTATGGTATTTATGGTGCACATCATTAGGACGGGTTGCGACCATCAAGTATTGTGATAAGCTATGATATCAGTAAGTTTGGGATCCTTCGGATATTTGGCTAGCAACCCGTATCGAAGCGATCATAGTCTTACACATAAGGATGCCAAAGATGCATAACGGTGCGAACCGTCCATGGTCATTGCGTGATGACAGACCATGGTCATTGCTGCGATATAGCATGGAGAACTTGCATCAGCTAGATATGGCAGCAGTGGAGAGAGGTGCACCGGCTACAGTTCAGGGAGCACCATGACTCCCTAGCAGATCACATATCGCTCTAATAATTCAAATCACATTTTACATTTATTGTCGTATCTTATATTCCAGTTCAGCTTTACTTTCCGTATTTCTCACCATGCTATGTTTCTATTACTCACATGCTCTACCTGCTTTTATACTATACCATGATTTAAGACTAAGTTCTATTTGAAAGAAGGGTTACAACCCCGGTCCTTGTTTGGTCCAAGGGTTGTAACTCGGCTTCAAATGGTTTCCAAGTCGCCTATATCTTTGTCTTGTATTTCATTATAATGTCTCTTATAGTATTTGTCAATTCATATGGAACTGCTGTTGGTGTTTGTACTTGCTCATTTTTCTGACAGGATACCGTTGACATATTACAATTGTCTCGTGTGACTGATTGCCCGACCTATTATGGGGTCGAGTCTGATGGAGTAGACCCGGACTGTGGCTTATTAGTAGAGCCACTAGACTTTGCTCACCCTGAGTAGTGTAGCTTAGTTAGGTTTGTCTGGCCTACGAGCTAGCTAGTACTTTCTAGACTGTAGTAGTTTTTATATATTTGTTATTCTCTGGGTTGTTTGTGTATAGCTCTGGTCTTGTGTGGATCTTTGAATTATTTCATGTTCTCATCATTCGTATTTTCCTTTCCATACTATCTACCTTAGTTTTACATTTGTGATTGAGACTGTATTGCTATGTCACCTCCATTCGGAGTGTATATACTGTACAGGTACATTTATCTGTTTAGTTGTAGTATTTATAGATGACCTAGACAGCGTTCTACCGCCGAAGCTGCGACGTAGGCTGGACGTAACCACGTACTTGTGCCCCTAATCAGGGTGCGGGTCATGACAGAAATACCGTGACCTTCATATAGATAGGGCCGATGGGCTGAGATTAGCGCTGGGTACAGGCGCAGGGCCTGCCACCCTTATGCATATGTTTAAGTTTACGGTTGGTTAGTTGAGTGAAATGATATGATTTCTTATGTAAAGTTCTAACCTTGTAGGCTAGGCGAAATGGGACATAGATGAGCACGATCACAATATTTATGTTAAGATTATGTCTAACTGTATCTGCCGCAGGGACACGGTGGTGGACAAGTTCAGGATATGTTCGGCTCGAGGCGGGGCTCGGCTTGGACGTCCAGATGCATGGAGTCCTTAGCGTTCAAGAGTAGCTACCGCATTGGCGTTCGGACTTGCGACATGGAGATGTTCAGCCGAAGACTACTTGTTGGCTATAAAGAGGCATAATGTATGGAACAATGTACTCCTTTGTGAGCTAGAGAGATCATGAGCGTTGTAGCCAATTGGCATGATGAGTTGGGCTATTTAGAGCCATTGTAACTTTCAGTTCATTATCAATAAAAGAGATTCTTGTTGTATACTACGTTTTCCTTCCGCTGCTTATGTTATCAATTTGAGCTATAAACACTATTGTGAATCTGTTATCTTGCCTTGCACGAGCGCAACTCCAGGCTCGTACGGCATCACGCCCCAGTGATGACGATGATTCGGGTGAAAACTTGATAATGATGAAGACGGTAACTCGGTCGACAAACGTAAGTATCGAGGTATGATCGGAAAATTTTTACAGTAGCATTAATATTAAATCTACATTGGCTTTTCTGTTAATTTAAAATTTATAATATAATTAAAACTAATATTACGAAAATGCTATTTGCTCCCAAAAATTTTGGGTGATACCATCTTCCATTATGTGGCATATGACATGGTTGCTAACATGACAGCTGACATGGCAAAATTTAACAATAAAATTAATATTAAAATGAACATTAATAGTAAATAAATAATTTAATATTAAATTAACATTGATTAATATTAACATTAATATTAACATTAACATTAGCATTAACATTAACATTAATATTAATATTGACATTAATATTAACATTAAAAAAATTTGGGTAATTAATTTTTGGGGTTAAAATTTGCCATGTCAGCTGTTATGTCATCTGCCATGTCAGATGCCACATAATGGGAGATGGCATCACCTAAATATGTTGGGAGCCCAAACGACTAATTGCTAATATTAATACAGTGGCATTACCGTTATTTCCCAATAGATTCGTGACTTGTTCGGTCACACCCCTCCACGAGCGGGTTACATACACCCGCGTAAACGAGGGGTTAAATAGCCTTTTCCAAAGAAGAGAACCCATCCGACTAGAGAGAAACAAAGGAAAGAAGAAGAAGAACAGTCGCAATGGAGAGGAACAAGATCAACTGCAGCGGATGGGCCGTCATCCCTACCGAGATTCTCTCGATGATACTGGTACTGTCGGGGATGCCGGCGGACGAGGTAATGTACAACGTGGCCCCAGTTTGCCGTTCGTGGTGGAAGGCGCTCAACGGTCCCTTAGACTATTGGTCTAACGTCGACTTGGTACAGTGGTGCCGGAGGACCCAGCAAACCGCTGAGATTAGTTTGACCGTAATGAAGCTCGTGGCTCGCAGTGAGGGACATTTAGGGTCCCTCTCCGCGTACAAGCTCGACGAAGCAGCCTTCTCTTTTGCATGTTTAAGGCCAGTACAAAATTTTATTTGGTCTTATTCTAATACTTTATTTTTTCTTTTACAAAATTTTACGTATACTTTTGTTAATTTATATTGATTTTTTCCTATTTTTCCGTTCCCAGTGGGAAGTTTCTAAGGGTGCTGCACATTCCGAAGTACGACGTGAGTGATGAAACTTTCGTGAGACACTTGGAGTTTCTTCCTGTGCTGGAAGAACTCGACATTAGCTACTGCCTCTACATCACGTTGACTGGAATAATTGTCGTCGAAAATTATTGCCGCCGTCTGGTAAAGCTGAGTAGGAACATGCCCCCCCGGGATTTCATGCTCAGGAACATGTTCATGCTGGACACAAAAAATGAGGCGGAGGGAAAGGCCATGGCAGATTCGATGCCGCGTCTCGAGCACCTACATATGGGATTCGGCATGTTCAATGGAGACACGATGCGATCTATCATATGCAACTGCAAGGGTCTTCGCCTGCTCGACATACGTGGGTGCTTCAACGTGATCTTCGACGACGAACTCTGGAAAATTTGTTATTCAATACAGACGTTTAAAAAACCCTTTGATAATGTAATCCCAGTACCAGGAGAACCTGTGTACGAGTGGTATAATGATTTAGATATGTTCTATCATTCCTGGGGTGAATGGTGAAAACATTAGCATGCATGCATGCATGCATTCTTTATATATGTATTTCACTAGTCTACATACAAGATATTTTTTATGAGTTCGATTCTCCATTTTGAGCAAATTTTACTTTTGTCAATACTAATTTTTTACATGATTATTTTTTTTATAAATAAAATGGACTGTGATATAATGACGCCTAAGACGGCTCACTTCTGAGATTTTGACATTTCCCAACACAGATTTTACCATTAATACAACATCTCAGTGTAATCATATCCTAGAGATTTCGCCATTTCCCAACACAGATTTTACCTTATTCAAAATGAATTCTGGCGGTGCAAATTCTACTCATATTAGTGGTATCAGTGCCATTCACCATAATTAATAGTGATCGATACGAAAATATTGGTTTATTTTTCACAACCCTTTAAAATCTATTTACACAGCCAAACAGCCAAACAGCCAAACTAATTCATCTTCATGAGCCTTCAAAACCAATTTATATAGATTCAAAATAAAACTAAACAGCCAAACTATTTAAAATTCACAACCCTACGGAACAGTCCTAAATGTACCATTCTCCATCTTTTATGTACCATTCTCCGTCCTAAATGTACCATTCTCCGTCCTATATTGACCATTCTCCGTCCTACATGTATCATTCTCCGTCCTACATTTACCATTCTCCGTCCTAAGGTACTGTTTGGGAAGGATGGAAAATGGAAGGAAGGAAAAAGTTGAGAGGAAAGTGAGAGAAATTTTTTAAATAATGGTGTTTGGAAAGGAGGAGAGATAAAACATTGTTTTTAAACTTTTCCTTCCCCTACTTTTTGTCCATCCAAACAAAGGAAGGAAAAATTAACTTTACTTTCATTTTACTCTCCTCATTTTTCTTTCCCTCAAAATTTTCTCTCCCTCCCTACAAATGTTCCCAAACACAGTGTAAATGTACCATTAGCCGTCCTAAATGTACAATTCTCCATCCAAAATGTACCATTCTCCGTGTTAGAGGAACGGAGAATGGCAATTAACAGCCAAACAGCCAAACTAATTCATCTTCACGAGCCTTCAAAACCAATTTATATAGATTCAAAACAAACCTAAACAGCCAAACTATTTAAAATTCACAACCCTAAAGAACAGTCCTAAATGTACCATTCTCCGTCTTATATGTACCATTCTTCGTCCTACATGTATCATTCTCCGTCCTACCTCCGTCCTAAATGTACCATTCTCCGTCCTATATGGACCATTCTCCGTCCTACATTTATTATTCTCCGTCCTACATTTACCATTCTCCGTCCTAAATGTACCATTCGCCGTCCTAAATGTACAATTCTCCGTCCTAGATGTACCATTCTCCGTGTTAGAGGAACGGAGAATGGCCATTAACAGTCCCAAAAATTGTTCCATACTAAGTTAAAAAGCATATTAGCACCCAAAAAATGTTAACAACAGAAAAATTCTACAGAACCCAAACACCAGACTCGAACCTAGGCCTTCCATGTAAAAGCCAAACAGTACAACCAACTAAGCCTGCAACTAACCCAAAAATCCGTCCTATATACACTTTTACAACCTTCACCCATTGCTGACATGTGGGCCATGGCCCACATTTCAGCAATGGTTGAAGGTTGTAAGTGTATATCCCCAACTTCCAATAAGGAATAGGAAGAGTCGGTTTGGAACGTGTATATATATACATAGGGGTCTCCATTCATCTGAGTAGGTTGCACATTTAACATGGCTCCAAAAAGATCATCTGGTTGGGAACCATTGCCAGAGTCTTCTTCCAGTCGTCGCCGAGCCTCTCCGCATGGAGCACCCTCTGCGCCGCCTCCGACCCATGACTGGCTGGCAGAGGCTGCGGACTTCCTGACCTCCTGTGGGTTGTCACTGGAGGTCATCGCTCGACCTCTTCATCCGGCGCCCAACTTTGACCTGTTGCCGATCACTCCGGAGGAACGGGATTCTCTGGAGAAGAGGGAAGCGTTTCGCCGCCTCTGCCATAGGGCGAGTGTGCGCACCCTGCAGGACTTTGCGGAGATCCTCCGCGAGGCCAGTGAGGGCTAGACTTTTTTTTTCATTTTTTACAGTTTTTTGTCCTCCTCTTGTATACTTCTCCGGAGAATGTTCCGGCGACGAAGCTGGGATTTAATGAAATAGAATATTTTGTTAACTCAATTTGTTTTCGGCTACAATCAAACTTTTTCAACCTTCTGACAACTTACACTCATTTGCTAACTATAGCATTGATCTTTATAATTAAAAAATCTTGTTACGTCAAATCCATATATCAGCGACGATATCCCCATCAATGACTTGTTACGTCATAGAATTGATTATGCTGCCAGCGTCAATCTTGACGTCAAATCCATCTTAAATATGATTACAAAGTAAAATAGAGGACAACTTTGAGTGTTTCAATTTTACTCTTTTCGAGTACATAGTCTTCTTATTTTCAAAAATTTAATCAAATATTCGAAACATGGAAATATTGAGATTAAACTTCACATTCTTAAATATGTTGTCAAACTTTTTTAAATAAACATGTTTCCACCACATTTTTTCTGCCAAATTTTTCAATAATCTATACGGAACACGTGGATATATACTAGTAATAATAGTAATAAATTTAATTTTGGAAAGTAGTTTTTAAAATTAGGGTCTCAAAATCCCAATGCTTTATGTAGTGATTTCACATGGATATATACTAGTAATAATAGTAATAAATTTAATTTTGGAAAGTAGTTTTTTAAATTTAATAGTAATAAATTCGACCGTCTTATACTAGTAATAATAGTAATAAATTAATTTAAAACTCAAAACTATTCTAATTTTTTCCACTTCCCAAGGTCACATAAGACGTTCGAATTTTCCCTCTACTTCTCTCAAACCCTCTTCCTTCTCCCAAACCCTCTCCCAAACACTCTTCTAATCAAAATGCCGCCGAAAAAACAACGACCGTCGCCGAAGGGGAAGAATCCACAAAGGGATGCGATACAGGCCCGAAGGGCAGAACTTGCAAGGGCGGCGAAAATCAAGATTATGGACGCTAGGGCAGAGGCCGAAAGGACAGCGACGGAAGTAGCGGCGGCGGCAGCGACGGCGGAAGCGACGATGAAGGCGGAGGCGGCAGCCAAGCCACGTGCAAAAAAGGCTAAAAAAACTCATTGCTCGACAAAGACCGGAAAATCTATCTTCGATACAGAGTCGTCGGAAGACTCAACTTATGAAGATCGAAGGCGTACTCAAGCGAAGGCTAAGGTGGCAACGGATACAGAGTCATCAGCGTACTCTGTGGATTTTGAATCCTCATCAGAAGAGGAAAATGAAGAGGAAGAGCAATCATCAAATAAGTCCCAGGTTGGAGAGGAGGTAAAAAAATTTAAAGACTCAAAAATTAAGAAGATTTACATTAAATATTTCAAGAAAAAGGCTGTTATGCCTGAAAGATCAATTAAGATGGATGATGTCGAAGACGAAGCTTTCCTGGATATATTGAAATTCTATCAATTGGAGAAACTGAAAAAATCCTGTCTTGAAAAAATCTCCCAAACAATAGTAAGAGAATTTTACTCAAATCTTCCGGCTGAAATTAAAGAAAAAGAAGAGGATCAACCACTGGTGTTTCTGAGAGGAAAACTGATTAGGGTAAATGCTGCTGTCATCAACGAATTTTATGGATTTGATCGAGTTCCCGAGTTTGATATGAAAGATATTGATAATGTTTCCATGACGGATGCAATTCATGAGATTACAGGTGTTTCGATGGGTGCCAAGACCCCTCAAAATGTATACAAAGATCAATTATCAACTTTGTATAAATTGTTGCATGCCTACGTATCTCAAACACTCAACCCTACTGGACATGAGTTTTCTATCCATCCCGAGAGAGTAAATTTTTTTTATTATATGGGGAAGAAAAAAAGGATGGATATAGGTTCCTACATGTTCAGTAGAATGATGCATCTCGTGGGAAAACCAACTGCAAGGACAGCTCTCCCTTTCGGAGGATTTGTATGCTCGATGGCTAATAAACATTCTGTCCCAAGCTTAGCAGGGGATGTTTATATTAAAAACAAAGGCCCCATGAGAAAACTAACCTTCACTCGAATGTTTAGAAAACGGGCAGCAGCTGCAAGTAAACCATCAACATCTGGAAAATCATCAACTTATGGAATCAAAAACACTAAGGACAGGGTTGATGACCTACACAATTTTGTTGCTGCAAACTTTGAGAATGTCTTCAAAGAGATGAAGACTATATCCGACAACCAGAAATTGATTCTGGAAAAGATTAACCAGATAGAGGTTGAATTTGCTGACCAAGAATAAGATTTTTCTTCCCTCGTGAAGAGGGTAAATGGGGCTAGCCCAAACTCTTATGTAAAAATACACACTGTGCACATTGACACTTTAATGCTAGCCATCACTTTGATACTTCTATTTATGTTTCTGGATGTCATTTCTACATATAAAGTGAGTCAATACCGACTATAATTTTTCTTAATCCGTCCCTCAAGGTGTAGGTGAAGGATATTTTGAGAAAGAAGTAGGAAAAAAAGAAAAAGAAACAAGAAGAAGAAGATGGAGACGGCTATGAAGATTCATCTTTTGAGTTTTGAATGTCTCTTATTTCAGTTTGGATGTAATATTTGACTTGTAATATGGTTCTGAATATTTGTTGGTCATGGCGGACAAACTAAATTTTGTGTTTGAAATATTGTAAGACTAAACTTTTTGCTTGTACTAAGTGCATAGTTCGTAATTTGTTTTGAAAATGTAATATGGTCTTGAATTTAGAGTAGGTCTGATATTTATTTGGATTATTGTATTGTGAATTATGCAGTTTCTATGTTGAATTACTAACGTGGATTGGACAGATTACTGTAACGTGGATTGGGCAGATTACTGTAACGTGAATTATGCAGTTTATTGGACTTGGAATGAAGTATACTTAATTTGATTATGATTTTTTGGTTGAAGCGTTTATTTGGTTGGCAGTTGGCCTTCATAGATGATATTGATATTTTGTTGTATTCCTTTGATTTGTAGATGCCCATCACAGATTTCATGAGTCCTGGGTGCATTGCTAGGGTTTACAGGTGGCCTCATTACGGATGCATTCTTGGGATCACTGAAACTTTATTTGATTGTAATGTGTTTTGCTTTCTGTAAAAAATCATTACATCGATGCCATCAGTATGAATTCGATGCCAGTGCCTCTTCATCCCTTGTTATTGCTGAAGCAAAATTGTAATCCTGCCTGTTCATCCCTTGTTTTTGCGGAAACATAATTGTAATCCTGCCTGTTCATCATTTGTTATTGCCATCAGTACATCGATGCCATCAGTATGAAGTCGATGCCAGTGTAATGCATAATGTAATGTAAGAAAAATTCTCTTTGATAGTAGGTTAATTATATTCAAACATTCGCAAGAAATTTTGTTCAGCCATACAGTGGAAGCCTGATAAAATGATATTCGAATTATCTTGAAAATGATTTAATATTAAATAAATGTACTATGGTAAATGATATTAAAAATACTGTAAATATTTGGTGAAAAAAATATGAGATACTTGAACATTTCCAGTCCTAAATGTACCATACTTTGTTAAAAGCACAGAGAGTGTCCGTTCTCCGTTTTCAAAGAACGGAGAATGGCCATTCTCCATGTTAAAAGAACGGAGAATGGCCATTCTCCTTGAGAATGGCCATTCTCCGTGTTAAAAGCAAAGAGAACGGCCATTCTCCGTCCATTCGCCGTGTGAAAAGCAAAGAGAATGGCCATTCTCCGTCTATTCGCCCTGTTAAAAGCAAAGAGAATGGCCATCCTCCGTGTTAAAAGCAAAGAGAATGCCTATTCACCGTCCAAATAAAATATTCTCTTCGAAAAAATTATCATTAGAAAAGTAAAAAATATTTCGTCCGATCAATACAGATTTTTTTTTAAAATAAGTGAGCAGATGATCCGCCCGACCTCAGAAGCAGGTTTTCTCAGTTCACCACCACCACCGTGACATGTAGCTTTGTTAACAAAATATAAAATTATTAGATGAAAAATAAGATTTCTGACAATTGCATGGACAGTAAAATTAGAGCGGCGCCGCTGGTACTTCTTCTTGTTCGAGGAGGTTTCGACGACGTCCGACGGGAAGCGGACCGATTCTTCTCGGCGCAGCTGGTACTCCTCGTTGTTATAGGAGGGCTCGACGACGTTCGACGCGATCCGGACCGATTCTTATTTCCTTCTTCATCTCCGTTTCTCTTTCCACCACAACCACCAACACCACCACCACGACGGCCTGTAACCAAAACAAAAAAATTACGAAATATTAAATTGGATGGACTTTTGAGAGAGTAAATATGAGTTAATTTAGGGTGTTCATTGAAAAAATTAAAGTGAAGAATGACCTGCTAAAGCAAGTTACCAACAGGTCAAAAGTCTAAATCAGCATTAAATGATGTTTCTACACTATTATTCAACCCGAACCATTGGATCAACATCCAACGGTCCAGATTTCGGATGTATCGATACATCCATTTCCAGCGGATGTATTGTAGAACGACCGTATATATATATATATATATATATATATATATATATATATATATAAAATATATATATATATATATATATATATATATATATATAGCATTGGTGGGTTCAATCTCTGCCTCCTCATATATATATATATATATATATATATATATATATATATATATATATATATATATATATATATATATATATATTCACTCTAATCTGTGCTCAGAAAATATATATATATATATATATATATATATATATATATATATATATATATATATATATATATATATATATATATATATATATATATATATATATATTTTCTGAGCACAGATTAGAGTGAATATACCAAGGAGACCACTCCTCGTGCAGAGAATAATGAGGCTTCTCCACAGGCAAGAGCAGAGAAACTGCATGTAGTCTCACAGGAGGTAGGGCATGATATACACTCTAATGTAATATCCTCTCCAACACTTACTTCTGATGATGGAACCACTACATCAGTGGCCATCAATAGTTCAGCAGAGGAACATAATTCTCCACAAGGATTAGCTCAAGTGCTACCACAGGGGGAGGAGGACTTGTTGCTGGACAAGGAGATATTAACAACTTGTCAAGAAGTTGAGTAGAGATGCATACTGAAAGTATTGGGGTCCCATCCCAACCTGGTAATCAAGGTGAGCATGCTAACATTTTACTTGCAGATCAACATGAGTTGGCCCATAAAAATGTTGAGAACTCGGCCACCCAAAGTCATGCAGATGGAGTAGATATTATCCAGCAGTCAGGAGCGCTCCCTTCAAGAGTGCATGAACAACACTCTACTGCCAAAGAAGGATACCCTTTTTCTGAGGAAGGCCTCAACAAAAGAGGATCCAGTTCACAACAGGAAGAACATGAAGCCCTAACAACTCTTCCGTAATTGGAAGAAGGTTTTGGCAGCAGCCAAACAGCAGAAGACAACTACTAAGAAGACCCAAAAACCTCCAGTTACACAACAGTTTAATAGGGAGGGGGAGGAGTGAAGCACCAACACTACCCAGTTTGAAATGAAGATATTAGCATGGAATGTAAAAGGATTGAATTCCAACACTAGAAATGTAATCAAATTTCTGTTATGGATCTTGTGGAAACAAAGCTACTAAAAGAGGAGGAAAGGTTCAAGAGAGAATATATATATATATATATATATATATATATATATATATATATATATATATATATATATATATATATATATATTTTATATATATATATATATATTTTATATATATATATATATATATATATATATATATATATATATATATATATATATATATATATGTTTTAAAGTCTAACTTTGATAATTTAACAACTAGTCTAACTTTAAATTCAATTTTCAAAAATACAATAAATATATGTATAAAAATTATATATATATTTAATATAATTTAACCATAATTCTAACTTCTTATCCAATCTACTAAATAATAAAAATTGTTGGAGTCGGTGGGGTTCCCAACCTATGTGGAGAAGACCCCGGAGTGCGACGAGCGCCGTTCGTGTGTCGAAGAAGCTCGGGGAGGAAGCAGGACTGCTGAGAGAGCTGCAGAGAGCTGCTGGAAGCAGAGGGGCCGAGTTCGGGCCGAACTCTGCCCCTGGCAGAGTTCTGGCCGAACTCTTCCTCCTCATTCCAGAAGTGGGTCGGCCAGTGCTGGTTGCCCCGCACAGAGTTCTGGCCGAACTCTGTGTGTCGGGGGGCTGAAGCGGGATTTTGGATGAGTTTTCATCATTGGATCTAATCCAACGGTTCAGGTTGGTTGCGGGATTAGGGAGATATATATTGAGTTTTCTCAACCCTAATTCATTAGTGCAACATAACACAAGTTTGAGAGAGAAGGAGGCAAGAGTGCCATTACAACTTCGGAGAAGAAGACGGAGGACTGAAGGTCGTTTTCGAAGGAGATCGTGTTTCGGGTAATCTCTACTCGTCGTTCTCGTTCTTCGTAGCCTTGTGATCATTGTTCTTGTCTCTGAGTGTTGTGGGGATCCGATTTGGATCGGGAGGAGTTTGTAGAGGGTGTAATTCTTCTATTCCATTAGTGGAGGCTTCTCAGGGTTGGACTCCGATCGTCCCGTGGTTTTTCCCGCAAGGGTTTCCACGTCAAACATTCTCTGTGTCTGCGTGATTGTTTCTGTGTGCTTGTTTTTGGGTTCGTGCGTTGTTTGCTCGGTCCTCTCGCAGGTACTCTCCGGTTTGGGGAAAGGTTTCCGTGCTTCTTTCCCAACAGAGTGGTATCAGAGCTTTGGGTTCAAAGGGTGTCAGGAGTTGACAGAGGAACCAGAGAGGAGAGATGGACGCGAAGCCGGTGCGCATGGTGAACCTTAATGGCACAAACTATCTTTATTGGCGGAGCAAGATGAAGGATTTGCTATTTGTCAAGAAGCTGCATCTACCTGTGTTTGCATCCGAGAGGCCCAGTGATAAATCCGAGGAGGACTGGAAGTTCGAGCACATACTGGTGTGTGGGTACATACGGCAGTTTGTTGATGAGAACGTGTACAACTACGTTGCCAATATTGAGCACGCGAAGACGTTGTGGGATAAGCTGGAATCCTTGTATGCGAAGAAGACCGGGGTAAACAAGTTGTTCCTGATCCGAACGATGATGGGTCTGCGGTACAAGGATGGGGCATCTATTACGGATCACTTGAGTGATTTCCAGGGAGTGGTTGACCAGCTATCTTCTATGGGAGTCAAGTTCGACGACGAAGTTCAGGGACTGTGGCTGCTGTGTACCTTGCCAGACTCGTGGGAGACCGTACGAGTATCTATGATCGCTTCTGCTCCAGAGGGCGTGGTCAGTCTGGAGTTTGCCAAGAGCGGGGTGTTGAATGAAGAGATACGGAGACGTTCTCAGGGCACTTCATCCACATCCCACCACTCAGAGGCACTTGTTTCAGAGAGCCGCGGAAGGGGCAAAAGCAGGGGTCCAGGTGGTGGCAGAGACAAGAGCAGAGGGAAGTCCAAGGGTCGGTACGAGGACTCAGAGTGTTATCATTGCGGTAAGAAGGGCCATATCAAGCGAAATTGTTTCGCTTGGAAGAAGGAGAAGAAGGGCGACAAGGGGAAGCAAGAAGAGAACACTACAGCGGCGGCCTCGGTACATGGAGGCAATGTGATCATCGTAGGTGATGAGGTCATTACTAACCTCGCCTGCGATGACAATTCTTGGCTGGTGGACTCAGGGGCTTCAGCACATGTATCTCACAATAGGGCACTGTTTGCCACTTACACGACAGGCGACTGTGGCGTGTTGAAGATGGGCAACGGAGATGTGTCGAAGGCGGTTGCCATTGGAGATGTGCATTTGAGAACGAAGACGGGTGTGGTTCTTGTTCTCAAGGATGTTCGTCATGTCCCTGATATCCGTTTCAACCTGGTGTCGGTTGGAAGGTTGGATGACGAGGGATTCTTCAGTCTCTTCGGGAATAGTCAGTGGAAGCTTTCCAGAGGTTCGATGGTGATTGCCAGAGGAAGCAAGAAGTCCGGTCTCTACTATATGGAGGGGAGCGCAGAGGGGGCACAGGAGGTGAACGCAGTCAGTGACGCGTCTACCGAGTTGTGGCACAGGCGGCTCGGCCATATCAGCGAGAAGGGGATGAGCTACTTGGTGAACAGGAAAGTGATTCCGGGGCTCAAGTCTACAAAGTTGGAGAAATGCACGCACTGTTTGGCTGGGAAGCAAAGTAGGGTGTCTTTCCAGAGTCACCCAAGTTCGAGGAAGCCGGCGTTGCTCGAGTTGATTCACTCGGATGTCTGCGGTCCTATGAAGGTAAAATCTCTTGGTGGTGCTTCTTACTTTGTGACTTTCATTGATGACTGTTCCAGGAAGGTTTGGGTCTATGCCTTAAAGACCAAGGATCAGGTGCTGCCTACTTTCAAGGAGTTTCAGGCCTCCGTTGAAAGGGAGACGGGCAAGAAGTTGTTGTGTGTTCGGTCTGACAATGGCGGCGAATACATCGGTCCCTTTGATGCGTATTGCAGAGAGCAAGGGATACGACACCAGAAGACTCCGCCAAAGACACCTCAGCTCAATGGTGTAGCGGAGCGCATGAACAGGACACTGATGGAGAGGGTGCGGTGTTTGCTGTCAGAAGCAAACTTGCCGGACAGTTATTGGGGTGAGGCTCTTCTCACAGCTACTTATATTATTAATTTGTCTCCTAGTGCTCCTTTGCAGGGTGATGTGCCTGACAAAGTATGGTACAGCAAAGAGCCGTCATACAATCACCTGCGGGCGTTTGGTTGTAAAGCCTTCGTGCATGTACCGAAGGACGAGAGGACCAAACTTGAGCCGAAGACGAGGCGATGCGTCTTTGTCGGCTACGGTCGGGATGAGTTTGGCTATAGACTCTACGACCCGGTGGAAAGAAAGCTCTACAGAAGCAGGGACGTGGTGTTCGTCGAGGATCAGACCATGACCAACACTCAGGATTCCGAGATGCCTTCTGAGGCTGAGGAATTGCCTGAGTTAGAGTCATTTCGCTTCGAGCAGTTTCC
The DNA here is from genome assembly GCA_029216955.1 of Iris pallida. Lineage (NCBI taxonomy): Eukaryota > Viridiplantae > Streptophyta > Magnoliopsida > Asparagales > Iridaceae > Iris > Iris pallida. The sequence continues at coordinate 68,733,107 of JANAVB010025196.1, read as the reverse complement.
AGAGGACATCGCAGAGGATCCAGTTATGGGGGAGCCGGTACATGGAGTTGCTCCCAACCTTGATCATCAGCCTGCTGATGGTGGTCAGGGTGTCCCTCAGGAGGATGAGCATGCCGGAGAGGCAGTTCCTGAAGGGGAGGAGGCTGTCGGTATACAGCCAGCACCAGTGGCTCCACTGAGAAGGAGCAACAGGGATCGTCGACCATCTACGAGATACTCGCCGGATGAGTATGTGCTACTGACTGACGGGGGAGAGCCCGAAAGTTTCGCAGAGGCTATGGAAGACGAACACAGGCAGGAGTGGATGGTGGCTATGCAGGAGGAGATGAGTTCCTTGTACACCAATTCTACTTATGATCTGGTGCGGTTGCCAAAGGGCAAGAAGGCTTTGAAGAATCGATGGGTGTTCAGAGTGAAGCAGACGGATGATGCTACTCGCCCTCGATACAAAGCGAGGCTGGTAGTCAAGGGCTACGGTCAGCAGAAAGGCGTGGATTATGATGAAATCTTTTCGCCTGTCGTCAAGCATTCGTCTATTCGGGTGGTGCTAGCATTAGCAGCCAGTTTCGACTTGGAGGTCGAGCAGATGGACGTGAAGACGGCGTTCCTCCACGGTGATCTTGAGGAGGAGTTATACATGGAGCAGCAGGAGGGATTCTGTGAAAAGGGCAAGTCACATTTGGTCTGCCGGTTGAAGAAGAGCTTGTATGGTCTGAAGCAGGCTCCGAGGCAGTGGTACAGAAAGTTCGAGTCGTTTATGGGGGAGCATGGTTATGCACGTACGACGTCGGACCATTGTGCATTTGTGAGGTATTTTGCCGATGATGATTTTATCATCTTATTGCTCTATGTTGATGATATGCTATTAGTGGGTCGGAATGCCACTAGGATAGCGGAGTTGAAGCGCAAACTGGGCGCGGCCTTCTCTATGAAGGATTTGGGCGCAGCGAAGACTATTCTTGGGATAGAGATCAGCCGAGAGAGAGAGAGTCCAAGCTGCTACACTTGTCCCAAAAGAAGTACATTCACCGGGTACTTCAGCGTTTCGGGATGGACGGGTCGAAGAAAGTGAGTTCCCCCCTCGCGGCTCACTTTAAGTTCACTGAGGAGCAGTGTCCATCTACCGAGGACGAAAAGGAAGATATGGAGCGGGTTCCATATGCTTCAGCTGTGGGAAGCCTTATGTATGCCATGGTGTATACGAGGCCAGATATTGCTCATGCAGTTGGTACGGTTAGCAGGTATCTTTCGAATCCTGGAAGGGTACATTGGAGTGCGGTCAAGTGGATTCTACGATATCTTCAGGGCACTGCTGGTTGGAGACTTTCCTTTGGTGGTGACGAGCCGAAGCTGGTCGGGTATACTGACGCTGATATGGCTGGAGATGTAGACACGAGGCGGTCGACTTCGGGCTACGTGATGATGTTTGCGGGAGGAGCGGTGTCGTGGCAGTCGCGGTTACAGAAGTGTGTTGCCTTGTCGACGACGGAGGCAGAATACATTGCGGCGATGGAGGCTTGCAAGGAGCTGTTGTGGATGAAGAAGCTGTTGCAGGAAATGGGACTGAAGCAAGAGCAGTATACTTTGCTTTGCGACAGTCAGAGTGCTATCCATCTTGTGAAGAATCAGACGTTTCATAGCCGGTCCAAGCACATCGAGACTCGGTATCACTGGATACGGGATGTGGTTGAAAAGAAGGACGCGGAGCTTGAGAAGGTGCATACAGATGACAACGGAGCTGATATGTTCATGAAGATTCTACCAAGGGAGAAGTTTGAGTACTGCAGGCAGATCGTCGGGATGACGACGTCCTCCCCATAGTTGTGAAGGGGGAGATTTGTTGGAGTGGGTGGGGTTCCCAACCTATGTGGAGAAGACCCCGGAGTGCGACGAGCGCCGTTCGTGTGTCGAAGAAGCTCGGGGAGGAAGCAGGACTGCTGAGAGAGCTGCAGAGAGCTGCTGGAAGCAGAGGGGCCGAGTTCGGGCCGAACTCTGCCCCTGGCAGAGTTCTGGCCGAACTCTTCCTCTTCATTCCAGAAGTGGGTCGGCCAGTGCTGGTTGCCCCGCACAGAGTTCTGGCCGAACTCTGTGTGTCGGGGGGCTGAAGCGGGATTTTGGATGAGTTTTCATCATTGGATCTAATCCAACGGTTCAGGTTGGTTGCGGGATTAGGGAGATATATATTGTGTTTTCTCAACCCTAATTCATTAGTGCAACATAACACAAGTTTGAGAGAGAAGGAGGCAAGAGTGCCATTACAACTTCGGAGAAGAAGACGGAGGACTGAAGGTCGTTTTCGAAGGAGATCGTGTTTCGGGTAATCTCTACTCGTCGTTCTCGTTCTTCGTAGCCTTGTGATCATTGTTCTTGTCTCTGAGTGTTGTGGGGATCCGATTTGGATCGGGAGGAGTTTGTAGAGGGTGTAATTCTTCTATTCCATTAGTGGAGGCTTCTCAGGGTTGGACTCCGATCGTCCCGTGGTTTTTCCCACAAGGGTTTCCACGTCAAAAATTCTCTGTGTCTGCGTGATTGTTTCTGTGTGCTTGTTTTTGGGTTCGTGCGTTGTTTGCTCGGTCCTCTCGCAGGTACTCTCCGGTTTGGGGAAAGGTTTTCGCGCTTCTTTCCCAACAAAAATAACCTAACCAAACAAAGCGAATCGATTATCGGTTCGACTTAATTTCGATTCGGTTTTGGATTTTTAAAAGTTCATGATTTTAAATGCTCTCCGGATGGAAGAAGTTATTTTTGCTGCCACTTTTTTGAAAAAGCTACTTCTAAGGGCACTCCACATTTTACTTGGGGCTAGCCCTTCCTTCTTCATTCCTCCAATTCCAAGCAATGACACCCAAGCCTAAACCTCATCACAATCTAGATATGTTTTGACATATTTTGCTATTTTTTCGTTTTAAATTTATTGAATATTTGGTAGTGCTCAAAATAGTTTGATAGAATATGTTAGAACAAATTTAGGTTTCATGTATGTATCTTTCAAATATGGCAAATCAATTTTTTTGCATCAAACTCTAACCATAGAATTATTGGTTTTGACCTACAGTCGGCCACGAAAACGACATGACTGAATGCAGTCTGGCAGTCCTGCAATACAGTAGGACTGCATGCAGTCCTACAATCCTGGTTAATATTAGGACTGCATACATTTATGCAGTGCTTCCTATTTTGTGACTGATAAAATGGACTGCAAGCAGTTACACAGTCCTACTGTATTGCAAGACTGCAAGACTGCATGCAGTCATGTCGTATTGCATGACTCATGCAGTCCTACTGTATTGCAGAACTGCAAGACTGCATGCAGTTCTGTCGTTTTCGTGGCCGACTGTAGGCGAAAACCAATGATTCTAGGGTTATGGTTTGATGCAAAAAAATTGATTTGTCGTGTTCGAAAGATACATACATGAACCCTAAATTTGTTCTAACATATTTTATCAAACTATTTTGAGTATTACTTATGTGGCATTAATTAATTTTTGGGAAAGAAGAGAGCAAGAGAGGGAGAAGAGAAGAGGGAGAAGAGAGCAACAAAAGAAATGTTGGATTTTATACCCAAATGTGGGCTAGTCCCAAGCAACAAATAGGCGTGACAAACTTGTAAATATTTGAAAAAAAATGGGCTAGCCCCAAGCAATTGTTGGAGTGCCCTTAGAGCATCTCCAACCCTATTGTCTTATTTTGTGTTGTGGATCTTAGGTGGCATGAGACATAAGACAATGTCTTGTATAGGTGGCAAGATTATATTCTCAAATGACAATGAGTTTAAAAAGTCATCTCCAATGCAAAAGTATTGAGAAGGCAATACAAAATAATTTTTTACAACTTCCAAGACAACTTTTACTTTTCTACTTCTTTTTATAAATATTTTTATTCACAAATGATGATGTGGACATAAAGACATTGTGAAGTGCATTGTCTAGATCTAGACAACCAACTTCACATTGTCTTTGCCATGTCATTGCCATGTCAACTCCACACTTTATTTCACATTTGCATTGGAGAAGTACTTTCGGATTTCGATTGGAGGAGAGGAGTAAGTGGTGGGGTCGGATGGAGCCCATGTAGCAGGGGGGTGTGAGGGATGGTGGGATCCGGTGGGACCCATGTGTAAGAGGTTGGTGAGTAAAGTTGTAAAAAGGTTGTAAGAATTTGATAGTAAACTTAGCATTATTGTTTGGAAAAAATGGTTGTCATCCCTATGTGGCAACCATTTTTTTCAAACTCACAATAGGGTTGGAGATGCTATTAGAATTAGCCTTCGAAAAAATGCAACCACCCCAAACCAGGCCAAGTCGAGTTTGGATAGTGGCCATCAAAATTACGGACTATTTTGTAAGGCTTCGGTCGTGGTTTGGAATCCGGTCACCAAAGATTTTTTTTTTTTTTTTTTTCTTTCTGAAAATAGGTCACCAAAGAATTATTATCGAATATAAATAAAATCCTTTAATATTCAAGTGTTTATGATGAAATGAGAATTTTCAAAATTTGAGCTGAGTTTGGCCGACATGAATAATAGCAAAGTTCAGATATCGTGAGACAGCGCGTCGCCCGCAGTATACAAAGAACAAAAAAATTCCATATGGTGCAGACTCCAGAGTTCGATCATTTGATATCTTTCGGAATCTTTCGGAAAGTTCGAACAACTAACAAAGAAATAAACAGTTGTATACTCTTTTTTCATTTTGTAAAAAATAATGGTTGGATGATTTTATTGATGGACTACTTCACTACTTATAGGGAGTCTAGCTCCTCTACATACTACATATTTCGATGTGGGACTAAAAGTCCCTTATTGATTCTCAACACCCCCTCTCAAGATGGACGATAGATATTGATCATCCCCATCTTGTTACATAGCTTCGACAGACTTAATGAACTAAGACCCTTAGTCAGACAGTCTGCAACTTGTTCTTCTGAGCGGACATGGCCAATCTTCAGTATCCTTTGTTCCAGCTTTTCCTTGATGAAGAATCGATCAATCTCGATGTGCTTCGTTCTGTCGTGCTGAACTGGATTGTTAGCTATACTTATTGCAGCTTGACTATCGCTCAGAAGACGCAATGGTGCTTCCTTATCCAGCTTCAACTCTGTCAGCAATGCTTTCACCCACAGCAACTCTGACACTCCCAGAGCCATTGCTCTGTATTCTGCTTCAGCTGTCGACCGTGCTACCACTGACTGTTTCTTGCTTCTCCATGAGACCAGATTTCCTCCTACAAAAATACAGTATCCCGTGGTAGACCTTCTGTCGTCTATGCAGCTCGTCCAGTCTGCATCACAGTATCCCTCAACTTCTATGCGTCCATTCTTCTTGAACCATAGCCCCTTTCCCGGCGTTCCTTTCAGATATCTCAAGATCTGAAATACTGCTTCCATATGACCCTTTCTTGGATTATGCATGTAGCGACTCACTACACTCACCGCAAATGAGATATCAGGGCGAGTGTGTCCCAGATAAATCAATCTTCCTACAAGTCTTTGATATCTTTCACGATCAACAGGCTCTCCTGCTTCTGCTCCAAGCTTACTCTTCTGGTCAATTGGAGTAACGGCTGCTTTGCATCCTAGCATCCATGTATCCTTCAGCAGATCTAGTGCGTATTTTCTTTGTGATAGAACAATTTCCTGTTCGCCTTCACACACTTCGATACCTAGAAAGTACCTCATCGCTCCTAAATCCTTCACCTCAAACTCCTTCGCGAGTTTTGACTTCAGCTTAGTGATCTCGACTTCAACTTCAGCTTAGTGACCTCGACTTCATCATCACCTGTGATCACTATATCATCTACATATACAGCAAGTATAGTGATGTGGCATCTTGCATGTTGGAGGAAGACCGTATGATCTGCATTTGTTTGACGGTATCCCATGCCTGTAACAGCCTTTCTGAATCTGTCAAACCAGGTTCGAGGAGATTGCTTGAGCCCGTATAGCGACTTTTTCAGTTTACACACCTTTCCTTGCGACGTCCCTCCATCTGATTCCGTCGCGTAGCACCCTGGCGGGAGCTCCATGTATACTTCTTCTTGCAGGTCCCCATGAAGAAAGGCATTCTTCACATCCAGCTGGTACAGCTTCCACCCATAGTTCGCTGCAATGGAGACCAGAGTTCGCACGGTGCTCATTTTTGCTACTGGGGCAAACGTCTCATCATAGTCTATTCCATATGACTGTGTGAATCCTTTTGCAACCAACCTCGCCTTGTACCGCTCTACTTTTCCTTCTGGCATCTTTTTCACTGTGTACACCCATTTGCATCCCACAGCTTTTTTTTCTTTGGGTAGTGGAACCAGCTTCCATATCTTATTTTTCTCCAGTGTCCCAAGTTCTTCCATCATTGCAGCTTTCCACCTTGGATCTTTCTTTGCTTCCTGCCAACACTTGGGCAACGAAGTAGAGTCTAACGATGCAATGAAGGCTCGATAATTCGAAGAAATGTTAGAATAAGACAAGAAGTTGGCAATGTCATGTTCGTAATCATCAAAACGAGCAGGAGCTGTCACGCCCCAGAACCAGAATACTGGAGAGCGGGGGCAGACATAGCCAGCTACGTATATTGAAATGAATCCCATCTCGCTATACGGTCACGGCTGTCTAGATACATGAGGGTTTACTACAAGCCAACAGTCTCCTATGGTCATGAACAAGCCTAGTGTCTCAATCACAAGCAAGTAAGTAAATGTTACAAGATGTATGATCATTAAATATACAATAATAAGGCGTTCCAAATATTACATATTCAGCTGATCATGAAGCTAGTCGTTACAAAATGTGAGAACTAGCAAGAGTTTAGTCATACATGATCAACCCTAGGATCTGTCAATCATGTTACAGCCCGTAGGCAGACAGTAAGTAAATACAATCGAGCTAAACAGGTGCTCGTCGGCTAAACGCCTCAAAAGAATATTTTCACAATAAGTGGGAGATCAAAAATAAACCCACTCGTTGCCAGGGTTCCGTCTAGTGGTCACCATCTGGCTGGAAGGTCGGTAGATCCTCTGGAGCTGCTCCGAAATCTGGCCATACAAAACCAGCTGGGTCAGTTCCCAGAAAGAGCAAGTGCCACAAAGGAAGCTTCACGTAGGAACTAAAACCAGCAATCAGCACAAGATATAAATAAAAGTAAGAACTGGAAAATAAAGAAAACATATCAGGATGATATACGACGAGATAACCATAGAACTATTCAGATAACCAGGTTACAACCCGTAAACCAAACAAGGACCGGGGTTGTAACCCTTCGTCTGAACGGAGCTTGGTTTCTCACCATTTATCGGTAAAATAAATACAAGCATTCTGGTCATTCAATAATCTGGAACAGGATCAGGAAAAGACTAGACTGGTTAGACTCCATCCAATCATTTCACGGCCAAGCAAGAACTACGGCTTGATACTTTAACTAACTAGGGTTGTCACAGGCCTAATTACTAACAAGATGCAGTGAGATTATTCCACAGCCACAAGTCCTGCAGACCATCCAGGTTACCCAGGTCGAAAGATTAGGGTTGAATTCAGGTGGGTACACCGTCCAGGAAACGCATGTACCCTTAAGTGGCTTGAAAGGTGCAACACATGACAGTGTGCTGGAAATGTGCCCTACTCGACGGCAGGCTACAGATCCCAGGCGCGCCCAGGTAACGGGATTGCCTGTAGCTGGGGAATCTCTTCATGACTAATATATTAATCTAGTTATTAACCCTTGTCCAATTCAATAGGTACTCCTGACCGTGGTACTCAGGAGTCCCTGTCCTAGACATGATGCAAGACAGGACTGGATTATTTGTACAAGCACAATCGCCCACGGTGTCCAAGTAATTATACAGGTCATGTCATGTCAGGTAGCCGTCGCAACAGCTGCTCAAGATAGTTCATGTCAGGTTTTCATGTCAAATCAGGAGTGCGCCACGGCGGGCCACTATCAGGTCATGTCAGGTTACTTATGTCAGGAGTGCACCTCTACGGGTCACAATCGTGTCAAGTTTAGTTATTAATTCCAAGCATGTTACATCAATTCAGGATTATCAAGTTCAGAAACATGAGAAAATAATGATAAATAATAGTACACAGGAACATGAGAAAGTCATGCGGCTCAGTCATATGCGGCCAGGAAGGAGGGGGCACATGCGGCTCAAATAAGAGAGCTCATGCGGCCAGGGTTACTGGATCCCATGCGGCTCAAATAAGAAAGGGGGGTCTTCATGCGACTCGGACAGACCTAAGTCCATGCGGCCCAAAATAGCAAAACCCATGCGGCTGGGTCAATGCGATTGCTCATGCGGCTGGGAGGGGGACAGTTGCATGCGCGGCTGGGGGTGACGGTGCATACGCGGTTAGCGGAAAGAGTGGGGACTTCATGGGGATGGATCCATGCGGCTGGCTGACCAATCAGGTTCATGCGGTCGGGAGGAGTTCTCATGCGGCTGGGTCAAGTGAAGTCCCATGCGGCCAGGAAGAAGTGAGGGCGCATGAGGCTAAATTACACTTGCCGCATGAACTAGTCATGCGGTCAAGTCAAGCCCATGCGCCAGGGAGAATACTTGCCGCATGAAATGTTCATGCGGTCAAGTCAGGATACAGTTCTTCTTCCCCAAACTTCTGAGAAGGAGAACTCCATGAGAGCCAAGTTCTCAAGCTCCACAACTCCATCATCCGGGGCCCAAAATCCGAACTTCCTTAGGTCAAAATGGGGTAGAACGAGCTACTCTACAACATGGAACCTTCAAAACTCAGAAATAACAGGATTAAATAGATCAAAAACAAATATAGATCTACAAGGATCTAGCCATGGAAAGTGAAAATGCCAAGTTCTAAAGTGCTTTAAAATACAGTAAGGAAGAGAATGGAGTAATGAAATCAGAGTTCCTCCATGAAGCAAGTTGCACTTGCCTAGACCTCTCTCTTCTCTCTCTGGTAGGTAGGGAGTAATAGGGAAGAAGAAGATGATTAATGAAGAGAGAGAATAGAGAGAATGGATTAATAAATACAATGGTGGTGGTAGGTAGGGGTTCACATTGGTTCATATTGAACCAAAGAAAACCGAGCTAAGCCGAACCAAGCTAAGAAATAACCAAGCCAAGATACAAGCTAACAGGGAATCATGCAAATACAGAATAAAAATACGTACACGTATTCCAGAAATACGTAATACGGACCACAAGCATTACAACTCTACCCACCTTAAAAGAATTCCGTCCTCGAAATTTAATCAAGAGGCTAGAGGAGCAATGCCAAGCTATACTAGTAACAAGCAAGCTATACTAGACAATCAATCAATCATGCAAGCAAGGAATCGAAGGCATGAGGCATAAAAAAGACATTATACCTCACGAGTCAAACAAGTCGGGATATCGCAATCGGATATCATCCTCACGCTCCCACGTTGACTCCCCCAAAGAGTGATGACCCCAAACAACTCGGACTAACTTGATAGTCTTGTTCTTGAGGATCTTCTCTCTCCGGTCCAATATAGACACGGGCCTCTCTTCATACGAAAGGTTGGTACCAACAACCAATTCTGAATGATCTAGGATGTGGCTCGGGTCCGGGATATACCGTCGTAATTGGGATACATGGAACACGTCATGCACCTCGCTTAGCGACGGCGGAAGAGCGAGACGATAAGATACATCTCCTACTCGCTCCAGAATGTCAAACGGTCCTATATACCTAGGACTAAGCTTTCCCCGTACGCCGAAACGAATGACGCCACGGTTAGGCGAAATCCTCAGGAATACATGATCGCCGACCGAAAACTCGAGAGGACGCCGATGAGAATCGGCCCAATGGCGCTGGCGATCTTGGGCAACTCGAAGATGATCTCGGACCCTTCTGACCACTTCAACTGTCTGAGCGATCATTTCTGGACCAAGCATTTGTCTCTCTCCAACATCATCCCAGGCTAGCGGGGATCTGCACTTCCTACCATACAGTGCCTCGAACGGTGCCATCTGGATACTGGCCTGAAAACTGTTGTTGTACGAGAATTCTACCAGGTGCAAGTGATCTTCCCATGAACCACCGAAATCAAGTGTGCAAGACCGCAACATGTCTTCAAGAGTCTGGATCGTACGCTCCGACTGACCATCTGTCTGCGGATGATATGCTGAACTGAATTGGAGACGAGTTCCCAAACTCTCCTGCAGGCTACGCCAAAAGTGCGACGTAAATCTGGAATCTCGGTCCGAGGTGATACTGACTGGCACATCGTGCAATCTGACAATCTGTCTGAGGTACATCTCCGCTAGCTGAGCCGTCGACTGACCAACTCTGAATGGGAGAAAGTGAGCCACCTTCGTGAGCCGATCAACTATAACCCAGATAGCATCTCTACCAGCTGGGGATCTAGGTAATCCAGTCACAAAGTCCATGGTCACATGCTCCCACTTCCATTCTGGAATTGGCAAGGGCTGAAGAAGTCCAGCCGGTCTCTGATGTTCGGCTTTAACTTGTTGGCAAACCAAACACCGAGAGACAAACCGAGCTATCTCCCGCTTCATGCCATTCCACCAGAAGTGCTGACGGATATCTCGGTACATCTTCGTACTGCCAGGATGGATGGAATACTGAGAACTGTGCGCCTCTGACATGATCTCCTGCCGAATATCTCCACTGGGTACACAAAGACGCTTTCCATGTCGAAGTGTACCATCCTCATGAATGCATAACTCTGATCTTCGTCCTGCCTCACACTCTGCTCTGAGTCGCTGAAGCTGGGAATCGGCTGACTGCGCCACCCGGATCCTCTCGACTATAGTAGACTGAACTTGCATGCTGGCCATCAATGCTACACTGGAAGGGAGAACAACTTCAATACCCATCTTCTGAAGATCTGCTAACAGCTCTGGTTGCGCCGTTAGGAAATAAACTCCGGCTCTCCTGCTCAAAGCATCTGCAACAACATTGGCCTTCCCAGGATGATACTGCAGATTGACATCATAATCCACAAGAAGCTCCAGCCACCTCCTCTGACGCATGTTAAGATCCTTCTGAGTGAAAACATACTTCAGGCTCTTGTGGTCGGTGAAAATCTCTACCCTATCTCCATACAAATAGTGCCTCCATAACTTAAGCGCAAACACCACTGCTGCCAGCTCCAAGTCATGGGTTGGGTAATTCCTCTCATGATCACGAAGTTGTCGTGACGCATAAGCTATTACCTTCCCATGCTGCATCAAAACACATCCTAAACCTCTGCCCGAAGCATCACAATACACTGAGAATCCTCCGGTCCCATCTGGAAGCGTGAGAATAGGAGCTGTTATCAGGCCTCGCTTCAACTGCTCAAAAGAACTCTGGCACTCTGCTGTCCAAGCAAACTGTGCATCCTTGCGAGTCAACTGCGTCAATGGCGCTGATATCCGAGCAAAATCCGAAACAAACCGCCGGTAGTAGCCGGCCAATCCAAGAAAACTACGAACCTCTGCAACTGTGCTGGACACTGGCCATGACTCAATGGCCACAATCTTCTGGGGATCCACTTTTACTCCTCCTCTGGTGATGATATGACCCAAGTACGAAATGCGATCGAGCCAGAACTCGCATTTACTGAACTTGGCATATAACTGGTGCTCCCTGAGAATCTGAAGAACAACTCTGAGATGCTGCTCATGCTCCGCCTCACTCTTGCTGTAGACCAAGATGTCATCCAAGAACACAATCACGAACTGATCCAAGTAAGGCATGAAGATGCGATTCATGAGGTCCATGAATACTGTCGGCGCATTGGTTGCTCCAAAAGGCATAACAAGGAACTCCCAATGCCCATATCTCGATCTAAAAGCTGTCTTCGGGATGTCCTGCTCTCTGACTCTGATCTGATGATAACCTGAGCGCAAATCAATCTTCGAGAATACTGAAGCCCCCTTGAGTTGATCAAACAAGTCATCTATCCTCGGAAGAGGGTATCTGTTCTTGATTGTCACTGAGTTCAAGGTACGATAATCAACACATAACCTGGACGTACCATCCTTCTTTTTCACAAGAAGCATCGGGGCTCCCCAAGGCGATCCACTAGCACGAATAAATCCCTTGGCTCGAAGTTCTTCAATCATCTTGTACAAGATCTCCAATTCTGACGGTGCCATCCTGTAGACTCTCTCTGATACTGGAGCTGTCCCGGGAATCAAGTCTATAGTGAACTCGATCTCCCGCTCCGGCGGCATACCTGGAAGCTCTTCTGGAAAAACATCTGGGAACTCATCCACTATCCTGGGCAACTGCACTGCTGCTACTGCCATCCGCAACACTGGAGGAGAAGGCTCAACTGCTCCTCTGGAAAAGAAAAACTCTGGCTCGCCTGGAAGGCTAAAAACAATCCTGCCGGTATGGCAGTCTATCGTAGCATACTGGTTCCTCAACCAATCCATCCCTAAGACCACATCATAATCGACCATCGGGAACTCTATCAATCTAGCGGGAAACTCTCTACCGCTAACTACGATCCGACACGAGGAAAACACTCTATCTACTCCCACAAGTCCGTTACCAGTAAGTATATTGAGCCTTACTGATAATGACTCGGGCTCCAATCCTACCCGTGTCGCGAATCGTACAGACATAAAAGAATGCGATGCACCAGAATCAAATAAAGCTGAAGCTGGAAAGGAGTTGACGAGAATAGTACCTGCCACTACCTCACCTGGTGCCAATTCTTCCTCTGCGGTCATCACCATAGCCTGACCATGCCCTCGGGGTGCTGGTCCCCTCTGCTGAAATCCTCGCTGCCTATTCTGACTCGAGGCTTGGGCTGGAACATGCTGCTGGGGGTTCTGCTGCTGGAACATCTGGGACTGAGGCGGCAAGGGCCTCGACAATGGGTACTGCTGCTGCTGCTGGACCGGAGCTGGTCCTCTCACCGAAGAGCTAGAAAGGTTGGACGATGATGAAGCACCCCTGTTCGGGCAGGATCCAACCCTATGGTCTGGTTCTCCACAAGCCAGACACAATTCCTGTGCCCTGCGACACTCTGCCACCATATGGCCTGGCTTCCCACAATGAGAACATCCCACTGCGGAAGACTGCTTCTGCTTCTGCTGCTGCTGAGGGTACGTCGGGATTGAATGCTGAATCGACGTCACTGAGGTCGCTCGCCTCGGAGCTCCAATAGTCAAAGCCCTGGCTGCCGGGGCTGGGGCTGAAGACTGATTCATCTGGCCGTGAGATCTCTTCCGACCTCCGGTCCTATCCACAATCCTCTGGGAGGTATACTCATGCCTCCGGGCTGCCCTCAAGACTGTATCAAAAGTCTGATGCTCAAACTGCTCAACTGCTAACAAGATCTCCAGGTGAAGCCCCTGCTGGAATCGCTGGGCTCGATCATACTCGGTTGCCACCAAGGTGGGAGCAAACCGACTGAGTCTCGAAAACTCGGCCGCATATCCGTCGACCGTCCTGCCTCCTTGCTTCAAGTTGGTGAACCTCGTCTGTAGATCGTACCGAGCTACAGTATCAAAATACTTGGTCTGGAATCTCTCTCTGAACACTGCCCATGGAATGGGTGCTGCTAATCCAACGTCCTGCGCTGCCCACCAGCTGCGGGCAAGATCTAACAACTGCAGGCGCACAACTGCCACCTTCTCGTTCTCTGGAGTCCTGGCTGCTTCTAGAACCACCTCTGTGTCCTGAAGCCATGCATCTGCCGCGATAGCATCTTCACTACCGTCGAAGAATGGAGGGTTCAAGCGCTTGAAGCTGTTGGCCGCGCTGTTACCCTGATGACCTCCTCTGGTCAAAGCATCCGTCACTGCCTGTTGCAAGGCATCTCCACGACGATCTTGAGAAGCTATCAAGGTCCTGACGAGTCCTATTAATGTGCCATCATCAGGTTCGGCAGGCTGAACTGGCTGAACTGGGGGCTCTTCTCCAATAGGCTCGACTCTGGAGGCTACTCCAGAGTGCTGGACTTGATCTCCGGGCTGCTGCTGGTCCGCGGGAGGTGCTCCGCCTTGCTGGCCGGCAGGTCCAGGAACAATGCCGCTGAAGAAGACGACATAGGGAACAATAAGGAAGGACCAGGACAGATCAACGATACAAGCACATGATCAGGACAAGAATCCAGGGATTTAGAAGATACGAGCAGAGGTCAAGGACGAATACTGATTGAGACATATATCCGGTAAACCCTCACATATCTTGATTTACAAGACCTGCATGGGCCACCACTTAAACCATGTCACGCCCCAGAACCAGAATACTGGAGAGCGGGGGCAGACATAGCCAGCTACGTATATTGAAATGAATCCCATCTCGCTATACGGTCACGGCTGTCTAGATACATGAGGGTTTACTACAAGCCAACAGTCTCCTATGGTCATGAACAAGCCTAGTGTCTCAATCACAAGCAAGTAAGTAAATGTTACAAGATGTATGATCATTAAATATACAATAATAAGGCGTCCCAAATATTACATATTCAGCTGATCATGAAGCTAGTCGTTACAAAATATGAGAACTAGCAAGAGTTTAGTCATATATGATCAACCCTAGGATCTGTCAATCATGTTACAGCCCGTAGGCAGACAGTAATTAAATACAATCGAGCTAAACAGGTGCTCGTCGGCTAAACGCCTCAAAAGAATATTTTCACAATAAGTGGGAGATCAAAAATAAACCCACTCGTTGCCAGGGTTCCGTCTAGTGGTCACCATCTGGCTGGAAGGTCGGTAGATCCTCTGGAGCTGCTCCAAAATCTGGCCATACAAAACCAGCTGGGTCAGTTCCCAGAAAAAGCAAGTGCCACAAAGGAAGCTTCACTTAGGAACTAAAACCAGCAATCAGCACAAGATATAAATAAAAGTAAGAACTGGAAAATAAAGAAAACACATCAGGATGATATACGACGAGATAACCATGGAACTATTCAGATAACCAGGTTACAACCCGTAAACCAAACAAGGACCGGGGTTGTAACCCTTCGTCTGAACGGAGCTTGGTTTCTCACCATTTATCGGTAAAATAAATACAAGCATTCTGGTCATTCAATAATCTGGAACAGGATCAGGAAAAGACTAGACTGGTTAGACTCCATCCAATCATTTCACGGCCAAGCAAGAACTACGGCTTGATACTTTAACTAACTAGGGTTGTCACAGGCCTAATTACTAACAAGATACAGTGAGATTATTCCACAGCCACAAGCCCTGCAGACCATCCAGGTTACCCAGGTCGAAAGATTAGGGTTGAATTCAGGTGGGTACACCGTCCAGGAAACACATGTACCCTTAAGTGGCTTGAAAGGTGCAACACATGACAGTGTGCTGGAAATGTGCCCTACTCGACGGCAGGCTACAGATCCCAGGCGCGCCCAGGTAACGGGATTGCCTGTAGCTGGGGAATCTCTTCATGACTAATATATTAATCTAGTTATTAACCCTTGTCCAATTCAATAGGTACTCCTGACCGTGGTACTCAGGAGTCCCTGTCCTAGACATGATGCAAGACATGACTGGATTATTTGTACAAGCACAATCGCCCACGGTGTCCAAGTAATTATACAGGTCATGTCATGTCAGGTAGCCGTCGCAACAGCTGCTCAAGATAGTTCATGTCAGGTTTTCATGTCAAATCAGGAGTGCGCCACGGCGGGCCACTATCAGGTCATGTCAGGTTACTTATGTCAGGAGTGCACCTCTACGGGTCACAATCGTGTCAAGTTTAGTTATTAATTCCAAGCATGTTACATCAATTCAGGATTATCAAGTTCAGGACAAAAGGCGTAAGGATATAAAACGGGCGTAAAATGCCTAATAAAGGAGTTACAAAACATGAGCAAATAATGATAAATAATAGTACACAGGAACATGAGAAAGTCATGCGGCTCAGTCATATGCGGCCAGGAAGGAGGGGGCACATGCGGCTCAAATAAGAGAGCTCATGCGGCCAGGGTTACTGGATCCCATGCGGCTCAAATAAGAAAGGGGGGTCTTCATGCGGCTCGGACAGACCTAAGTCCATGCGGCCCAAAATAGCAAAACCCATGCGGCTGGGTCAATGCGATTGCTCATGCGGCTGGGAGGGGGACAGTTGCATGCGCGGCTGGGGGTGACGGTGCATACACGGTTAGCGGAAAGAGTGGGGACTTCATGGGGATGGATCCATGCGGCTGGCTGACCAATCAGGTTCATGCGGTCGGGAGGAGTTCTCATGCGGCTGGGTCAAGTGAAGTCCCATGCGGCCAGGAAGAAGTGAGGGCGCATGAGGCTAAATTACACTTGCCGCATGAACTAGTCATGCGGTCAAGTCAAGCCCATGCGCCAGGGAGAATACTTGCCGCATGAAATGTTCATGCGGTCAAGTCAGGATACAGTTCTTCTTCCCCAAACTTCTGAGAAGGAGAACTCCATGAGAGCCAAGTTCTCAAGCTCCACAACTCCATCATCCGGGGCCCAAAATCCGAACTTCCTTAGGTCAAAATGGGGTAGAACGAGCTACTCTACAACATGGAACCTTCAAAACTCAGAAATAACAGGATTAAATAGATCAAAACCCCAAAAATCCGAAAATAAAACAAATATAGATCTACAAGGATCTAGCCATGGAAAGTGAAAATGCCAAGTTCTAAAATGCTTTAAAATGCAGTAAGGAAGAGAATGGAGTAATAAAATCAGAGTTCCTCCATGAAGTAAGTTGCACTTGCCTAGACCTCTCTCTTCTCTCTCTGGTAGGTAGGAAGTAATGGGGAAGAAGAAGATGATTAATGAAGAGAGAGAATAGAGAGAATGGATTAATAAATACAATGGTGGTGGTAGGTAGGGATTCACATTGGTTCATATTGAACCAAAGAAAACCGAGCTAAGCCGAACCAAGCTAAGAAATAACCAAGCCAAGATACAAGCTAACAGGGAATCATACAAATACAGAATAAAAATACGTATATGTATTCCAGAAATACGTAATACGGACCACAAGCATTACAGGAGCCTTACCCGCATTGATGCGAGAAAATCTCCTTAAGGGAGCAATAGGTGGTGGAGAGATCATACCATCCGAGTCAGAGAGATCCGCATCAGAATCCGAGTGATTTAGTATGGGGGCAACATCTTCAGGAGTTGGAGCAGGAGTAGACGAGGGACTTGGTACAGTAGGCACAGGGCATGACATAGGCACAGTACTGGACTTCTGTTGTCTCCTTCTGTAGACTTGGAGCTCCTTTTCCCTTGTCTGCTGCTCCCCCTACGAAACATATGTATCTTCTTCTTCATTCTCTGTATCTGAGTCACTGTGCTCTCCCCCTTTCATCCAGTTTTCTACAACCGGACACGGAACCGATCCGACGACCACATTTCGGCTTATTATCTCCCCCTCATATCTAACACCATCTGTGTTAGGTGTGTCACCAAATACTGAACCTTCATCTGAACCATAGTATGGTTCGAGTTCTCTGAATGTAACGTCCATGCTTACAAACATCTTCCGCTCGACTGGACTCCAACAGGCATATCCCTTCTGAGTCGCCGTGTAACCGACAAAGACACATTTAACTTGTAACATCCAGTTTTCCAGATGAGGGTAATTTTGAAATTTTGTAATTATAATTATTAATTATTGATATTTGATTCACATTATGATTTTTAGTGATTTTTAATAATTTTTAAACTATTTAAAAACTGGTTTAAGTCATGACTTGTGATTTTGATGTGCTGCTAGTAAAACCTGAGAGACTGCATGACCTAGAGCCTAACCATGTCATTATGATGACTTAATTATCATTTTTAGCCTAGGAGTAGTTTGGTCATTTTGACTTATTTGAATTATTTGGTGATTTATTGAATTGGTGAATTCTAGTTTGACTTTGACTTGTTGAGACCTAGTGGACTAGCCTAGAAGCTAACCCTAGCCATGGTGACCCTAGTCTAACTTGAGTTAACCTATTTTAGTCATTAGAGAATAGTTTTAGAATGAGGGGATTGGTTTAGTGAATTTAAGTCATGGCTTGTGATTTCATGAAATGGCTTATGGCTTAATTATCTAATTGATCATGACTTAAGCCCATGGGCCATTTAGTGAACCCTAACCCTAATTATTGAACCTATGAACAGCCACATAGGGATCCCCACCCTATTTAAACACTTGTTCATTAGGGCTTGCCACTTTTTATCATTCCAACACTTGGAGAAAAGAGAGGTAAGTTTTCCCCTTCCAAAAATTTCCATTTTATTTATTTGATCTCCTTTTTCATCCTAGTCTTTTGCATTGGGTTCTAATTTAAGTTTATGGACTGTTGGTGGTGAGCTATTTCAGTTTGGGATCAATTTGGAGCATTTGGCCATCAAGAAGAACACCCCCATTTGGAGCATTTCTATGCAATTTGTACCTATAGGTAAAACCCTTTAAATTGATTTAAATTTCGATTTTCTTTGCATGTAGGGCTAGATCTAGGAGTCCCTGAAATTTTGATGAATTTCGTGTCCGTTTGGTGTCCGTATCGGACACGTGTCGTAGTGTTGTGTAGGTGTTTGTTGAAATGTCTCAATGGATTGAATGTTAATGTTTTTCAAAACAAATTATATATTTGGATAGCTCTTAATATGTAGATTATATATTTATATGTCTGAGCACGAATCAGGTTGGTTTTCGTGTCCGAAATGGACACGCAACTCGTACACGATACTGCGCACTGGCCTCGTGCGGCTGTCCTGCTGCACGAGTATCCTAGCGGACACGACACAGCATCCCGACACCTAAAATTTGGTGTGTGGGTGCGGGCACTGACTGACAGGACCCCCACAAAATTTTGTGGGTCTTCGTTGTCTGTGCACGAAGGAAACAAGGCTGCACTGTCTCGTGCTTGCTCGTGTACGCTGTGCGCGTCCCCTTCATTTCGGGGCTGACACAGGACACGACACTTTACTAGGACACGTGGAATTTGGCGAGGTGATGGGTCCCATGTCTGACTCGACCCTCGCCAAGTTTCGTGGCACTTGGTTGCGAGTCGAGGAAGTTCTCGAGCTCGCATCGAAATGCCCTGACACGCACACACACGATTTCGAGCCACTGATACGGCTTTGAAACTAGGACACGACACATCATGGGGTTCGTGCAGGCACTTGGTGTCACGACCCGTTACCCAAATTGTTGGGCCGGGCTGAGCCATGTCCAGCCTGCGCTTGGTTAAAGCGTAGTAAGCTGTTCTAAGAATAGACAATAAAGGATCTAAGTAGCTAACAGTTCTAAAATTATATTTAAATGTTCATCACAACACAGCATCTATAAGCGAAGGTAAATAAACACAGATTTAATAATACATAACCAAAGTATCTAACTGGAGACAAAGTCCAGTATCCAAATATAAGAACAGACAATGTCTAAGTCTACTAAACACATGAAAGATAACTAAGCAAGGTTCCCCGCTGGGGCCTCTTCTGGAGCTAAGGCCAGGTCCATGGTAAGTAGGGCATGTATCCTCAGGACTATCATCTGTAATATTTTCAACAGGTCCAATCAGGACGGGAACGAGTACAACTCATCTAAAAAACCCAAGTAAATGACAAAGAACTATAAAGCAGTTATAGACAGTTTTATTGATGAACATGGCTGTTTTATACAGGTAATGATGGCATAGAGAAACAGTAAGATACAAGAAAAGAAAGGTAACTAAAACAAGAGAAGAATCATGGCAATGAAGACTGTAATAAAAGCTAACTGAACTAGAATAATATGTACGAGTCCAGACAGTACGATATAAGTCTAATGTAATCCCAGTGTGAGTCCAGTCCATATAATCTGATACCAGATAATTTCCAGTACAAGATGAGTCCAACAGTGATCAATGAAACCAGGGTGAGTCCAACTATGATATAACAGTGTGTTTTAAAATACCGAGGTCGACATGCAAACGGCTGTAGGTATCAGGCACATCTCTCACTGATCAGGCAAGAGATGGCTATGCTTCCGGTAGATTCCTGTAGGAGATTCCGGATTTAGGGTATGTCTACATGTCTTACTCAATATTTTCCCGTCCAGCAAGTGAATCCAGTACAAGACACAAAAATTGAGATGAGTCCGGCCAAATGATGATTCCAGAAATGATTCCGGAATGATTCCAGTGATTCCAGTAATAGAGATCAGTAAGTAAGGTATGTGTCGCATACATGAATCCAGAAATATCCATACGTGTTGATACAGAAAATCACATAGAACTAACTAGAACTGAAATACAGTAATTGACAAATAAATGAGAGAACTATCAGAGAATGTACTAGCCTCGAGCAAAGCAAGAATACTAGTACGAAGGTATAGATGTCCGGTATCCTGTCAATAATGATATACAACTCAGTTCTAAGCTATGATCAACAATATACTAGTGGTGTGACACGACTCTTAACTGGACACTAACTAAGTGGGGACCTAGCATAGAAGTCTAATGTGAAGTGCCACTATACACAAACTAACTTCCTGGGATCTTTACACTAGTGCGGGGTGAGGTCCAATACGTCTATAACTCAAAACAACACAAAATATTAAAAGTCGTAATTATTCAATAAATAAATCAAACTGTACATTGAGTTTCAACAATTTTAGAGATAGACAAAAAGCACAAATATATATAAAATAAAGTACCAAAATGATCCTTGTTAATTATAGAAATTTATACTAATTTTTCTGGGATTTATAAACCCTCATAAATAATTATTAAAAATCAGTAAACATAAATATATTAAAAATGAGTTCTGTTTTCCCATTTTTATAAAATACCAAAAGTACTTATTAAATGCCGGAAAAATTATAATAGATTAGCTAAATTAACATAGTATTTAAATATAATTTTTCCAAGATTTTTACAGCAATTAAAATATATATAAAAATTCAAAACCAGAAAGTAACAATATCTAGAAAAATAATTAATTATAAATTAAGGATAATACATAATCAAAATCTACAGATGTTGTCGGATGATAAAATAAATATCACCAACGTGTCCAGAACGGTCAAATCAGCTAGGATAGCCTACCCATAAGTCCAATTTAGACACAGGGGCAAAACCGTAATTTCGGGTCAAAATAATGTCCGCCGTTGGACACACTTTGCACCGAAAAGCGTGTCAGGATAGAAGTCTACAAAATCTAGTAAATTATATATCCACGAATTCAGAATGATGATACGAACCCAACGGTATGTCCGAAATAGGATTCCGATGTGCCGATCTCAAAATGATACGTTGACGCGACACTTGGTATCCGGTTTGCACGAAAATGCGTGCCGGAGCAAATGTCTTCAAAACTCAGCAAATTATATGTCAACGAGTCCAGAATGACGATACAAACTCAACGGTATATCCGGAATGGGATTCCGATGAGCCGAATTCAAAGTGACCCGTTGACTCGAAAAGTGGGACCCGCTTTGCACCGAAATGCGTGTCAGGGCCCACGTTCTCCAAATCAAGCAAACTTTATATGAAAACATGCCAGAACGACGCCACGAGTCTACTGGTGGTGTCAGAAATTGAATCCGGAGTCCCGGGTTCAAAAATGGAATTTTACAAGTGCAACACTAAGAATTTGAACGGCCAACTTTGGCGTCGAATTCGACCAACCAAACGTGCTTATAATGAAATGAAACCTAAAGGAGGCAGGAAGAGGGTTATACCAGCTGTGCACCGGAACTGACGGTGCGCAAAACGGAGCTGCAACGGCGAAGTTACGAGCTGACGAAGTCGGCTCCACGAAACTGTCCAAAAACAGTTCAATTTAAAACGTCAACTTGGTGGCCAGTTTTGAGGTATCAAACGACATAATTAACGGGTGAAATTTGACAGGGGTGAAGATGGATATACTGAGATTGCGACGGAGCAAAGAGTTCGCCGATCCAACGGTCGGATCTCCCAGAAAATGTGCACGAACTTGCTGCGACGGAGCGCGAATTCTGTGTTCCAAACTCGCGCGCGCCGACGGGATCTCGTTCAAAACGCACGAATCGTGTGTTTCACACGTCGGGGAGGATGGCGGTGGCCAGGGGGGGTGTTCGCCGGAGGCGTGCGCGCCGGTGGGGTGGTCGCCGGTGGCCGGTGGCGGCCGCGGTGGCGCGCGGCCAGCGCTGCCAGCGCTGCCAGCGCTGCTGCTGCTGGTGGCGCGGCCAGAGGCGCACGGCGGTGGCGCAGCGCGGCCAGCAAGGGAGGAGGCCGGCGGCGGCGTGGCCCACGGCGGAGGGTGGCCGTGGCGTACGGTGGTGGTGGTTTGAGTGGTGGTGCATGGTGGTGGAGCATGGTGTTGGTGATGGTGATCATGGTGGTGGTTGTGTGGAGAGTAGGAGGAGGAGGTGAAGGAGAATGGAGGAGGAGGAGGCTGTGGGGAGGAGGCTGAGGAGGAGAGGGAGGAGCTCGGGTTGGAGCTCGGCATGTGCTGGGAGTGGAGTGCTGTGTGTGTGAGTTTTGTGTTGAGAGAAAGAGAGAGAGAGGTGTTTGTGTGTGTGTATATATAATATGTATAGAAAGAGTGAGAGAGAGAGAGATATTTGAGAGGGGGGGGAGAGAGAGAGGTCGGCCAAAGGGGGGGTTGCTGTGAGGTGGAGGTGAGGGGGTGTGTGAGTGTTTGTATAGGTGTTAGGAGAGAGAGAGAGTTATTTACATATATATGTATATATATAAATATGTGGGATATTTTGAAAAGTAGAGAGAGAGATATTTTCAAAAATAGGAAAAATAGAAATATTGTGTAGGGTATTTGGGCAGTCATGAGAGGACAATATGGAGCTTGGGTTCGGGTTCGGTCGAGCCGGGTCGGGTCAAAATCGGACCGGGGTGCAATAATTGAATTTAAAATAGGAATTTATAATCATGGGTAAATAAATAATATGCGGGGACTCCAATAAATGGGACACAAGTTTCATGCGGGTAGTAGGCTTCGTGTGGGCCACGTCCATACTTTGGGTCGGCTAGGTTGGGTCAATGTCGGGTCCCGAAATTAAATTGGAAAATAATTCAGGTTTCGCGGTAGATAATTAATTGGCCTAAATTGAACCGAAAGTTGTGCGAAGGAAATGGAGCACAAAATGGAGTGTCTGAGTGGGACACGAAGGTCATGGGTGAAGAGCGTCTCGAGTATATCATTCATGAGAAGTCGGTTCTGAGAAAACGACTGGTCTGGTGCTCCTAAATTAAAAGTCACGGTAACGTGCAAACGATGATCAAAAATAAAAGTGGGAATAATATTCAACGATTAATTGGTCTAAGTTGACCCGAACTTGCGCGATACAAAAAGAGCACAAGGGAACGAATTTAAGTGGGACAGGATATATCAAAACGAAGATAATCTTGTCTACTTCAAAACCCATGAAGAGAGTTTACAGAGATTGGCTTCCCTGACGCTCCAGAAGTCAAAGTTACGGAAAGGCACATAAATGATCGAAACAATTAAATAAATAAAATATTTATCAATAATAATTCATTTAGAAAAATTTAAAACAGCCCTGAAATTCAGGGGGCTTACACTTGGACACGTCCCCCTAGTCTAGGTGGACACGTGGGCATGACCACGACTTGTGTCGTGCAACGTGTCGTGTCCTAGCTCACTCTGCACCTCAGCACGAGGATTTTTTATGAACTGTGTCGTTTTCTGTGTTAATTTTGTTTGGACACGTTCGTGTCCAGTTTTCTGGACACGAACACATCCTCCACGACATGTGTAATGTATACCTACCCACTGCACACCTTACTTGTTGATTTATTGGGTTTCTTTCGAAATTAAAGGTTGTTACACTGTTCACTGATACCATGTATTTAATTCGAAATTCTGAATTGATTTCCTTTTTTTTATCTGATTTAGATGTTGTTTTTAATCACTAAAGTGATTCCTGCATATGTAATGGATACTGCATGTTGGGTTTTACATGTTAGATTCGGATTTTGCTCTTTGAAGGGGATTTCGATATGTGTATGAACTGTCCTATTTTCTGATACACTGTGCATGTTCAGTTTTCTGAAAGTTAGATTGTATATTTCAGTTCCCTTGAACCTTGGTCAGTCCTTCATTGCATTTATTCAGTCCCTTTGATTATTAATGATCAGTCCTAATTCACTTTGTATCAGTCCCAAATATTTGGTCATTTCCCTGTTTTTGGCTCATTCATTCACTGAAATTCCAGCCACATACTCTACACATACATAGGTACCATTACACATTGATTCCTGAACACACCCCTAGCCTTACATCCCTTTCATTCCCTGAACATTAGCATGAACATAGGATTCCTATATTGGTTCAGTCTTAATTCCTGCTGATATCAGTGTTTAGGTTTTCAGCTATTATGGTATTGGATTCCTAAGTTTAGCTTGATGTATTTGATTGGGTTTTCAACTATTTTTTCTGAAATCTTGAGTGTGATGCACCATGCCACACACAACTGAAACAATGCTCCCTGTTTTTGAAATGTTTTGAGATTTTAAACCCAATGCAATATCCTATACACTCATCTGCCAAACATTCCTGTATTTATATTGCAACACTACATATTCACTTACTTGCATTTCATTAGAGACTCACACACACTTTAGGATATGACACAACACTGGGTTTAATTCCTGTCATCACACACAAAACTGAAATGTTAGGTTGGGATGTGGGGGTTTATGTTTGAGTAGAGGAAATGGTTTTGGTGCTTTAATGGGTATATTTAAATTGTCACACTATTCAGTGTACACACACACACACTCATGAACTGTACACACAATATCACACACACACACACACTCAATGTTCTATTCACACACACACACATCCTATTTGACACACTGTTTTCACACATTGCTCTATAACACACATCTGTCATACCCTCCACACATGTTATGCACACACACACAATCTGAAATGGACCCTCACACACCCTACATTATGTCACAGTCCACACGCATATTCTGAAAATGCACACACACACAAAAACCCTCAACCTATCACTGTTTTTCCTATCATTAATTCCAGGTTTCCATACATATACACACACACCCAATGTCCATGACACTGTCACTGATTCCAGAATTCTTACACTAGCCTAACACACACATCCCATATCCCACTCTCTTATATTCTCCCACACTCTCACTCATGACACACACACACTTGGACACATATATGTGTTTTCCTATTCTCTATACATAGGTATATATATATG
Source organism: Iris pallida (assembly GCA_029216955.1). Classification (NCBI taxonomy): domain Eukaryota; kingdom Viridiplantae; phylum Streptophyta; class Magnoliopsida; order Asparagales; family Iridaceae; genus Iris; species Iris pallida. The sequence continues at coordinate 68,708,000 of JANAVB010025196.1, read as the reverse complement.
TATTGATATGTATATATATCTATATGCTTGATAATAATGTGGTGAATATGTGTGATATTATATTAATGTAATGTATATACAATATGTGTGATATAGCCTATATGGCCTATAGCCTATATGCATGGCACATTGCACTTGGGTGTATCCCTATGTGATTAGCCTAGGCATATAGCCTATGGCTCATAAACCTGTGTTTCTGGCTTGAATGCCAGTGTAGGAGTGTGGTTGGCTTGTTTAGCCTAGAAATTGGGTGTGCTTGCTAGAATAGGCTGGGCAGGCCTAGTGAGACTTGACTAGACTAGTATTGACTATTGTAGTTGACTTGGGTCGACCCAGAGTTGACCAAGATTGACTTGGACCTAGTTTGACCTAGATAGTTGACCAGGGTTGACTTAGAGCTGACTTTGACCTAGATTGGCCTAGAAATCACGTAGATTGCATCATAACCATCATTTGCCTTGTTTTAAACATATTATAACCTGTACTGTTCTATTTAGGACATTGTGACTCCGGTGCAGACATCTGATATTACACTACTCTCTTCAGAGTAGCAGGCGAGTACATTCTCTGATAGTTCTTCCATTTACTTGTCGTTTACTATACTTCAGTTGTAGCTAGTTCTATTTGATTCTGTATTACAAACACGATTTGATATTACTGGATCCATTTCATGCGACACTCACTTATTTAAGTCTGGCCTCTATTCTGGAACCACCTACTGGAATCATCTACTGGAACCACCCTGGAATCATTTACTGGAACCACCCTGGAATCATTTACTGGAACCATTCGTATACTGGCTGGATTTATACCTATTTTTGTGTCGGATTATGGATTCACTTGTACTTGCTGGGCGGAGAAATATTGGAATAGGCATGTGAACATACCCAAATACTGGAACCACTCCCTTGGAATTATACTGGAACGCTAGCCATCCCACACTTGGCCGAGTGTGCGGTGTGCCGTATTACCTACAGCCGTTCACATGTCAATTCCGATATTTTAAAACACACTGTTAGAGTATAGGCTGGACTCACCCTGGAACCTTGATCACCAACTGGACTCACCTTATACCGGACTCATCTTGTACTGGAACCACCTGGTATCAGATTCATGTTGTCTGGATTTACTTGGGTTTTTCACTTGTTACATTTATATTCTGGACTTATTATGTTACTTTAGTTCAGCTAGATTTAGTTTACAGTCTTCATTGCCATCATTCTTCTCTTGTTTTAGTTACTTACTTTCCTTGTATCTTATCTGTTCTCCATACCATCACCTGTATATAAACTGCCATATTCATCAATAAAACTGTCTATAACTGCTTTATAGTTCCCTGTCATTTACTTGGGTTTTCTTGATGAGTTGTACTCGTTCCTGTCCTGACTGGACCTGTTGAAAATATTACAGATGACTTCCCTGAGGACATTTGCGCTACTTGCCCTGGAGCAGGAGATGGCTTAGCTACCTATGGCCTCGACACTCAGGAGTGATCGGAAGATTTGCTAGATGTTTCGTTTAGCTTTCATGTTTTAGAGCTGGAGTTGTATATAAGTTTAGATTGTAGTTGAGATTGTTGAGATTATATTATTAGTTGTTGGTTTTATTACTGTTATTAGTTTTAGTTTTAAACTTCTGTGATATCTTATCGTTCTTAGACTGTGATTGAGACTCATTATATCTATACTTGTCCTCCGTTCGGAGTTGAGATTTGACAAGTACATTATACAATTGTGTGAGTTGTTGATTAGATAGTAACCTAGGACAGCGTTCTACCGCCGACACTGCGACGTAGGCTGGGCGTTGTTACGCGCTCGCACCCTCACAGTGGGTGCGGGTCGTGACATAACTGCCCTAGGATCCAGTTTGCCAACGCCTGGCCTATTATCTTGGACAAAGCACACACATCCAAAAACTTTTGGTGGAACAGTGTATGTGGTTGCCCCAGTAAGCATCTCCAACGGTGTCTTCCAGTCCAATACTTGAGATGGCATTCTGTTGATCAGATAAGAGGCCGTCAATATAGCCTGCCCCCATAAGTGTTTCGGGACATTCATAGCCAGCATCATCGTCCGTGCGACTTCCAGCAGGTGTCTGTTCTTTCGTTCTGCCACACCATTTTGTTCCGGAGTATAAGCACATGAAGTTTGATGTAGTATTCCATGAGTTGAAAAATACTCAGCAACCCGCTTATTAGTATACTCCGTCCCATTGTCAGACCGAAAACACTTAATTTTAGCGCCATATTGTGTTTCCACCTGTCGATGAAAGTTCCAAAAGGCCTCAAGGACGTCACTTTTAATTCAACACTGCGACAGGAAGCTTCTGGTGGTGCGTCTGCTACCAAGGATGCCAATGCGTTGTCCAGTCCAGTCCTGTCTAAATACCACGGCTCCTTATGCCATGTCCCAGTCCCAAGTCGTCGTCCTGTCCCTTTCTCCTGAAAAGTCACCGTAGGAATGTCAAAGGAAACAGTACAGTTAAGATCAAGTATAATGACACTAATTGATAGAAGATTGACAGGAAAAGACGGAGCATGTAAGACATTGGTTAGAGTGATGGAAGGGGTGCATGCGACAGTGCCTTTACCCATTACAGGGCTGGATGTACCATCAGCGGTCTGAATACTCTCCGACAATGGTAGGTGAGTATAGTCCTGAAACGTACCACGGGATCCCGTGACATGGCGAGATGCCCCAGAGTCCATAATCCATCCTGGCTGATGGACAGATGCAAGAGCACGTACAGAATTACAGGTGCTGGTTTGGGCAAAGCAAGTGATGTGATCTCCCGAGGTAGAAGACGCCCCAGGACTGTCGGCCGAATCCAGCTTTGTGCCTCGCAACTTCTCAAGGAACTCCCGCTCAAGCGGGGTTATTTCCGCCAGTTGATGCTCTCCCCCTTCCTCCGCCAGATTTGCTTTGTGTCCGTCCCTTCTACCAGCATATCCTCCTCTACTACCACGTCGGCCTCCATGACCCCGTCCTCGATCATTAGACTGATTGCGCAAGGGTTTTGGACAAAATCGGATGTAATGTCTGGAGTCACCACAATTGTGGCAAACACCACCCACAGATGGAGGTTGATTGAAGGCAGCAAGGGCAGACTTTTCAACTGCGGCTTGCTCCCCCTGGTAGGAGCCCTTGTTGGGCATCAACTTCAGTCGAGCTTCTTCCTGTGTCATGACGGCTATAGCTTCTTCCAAGGTCGGAAGCGTGGGTTGGGATAGGAGGATATTTCGTCTCTGCTCAAATACAGGGTGTAGTCCCTTCAGGAATTTTATCATACGCTGTCGCGAAATATAAGCCAGGAACGTCTGAAAGTACTTCGCGAATGCCGGTTCGATTTGTGCATCTTCCATCCCAAGAGGATCATAATGATCCAGATCAGACCAGTACTTCTTCAACAGGACTGCGTACTCAGAGATGGTACGTTCGTCTTGGGCCACCCTATCGAGTTCATCTTGCAGTTGAAAGACTCGCATAGGGTTGCCTGAGCCGGAGTACATATCTTTTAAAGTTTGCCATATATCAGCAGCAGCCTACATTGCCTCGACATTGCCCGACACCTGGTCGGTTAATGAGGCAGTCAACCACCCAGCCACTACGTTGTTGACAATCTCCCAAACAGCAAACTCCTTTGCGGAGTGATCGACTGGCGCCTTGGCTTGGCCAGTGACATATCCAACCAAGCCACGTCCCTTCAGCGTCCGCATCGCCTGCCGCGATCACTTCAAGTAGTTGGACGTTCCTTCCAACTTCGTCTCCAGCTTCTCCAATTTCTCCATTTTGTAAGGTGACAGATCCACATCAGTATGGATCACATGTGGGGTTGCCTCGGTTAATCTCTTTGATAAGATATCATCAACCAAGGCCTTCATCTCTTCGGCCGTTAGTTTGCCACTGATCGAATCCATGGCTTCGTCAACTGTGAACTCTAGTCGTCGTCTTCTTCGACGTCTTCAACGTCGGAGTCGGCAATTTCCCCCACTTCATCGTCTGCTTCGTCTTCGTCGTCTTCTTCGACGCCACAGACTTTACGAATACGCTACTAACTTGGCCAGCACCGGCACGCGCATGTAAAGTGAACACGTCAGGACACCAGAGAAGACATGATCAGTCTCTGTAGAGATCCCGATGTGAAGAAGGAATAACAAATAAAGCATTTGTTAGTTCCAAACGGCGTAAGCGAGGATCAAAGTTGGTGCAAATAAAGCATTTGGCAGCCGTCTGTCTTCGAAATACGGCTTTTTTTTTGTTTTATATTTTTTTTGTTTTTTTGTTTTTTTTTTCAGAAAAAAAAGGAAGGACGGCTAGGGTTTGTAGTAGATGGAAATGCTAGGGTTAGACATGGTGGTGGCTAGGGTTAGGGTTTGGGAAGGGGGTGGGTGCCGCTGGTGGTCCGGGGGGGGGGGGGGAGGGGGGCTGCTGGTGGTCGCGGGGGAATGGTAGGCGCTGCTGGTGGAGGTCTGTAGGGGGGGGTCGGGGGGGGGGGGGGGGGGGGGGGGGGTCGTGGGGCGGTCGAGGGGGGGGGGGGGTAGGTGCTGCTGGTGGAGGTCTGTAGGGGGGGTGGGGGGTCGGGGGGGTGGGGGGGGGGGGGGTCAGCGTTGGGGGGGTGGGGGGTTCGGCTAGAATTTTTTTTTTTTTTTTTTGTGGAGAGAGAGAGAGAGAGAGAGAGAGAGAGAGTTATGGCTCTGATACCATGTAAAAAATAATAGTTGGATGATTTTATTGATGGACTACTTCACTACTTATAGGAAGTCTAGCTCCTCTACATACTACATATTCCGATGTGGGACTAAAAGTCCCTTATTGATTCTCAACACATTTAAACGAGTACACAAAAATGCATTAATACATAATTTGCAATTACTTTCTGTTTCTCCATACTCACACTTGTAAACATGCAGTTTTATTTTATACTTGCTTTGTTACTCTACAATATACAGTGTTTATGATTTCCATGAATGCTATATAGCCCTTTTAAAATTGGTCATCGGTACAAATTTCTGCGAGCGCTTGCCAAGTACAGAAGATTGCAAACAAGCATTTTGTGCGTCTTTGATCAAATCACGTAAGCAGCCAGCGACTCACTGACCACAGCTCTTCAACTCGCACCAGGAACAGAAAGGCAACCCATATTGAGCAATCTGGGCAGAATCTGGATATCCCAAAATAAGCTTAATAATAATATTATCAAACAAATTTCTGAGAAAATGAAAATATTATATCAATAAGATCTACCTCTCCGCAACGAGCATTGATTTTCAGTGGCACTAAGTCATCAGCTCTTGTCGCTCCTATGTTAATAATTGCAACAGCAGCACTAGCTTCAGAAGCGGCTCTGTGACAGTCAATTAAGGGGGTCAAAAAACTAGCTTCAAGCATAATAAGAAACTGATGATGTTATCAATTTAGGTTCAATCAAAATCATGACCCGGTGACCAAAAAGGGATGTGTAAATGGTTTTGCAGTAACCAAATCACATTCTAAAAGTATGTAAGACATGATATTGCCCCACACCTTGCCTTAAGTGTTTCATCTGCAGGGCGTTATGGAGTATTCATAAATACATACTTCTGAATACACAATAGCAAACCAAGCATAAGAGTAGTTTGTCATCTGCCATGGCCCATGACAAATGCAATTTGCCAGTGTGTGTGGGCGGGCTGTCGGTGGTGTTGTAGATATTCTAGTAGAAGTCTAGAAAGATGCTAACAGTAAGGCAGCGAGTAATTTGCCTAACAATAAGGCAGCGGAATGAACCCGCTAAAGAGAAGTAAAAACTGCTAAAAGGACTTTTAGAGTATTCAAAGACCACTAGAGAGATGCTAGCAAAGTTGGCAAATCAACATGTGCTTGGGGGTGATGGAGATCACCGTTGCTCAAAGCGAGATTCGACCGCTTTTCGTCGATCCGCTTCTAGAAACAAGCAAGTTCCGGTTGCACAGAGATCGCACTCGAACTTCTAGAACACTCTGAACTATCACCGTCCTTTTTCTTGAACCCGAGCGGAAGCCTTATTGCAAACTCCTCGGGCAAGCAATCGGCTCCCAAGCAAAAACAGAGTCAGGGACTTCTGTTACCAAAAACTTGGCTTGGACAGTTACACAACCGAACAGACGAGCTGAGCCAAACCGCTCCTAACCTGCGCACAACTGCGCAATATCGCAAGAACCGAATCGATCCTGCACCAACCGTGCCACTGTAGCATGAGGTATTAACCTCTTTGTAGTGTTGTCCTACATCTCTCAGCATGATGCTACATGGCTCCTTGCGGTGCTACGCCTCTATGACATGGCCCAAAGCCGAGGACCCACCTCATATGGTGTCTAATGTAGCATAAGTACTAGCCTCGTGTAGTGTTGTGTTACTACTATTTAATTCTCAGCATGAGACTACATGCAGCTTTGCGGTACTACGTCGCTATGACAAGGCCGAAGCCGATGTCTTACTACATTATGTAGTGTCATGCCACTGTAGCATGGGGTATTGGTCCCTCTGTAGTGCTAAACTATCATGGTTTCATGTAAAATACACCAAGCATTCCAAAGGCTCAAGTACTCATTAAGGCTTAAAGTCAACCTCCGTACATGACTTGTTCTTTACATTGAGAAAAATATATATGCCAAAGAGGTTCTGGGATCCCATCCCACCAATGCCCCCATGGACAAACCTCTGTACCTAATGTATCCATCTATAGTCCTTATTTGAACCAAAAATGAGTTCTCTTTGAACTAATAGCAAAATATGTTATGGTAGAATTGCATAGACTTTGCGTCAAAAAGCGCTTGAGACCCTTGGTGAATGAACCCACCAGATTCTTATGGCTCTGAACATCAATCACTGCAATGATGTCATCTGAGATGCGCTCATTCAGTAATGTGTTACTTACTGCTAATGTAGGGATGCCTACTAGACATCCAGACATATTCAACTCAACAACAGTTGTTGAAATTTGTAAAAAAAAAAAAACTGTGCATTTTGGCAGTATAATTAAGAGATGCACTACAGGCATCAAAGCTCGGAGGTCCTTTTTCATGTGTTCATGTAATACATTAACAAGGGTTGGATTTATGTACATTGCACATTGAATTCTCAGAGAAGTTAACACTGAAGGCCGTTTTTAATAAGTACTGAACAAACTACAAAAGAATAAAAGATTTAACATCTTTAACATGTACCTGACAAGTCTAAAAGCAGACATGGTCATTACAGATGAACCAAGAACAAGAAAAGCATCACAGCCTTTGGCAGCTTCCAATGCTTTATCAGCTCTGTCTTTTGGGACATTATCACCAAAAAATACAACCTTCAAAAAATATACATGAGGTTTTGGCTTCAATCTCATGATTCAGAAAAAATCGCCAATACAAGCTAACAGTAGTAGCACACAATGAACAAGTAAATAAAATTAACACAATAGGAACATGTAAGTTATCCCAAATGCACACAAAAGTTCACTTATATATATCGACCTAACCTGAACTGCATCTTAAATCTTAATCCAACTTTATTCAACGACCTGAAGAATGGTAATTTACTTTTAAAATGTGAATCATCTCAAATATAGAACAATTGAGTTGATAAATAAGTTAGGCATACTTGAAAATACAAACTTGGAATCATTTTAGCATTTCATTTGGAAATCATGTTTAGGAGAAAATAGAGCATATAACTGTGTCGTTCACTTAGAACGTGGGGACAGATTATGGACCTTTAGTATTTCTCTACCATAAGCAAAATGAAGACTTAGTTCTAGTTCAGCAGTACATATTCCGCCAGTCAGCTACAATGTGTTTTGCACCCAAATCTAACCAATCCACATGGTTAGTTGAGACACAGGAACAAATACAGATGACAAATCCACTCATTGATCAAACTTTTGCTCAGTTTCTCAGACAGTTATATCACAAAGTAAAATTCTTACATCAGGTTTTAGCATTCCCCCACACTGCTGGCAGTTGGGAATATCAAAATCTTCCTCCCAGAACTTCTCGTCAATCTCGATATCTCCATCAGGCCTTTGCTGCATACCGAAGTTCTTATCTGATCCTGGATCTCCACACTCCAAACTTTCAATTGCTGAAGCCCACTGCAGAAATAATCGTCATTTCTTATACACACTGGTAGATGGAAAATATAATCCAGATGGTCACAAACTTTTCTGTTTTACTTTTTGCTCATTTAGTCATATAAATTATTGGACTTTAAATAACAAATGATAGTATAGAAGCACAGTTCCTGAGGGATCAATTAAACTTAATTTCTATACTTGGCAGATCTGACAGTCCTTGGTGAACGAAGTACACAGCTTGGAGGCAAGAGTAGCCCAACACTAGGTGAGATTGCTTAACCTCCTGATCATAGGGGTTAAAGATAACCCAAGTGATATCAACAAAAAAAACTCTATATATGTGTATCCTACCAAGAAACAAAGCCAGCTCATGATGCGAAGGTAGCCTAATTGGGCTTAGTCTAGTTTTGATCCGTGATCATATAAATTCAACACAAACCACTGAAATTCCCGGTATCATGTGGTAACCTCTAACGATGGCCAATACATGTCAATTCCAGCCAGTATATGCTTAAAAACCCGTCCATAGCATCTACTATATTAACAAATATCAAAAACATCCATACATGCTGGTGTATCAGCTTCTTAGAACAATGTTGATCATTTGCACATGTTACTATAAACTTGACATCCCAATTCCAAATTAAATATAACCAAACACTTCCTTATATGAAATGTGCATGTAAAATATACCTTTGGATTGAGGAACTTCACTTGTTCTTGAAATAAATCTCGGTTGATGGAAGTACCACACTGTAAACAAATTACTGTATAAACAGTTCCATGCAATTCAAGAGGGTCACTACCAGCACGATGATGCAACCTGAAACATGATTCAGATTTATGCTAGTTCGAGAAATTCATAGCTTACAATAAGTAATTCAATATACAAGATAAGGAATAGAATATTCACCTATCCACATTTTGTGTAATCATATAATTAATTCGACCAACTTTCTCCAAAGATGCAAGAGCAAAGTGAGCTGCACTAGGCTGTGCTGCAGTGAACCTTCTCCATCCAGCATAGCTCCTAGCCCAATATCGCCTGCGAGCACGGCTTGAACGGACAAACTCCTATTTAACACAAGCATGTCACGGAGAAACTTAAAGATGCAGAGTATTGCAAAAAGAGGTGGGGAAATACAGTTCAACACATGCTTAAATATGCCTGCAAGCACTCATATGTCGGCATAAATATCTATCTTACGGCATCTGGTAGCCACAACATACACTTATAAGGAAATTGGGCAGTTTGGAGGGTGGAGGCTTTTGGATTATGTATCACGCACAAGCTTCTGTGTTTTGACCCATGTTTTGTACTTGTAACTCTCTAACCAGGAACTTTTCGTTATGTTTATACTCTTTGATAAAAACACGGCGAGAAATTTGTCTTTCACCGCTTCTCACGTAAAAGAAAACATTTTAATAGGCATGCGATAGAAAATAGTCTATAGCATTCCCTTACGAGAAATTTGAGTTCACAAACTTAGGTTTCCTATCTGGTAATCCATTTTAAAAAGTGAATGAAGCAAATTAAAATCACATGACAATGGCACCCAATCTTATGAACAACACCAAACCTAAGAAAGAAGATGTTCCTCTGAATGATACACATGTATAAAATTCGACAGGAGGTGCACAGCACATCATATGCTACTATTGGAATAATACAAATCATAACTCTGAACCCTCACCACAATTCCAGAGTTCTGGTGAGCAACCCATGTTCAACTAGTTTTGGGAGCATTTTAAGTGGGTTTTATACAGAAGTTACACCACTGTGCAAATCCAGCTCTAAGCCCATAAAATGGGTATTTGTTTGTAAAGGCGTGTATAGGAACAATGTAAATATACAACAACCCTTAACCCTCAGTGCAACACTAGAGTTTTGGTGTGGTGGCACAGACTTTAATAGCAACCACCGAAGGAAGTAGAAAATTTAAGCATATTTATATATGCAAATAAATGTTAAAACAATATCTGACACAGTACGGAAATGCACAGAAACGCCGACCGCAGACCAACAACCAAGATAGGCTGAAACCTCCATCTTCACTAAAGGAGAATTAGAACGAGGGCTAAAACCTCAATCCTCTTGTAGAGAATTAGAAAAGATTTCTCAATGCTCAAAGCAAATTCAATATTAGTCAACTTCTCCAAAACCTTACAATGTCTTACATTATTTATAGGTAGAAACCCTAAATAAATAAGGAAACATCATAACTAGAGAATCTTAAATTAAAGTGTACTAAATATAAGGAATCCTAAATTAAATTATACTAAATATAAGGAATCCTCAATTAAACAGAGCAAATAAATCAAGAGAATAAAAAAAATAAAAAATTAGGAGATGTAGTAGAAATCATAAATAAAAAAAATCGTGTCCGAGTATATCTAACTGGAGTCAGCACATTTACCTGATGTGTGATTGGTTTGAACCCAGAACTATAAGCTCCATTTGGACTGTGAAATCATAGTTTCCATTAATATGCTTTAAAGTAAACAGATTCAGAAAATTATGAGCTAACAAGATAAACTAAGAGAAAAGTTGAAAACCTTCTATAATCAGGAATTCCTGATTCTGTGCTCATTCCTGCTCCAGTTAACACCACAAGCTTGCGGCTGATGCAATTTATTGACAACAAGAGTTAAATCACCAAACATGATAGCAAAGAACAAGGGAAGACACAAGTTAACAACAATCGACAGGCTATTTATTTTCTATTAAATAGTGCCGATGTAATACTTTTGCAGTTTTATAACATTTTCAACATTTTGCTTGCAGTAAGTAGAGGTAGCGCAGCAAAAGTTGCAAGGTCTTCCCCAACTGCTGCAGCTTTCTTTGCAGCCAAAATGGCTGCAACGCTACTTTCAACAACATTAAGTGTCATAAAGACCCAACCAAACAGCTTTTATATTTACAGCACAAATGCATCGAACTAAACACTGGATTGAATCCTGCAACATTATTTAAGGCAAGAAAGCACTTTATCTTCAACACCGCTTACCATTCAACAAACCTTTTATGGTATTTCTATTTACGGGCAACCAAACAACCCCGATTCAAATTACGTTGTAAACAAAATAAAAATCTCCTGATATGCTGGAACTGAATATTGTTGTAAATCTTTCTATATGTTCATATGATAAAGGAATACAATGTATTGTTTTTCTTGCTAAATTTCACTTTTTCATAGTATCAGAGCATAACTTTGATCCACAACCCTAATTTCTTCCAACCATCATAATGGCCAAAACCAATGGTTCTTCGTCAAAAATCATGCCAGCCAACACCGAGACCATCGGCAACCCGTTTTATCTCCATTCATCTGCAATCACCCAAAAAGAAAGAGGTATGTTGGCTTCCAACTAAACCTTTACTCACGCTGCAAGCTTGTGACTGTATGTTGTCTTCTTCTTGTTGGATTAGTCAGGTGTTGACTGCTTAATCAATTGGATGTAAACAATGCATTCCTTCCTGGCAAGTTAGACAAGGAGGTATACATGAAGATTCTACAGGTTTTGCCCAAAAAGAGGAGACGTATGTCGGTCAGTGTGTCTGTCATCTCAACAAATCATGTTATGGCCTCAAACAAGATTTGCAAAATTGGTTCACCAATTCTCGTCTACTATTTTGGATGTTGGTTTCATTTAGGGGCCGTATGTTTGGTCAACTGTAATTGGAATTACATGCAATATTCGTTGCATCATTTCTATCAATTCCAATGTTTGATTTGATGTAAATGGTGAAATTGGTATAACAAATGTTGCGTCATTTCCTCCAACTACCGCAACATCATTATCGACAACAAATGCAATACCATTTACATCATTTCCAATGATCCTCTCTTCATTCAATGAAATAAAGTTACAACCAAACAATGGATTTACATTTACCGCAACAAAAGTTGCAACCATGCATGCTAATGACATCACTCCAAACAATAGATTTGTAAAATCCAGCAACAACATCTACATCCAACCAAACAATGAATTTGCAACACCACATACAGCAACAAATACTACATGAAATTTTTATTTACGGACAACTAAACAGCTCCACAATCTAAAGTAGATTATTCCTTATTTAATGCTCAATGAGGATCATTGGTAACTATTGCGCTTGTTTATGTTGATGACATAATTATTATTGTTGATTGAATTGCCTAAGCCTACTCAAGAAAATCTTGCATTCAAAATTTCATTTCAAAGATCTTGGTCCTCTCAAGTTTTTTCCTGGCTGGGAAGTGGCTCATTGACTAGGGTATCTACCTTTCTTAAAGGGAAAGAGCTTAGAAACCCTTGCCAATATGATTATTTTGGTTGGAGAGACTAGTGATTCTACCATGGAACATCTCGAGCTCAACCTCGACGATAGCCAGCTTCTTTAGACCACTCTCAATATCGACTTCTGATTGGTTGTCTCTTCTACCTCCCAATCACTAGCCCAGATGTTGTTTATATCGCCAACCTCAGCCAATTCATGCACAGACCACGAGAACCATATCGGCTCACTGCAATTTGGGTACTTAGCTATGTGAACTGAACTCATCCCCGAATACTGGAATTCTCCTTTATGCACCGAGTCATCTCATCCTCCGTGCTTATTGTAATTCCGATTGGGCTTCTTGTTCTATATCGAGGATTCCTGCAACCCCGCTTTTGGGGAAATGAAAAAAAAAATCCATAGTTTCACGTTTTTCTGTTGAGGCTGAATATCTGCAGCTTCTGAGCTGCTTTCGCTAAGTTACTTAGTTTCGTGATCTTCGTGTCCCATTCGACACGACAACCATATAGTGTGACAAGCAAGCAACTCCTCAAATTGCTTCCAACCCGCTCTTCCACGAGCGCGCCAAACACATCGAGCTCGATCTCATCTAGTTATATAGTACAATCGAACACATTCCACACACACACGAATTGAAATTGTAATCTGAGGGTGCACCTCTGCTCAAAGAACTGGTGCAGAAGGCTGACGTCTTTCGTGCTGGGAGGGTCCGATTCGGGAACTATCCGCCTGTCCTTCAAGAACTTGACAGAGAGAGGAGGTTTCTGCTCACCTCTCGACGACGTCGGCGCTGCAGAGCTGTAGCGAGAGGCTGCTGCCAGCAGCTGCAACGCCTTGTTCCTCCATGCGCAGACCAGCCTGTGCTTTGTGGTCACAACGGACCCTGACGACGAATTAGCAGCATTTGATTTTTAGCAAATTCTTGAAGCAAAAAAAGGAGGAAAGAAGAAAAAAAGAAAGAAGGGAACTTGACTTGCCAATTGTCATTGTTCCCAGAGCAAGCTGCATCTATTGAAATCGAATCCCCCACAGAGAATATATGGTTCCGTTCCGGTGCTGATGGGGATGGAGAAGAGAAGAATTTTGGTTTGGGATTAGATTTTGGAAACGATTAGTGGTGGTGTGGGTCGCATGAGGCCACCAGGGCCAGACGGAAACACCAAGGAGATGGCGTAGCGGCCGTGCCTGTCTCATGTTTGGTCAAGTCCCTTTTCTTCGTCTTATTTTGGACAAATTATAAGAGCACATGCAAAGTTAATCAGGACTAGCCAAAAGTAAATTTTAATTTATTTACAAGTTTGTCATTGAAAAAATTACTCAGGACTACCCAACATGTGAGTATGTAAGTCAACTTTTTTTTTCTTTTGCTCTCCTCTCTTTCATCGCAAGAAAAAGAAGAAGAACAAGAAGAAGAAAAACAAGAACAAGAACAAGAACAAGAACAACAAAAACATCAATTTTTTCAAACCTACTTTATTTTGATTTTTTGCTCTCTTCTAATTTCTCAGATCTCTTTTTCCAAACCCTAATTTATTTTTATTCTTCTTGTTTGGGCATTATGGATGAAACTCTAGTTGTAGAATAAATTGGGTTATCAAATCTATCAAATCTATTAGTCTATTAACCAATTTTTCTTTATTAATAGAAGAATTATGCATGAAATCCTAGTTGTAGAAGAAAACTATGGAAGAAACCCTAGTTGTAGAAGAATTTGGTTCATATCAGGACTGCCACAATTTCTGACAGTCCTAGAAGTATTGAGTACTGCTAGAAATTGTGGCAGTCTTGAAATAGACTCGATGTACAACAGGACTGCCACAATTGCTGGCAGTCTTAGAAGTACTGAGGACTGTCAGAAATTGTGGCAGTCCTGAAAGGGACATGTTCTACAGCAGGACTGCCACAATTTCTGGCACTCCTAGACATATTGAGGACTGCCAGAAGTTGAGGCAGTCCTGAAAGGGACTTGCTGTACAGCAAGTTCCTTTCAGGACTGCCACAATTTCTGGCAGTCCTAAAGTCAAAATTTTCGAATAAAAAAATTAGGGTTTATTTCAATCTTGATAATATAGTGAAATATGCATTTTTATAGTTTATTTTCATGCATTCTTTGTGAGAAAATAAGTATTTAAGCTTTATTTCCATGCATTTTAGGATTTATTTAATTTTTTGGGTGCTATCGATATTGGGAATGAGAAGGAAACTAGGGTTTTGATGGAGATGGTGACGATGGAAATGGTGGAGAAGAAGAAGATGAGAAGAAAACTAGAATTTTGATGGAGATATGAGAATGGAAATGGTGAAGAAGAAGAAGAAGAAGAAGAAGAAGAAGAAGAAGAAGAAGATGGATAGAAGAAGAAGAAGGGTTTTGGAAGAAAGAGAGTGAAATTTAGAAATGAGAGTAATTTTTGGGGTTCGGGGGGTGTAGGGTTTGGACAGCCCCCTGAGTGAAATATTTTGATAGTCAGAGTAAAATCTCCTCAAATCCTGGTGTAATGCCCGTGGTTCATATTACGTATTTTGGGATACGTGTACGTATTTTGTTTCGTATTTCATGTCTCCTTGCTTGGTTATGGTTCATCTTGGTTCGGTTCGGCTTGATTTGGTTAGGCTTGGTTCGGTTTTGGTTGAGAACCAACCCACCTACCTACCACCACCATTACCATTTATTAACCCCCACTCATTTCTCTCTCTTCATTAACTCTTCTTCTTCCCTACCATTACTTCTCCACCAACCTGAGAGTGGAGATCTTAGTCAAGTGCACCTTGCTTCATGGAGGAATCCCATTTTTATTGTTCCATTGTCTTCCTCATGTGTTTCTAACCCACTTTAGTACTTAGCATTTTTCATTTCCATGGTTATTTTCTTGTAAATCTAGCTTTATGGTATTTTCGGTTTTCAGGAGTTTTTGATCTATCAAACTTGCATATTTTGCTAGTTGATGGTCCCATGTTGTAGAGAATTCCATTTTGTCCAAATTTGACCTACGGGAGTTTGGATTTGGGTTCCTAATGTTGTTTGGAGGAGCATGGAGGCCATGGTATTTTCCATGGACATGTTCTCTGTGGGAGCCATTAATTTCACTTCTGGCCGCATGAGCAGTTTTAGCTTCTGGCCGCATGAGCATTATTTATTGCATGGCCCTTTTATTTTAGTTGCTTAGAAGCTTGCATGCATTTGCATGCAACTTGCCTGAGCCGCATAGGCCATTGGCTTTAGTCTGAGCCGCATGGCCATTAAATTAAAGTTGGCCGCATGACCCTTTATTAATTGTATGGCCATTAGCTTTTGCATTAATTGTGTGGCCCTTTTGCTTGCATACAGTAGCACGGCCGCATAAGAAAACAATCATGGCCGCATGGCTTTTCAATCACTTAGGAATGCATTAGCAATAAATGCATTAGCATATGCATTCTTGCTTGGAAACTAAAGTGAGCCGCATGAGAATTCTTAAGTGGCCGCATGGCCATTTCAATTTGTAGCCGCATATGCATTTGTTAATGCATTAAATTTACATGCATTAAATATGCATGGCCATTAGTTAAGCATCTGCATGCATTTAGCTTAATGCATGGCCTTTAGTTGCATACTTATGTTGCATGCTTTTGCATGCATCAAAGAAATATTAATATATTTAATGGCCAAGCTTGCATGCTTGGCCGCATGCTTTTGCATGCTGTTACATGCATGTTGTCACTTGCTAATAGTTGCTAATGGTTGCTTGCTAACAAATCATGGCCGCATAAGGCCATTGGCCATTGTTGGCCGCATAAGAAAACCAACTTGGCCGCATATGGTCAACTCAAATTTACCTAGCCGCATATGCACTCCTCCAATACTTGCCTGGCCGCATGAGCCATTAGATTATTAGTCTGAGCCGCATATGCCTATTTGCCTTAGCCATTAAATATTTGGGCACATAAGCAAATTTGCTTTGTGCATGGTCAGGCCACATATGTATTTGTGCATATTTAATTGCTTGGCCGTATATGCACTGTTGCATGGCAATTTCATGCGACAAATTTTCCTGAGCCGCATGAGTCCTCCTCAGTCCTTGCCCCTTCTAATATTTAATTACCACATGTATGCTTGGGCCGTAATAATTTTTTTCTGACACGATGGTGACTCGTTGTGGTGCACTTTTGGCAATGACGTGACTTGATAGTGGCCCGACGTGGCGCCCTCCTGACAGTGAACTTGACATGATAAACTTGACATGATAATTCATGATAGTAGCCCGCTGTGGCGCACTCTTGACAAGAAAAACCTGACATGATATACCTGGATATGCTGTTGCGACAACTAACCTGACTTGATAAAATGAATAACCTGGACACCGTGGACGATTGTGCTTGTACAAATGAACCCGTCTTGTCTTGCATCATGTTTAGGACAGGGACTCCTGAGTACCACGGTCAGGGGTACCTACTGAAAATGGTTAAGGCTAATAACTAGAATAATACAGTAGTCATGAGAGATTTCCCCAGTTACAGGCGATCCCGTTATCCCGGCCACCATTGTTGGACTTGTAGTTGTTTGCCATTAAAATTGTTTTGATTGAAATCTTAATACAAACAGAACAGTGATACAATATAGGACTTAGATGTAGTCCTAGGAGTACACTTTTGTTTAAGCTGGGTCCTTAGTGCCAATGGAGCGAGTGGTAATGCGTTGACTCCGTTGACCGGCTGACGACGGTTATCGGTTCTCTGAAGGTGTGGATTGCTCTGGGTGCTGGAGCTTGCTGAGAGGAGGAAGACGTTGAGTGTCTAGAACTGCCTCTCGGTGATTCTCTCTGTGTTGTGAGTCTTCTGTTCTGAGTCTCTGTGTGTGTGTGTGTGAAGGAGATGACCCTTCTATTTATAGTTTTGCAGGCTGGCTGCTCATGCGCGCATGTAGGATGCGCCGGTGTGGGAACGCCACGTGGAGGTTGCTGATGGAGGCGCATGGATGCTGCGCCCTGATCGAGGGGGAGAACTCTTCATACTGCTGTTGTGAGCCGGCACGTAGCAGAGAGAAGATCTTTCCGTTGCTGAAATCTTGGACGAATTGAGTCAAAAGACACGTGTCGTCGACTCATGGTTCGAAGATCTCGGATTTGGTGGAGAGGAGTGATCTGGTGGGCTGCGCCTTGGATTGGGCGCAGGAGGAGGCTGCGGCTCATAACCTTTAGGAGTTACAAACCATTTGGGGCGCATGGCTTTTGAGGCGCATGCAGGCGACTTTCCTTCTGTCTTTCGGGATCAGAGAGCAGTCTGAGGCGCATGGCTTTTGAGGCGCATGCTGATTTGGACGCATGGCCGTAGAGGCGCATGCTGATGGTGGAGTGGCCACGTGGCAGTAGCCGTCGGAACAAGGTCATGATGATGCTGACGTTGCCGACGCTTCGTTTTCTGAAAAGCTGTCAACTGTTCAGACTTTGGGAGGCGTGCTGCCAACTCTGTCAGTTCAGCATTTAATGTTGGTGATGTTCGATGGACAGCTGAGTGGGCGCGTCGGTTGGCGTTCCACTCGGTATGGAGATGTGTGAGGGCGCACCCTCTGTAATGCGCCGAGTACTGTAGGGCGCGTCTGTGTGATGCGCCTGACGCCGAAGGGCGCGTCCGTGTGATGCGCTGTCTGGCTGGCGCATCGGACATGTCTTTTACTGATGCGGCTGTCTCGCTCTTCGAGTGCTATAAATAGCCGTTTGGCTGAATTCGAGGCGTCCGGTTCATCCATTTAATGTAAATTCATTGCACGGAATTCGGAGGGCCATCCACTTGGCGCGTGGGTTTGATCTGCCCGGCCTATAAATAGTGGCATGGAGAGAAGATTTGCTTCTCATTCCCTCACGTACTTCCAATATGAATTTGAACATATGGGTGCATTCTGATGACGAAGTGCTCCCGAGGGTGAAGATGAGACGCTGTGTTATCTTTGATGCACTTGAAGGTGACTGTTACATCCAAAAGACGGAGTCGAGGGCTTCTGAGGCAGGCGGAAGGTGCCTGTTGCATCCAAAGATAAGGATGCTCGAGCCTCGTCTCCGTTATTCCGGAAGAGCCGTAGATCGGAATGGCGGTGCAAGGCTCTCTCTTCCTGCAAAGTGGGGTTTCCCCACTTTGATCGTGTCGAAAGCTGCTCCTTTAGCCATGGTTTCGATCACGGTCTTCCTTCGGCTTTGGAGGATCTTTCGATGCCTCCCCTGGCCACAGCATTTGCGGTGCTCTTCTCTTCCTTGGTTCCAGCCAGAGGGTTAAATGCTTTGTGTCGAAGCATTTATCGGGCGAGCCTGGTTGGAAGAGCGGCACATAACTGGGCTCTGCTCGGCCAGGTGAGCCTGGCTGGAAGAATTTGGCTGAAGGGATGCACATAACTGAGGTGCTGAAGAGATGATGGGATGCGCCTGGATGGAGGCGCATGATATCTGCTGCGCCTTATTGGTGGCGCATAGTGATGCTGCGCCTATCTGGTGGTGCATGGTGGTTGCTGCGCTTATCTGAAGGCGCATGATGGCCGCTGGCTGTAGACTTAGGCTCTTTCCTTTGTAGGAATTCTCCTTTGTACAGCCTTTTCTAGACATGTAATAGACTTTTATATATAAATAAAAAGTCCTTCTTCAAATGTCTATAGTTATTGACTTTGCTGTGAAGTTCTTCATCTGAGTTCTGGCGCATGTAGTGTCTGGCGCATGGGCTTTCTGGTTGTGAAATTCCATGCTTCTACAAGACCCCCTTCAAGGTTTTCAAAACTTTTGAGTAAGTTTTGGAATACTTTGAATAAGAAGCATGGAGGTCAGGGCGCATGATTTCTGGGCGCATGCCTGTTCGGGCGCATGCTCTTCTCAGTTAATGATGATGGTGCCTCGGTAACCGAAAAGATTAATGATGATCTTTTGGTTTTATTTGCTGCTATCCTCACAGAACCCGAGGCGACGGCTGAGATCACACGTCATCTGTTCACGCGTGCGACCATGCCCTATAAATAGGTAAGAGTCGGAGAGAGAAAGAGTTCTTCTTCTCTGTGCCTCTGCTTCTTTAGAGTTTCTTCTTCAAAACCCTAACTTCTCCTTCTTCGAGAGAATGGCTCCCAAGACTCCTCGCGGCGCTGCCGGCAAGGGGAAGGAGAAAGCGAAAGAGTCCGCGGATGTTGCGGCGGCGGTCGTTCCCCGTCGGCCTGTCGAAGTTCGGCCGGAGGTGGTTGGTAAGTCTCATTGTCCCGCCAACGCACATAGGCCTTGAGTCTTTAATGATGTGCCGTGGTCTTTGTCCGCCAACACGCATGGGTTTAAACCTTGGATGCGCCGAGGCTATTCCGCTGACGCGCATGGGTTCAAAACCCTGAAGATGCGCCAAGGCTATACTGCTGACGCGCATGGGTTCAAACCCTGATGATGCGCCGCAGTTTTCTCCTTTAGACACATTTGTGTGTTCTCTTCTGACTTTTTCTGATCTTTTACTAGTGTCGATGGCAATCCCGCTTTTGAGTGAAGTTTTCTCGGAGGCTGCCTTCAACCAAATGGGAGTAGAGCATAACGAGGGGGTGATGAACCCTGCTCAAGATGTTCTTATGCTGGATCAGCCTCCTGAGAGAATGACCCTAATCCGTGAACAGCCGTATTGGTTCCTCAAACGGATGCGAATGGAGTGCATATGACTGTTAAGCAACTTGAACGTCAGTGGCCTTTGACGTCCTTCTGTCGCCTCGTTTCCCAGAGGAGAATGTCTTGGGAGCTTACCCCTTCTCAGGGGGGAGCGATGACTGGTGTCATCCAAATTGATTCTACTTCCGACCAAAGGGATGCTTTGACCGTTGTAAGGTCTGGGTCTTCTTACACTTGGCGGACTTTACGTCCTGGGAGCCTCTTCAGTGATGTACCCATTGATATGTTTGCTTATAGTGCTTCGACTTTTACACATCGTATGTTTTTGATGGAACGTTCCTACCCGACAGGAGAGTTTCGGGTGGAGGGTTGGTGCCATTACGTCTCCAAATGGGATTGACGCTCTGGATCTTGTCGCGGTTTCAAACTGAGCTCCGAGAGATCGGGTTGACTGCCGCGATCCGTGCTACCCAGGCAGGTGTTGACCTTAATAGGCACATGTTCCTCGCACTCCTGGAGATGTTTGATATCCATACCGGGACCTTCTTTACCCCGGTGGGGGAATTAGGGTTCGCACTTCATGAGATGTACGAGGTGTCAAAACTCCCTTGGGGGTCGGAACCCTATGAAGAGTACTTTCCAACCAATGAGGAATTTCAAGTCCTGGGGGACAGGGCTGAGGAGATGACGGCCGTCTTCAAGGAAGTGGCGAGTCATCATTACTATATGCAGAGACGGGATAGGAACGGGACGCAGCCTCATGTGACCGCTTGGAGAGATCATGTCTTTAGACAAGACAAGGAGGATCCCTCACAATTTTCTACTCCACCGGCGCTCTCTCGTAGCGAAGTGTTGTCCGAAATGAGCAGGTTAGGGGAGAAAAATCCCCGAGGAAGTGAGGACCAGCAGTCAGATGCACGCTCCTACAGCTGCTTCTGGCATCTTGCTTATCGGATGTCACCCAAGGCGGTGTTGGCATCCTACCTGATGATATGGCTCCGGGATTGCGTATTTGCGGGCGGATCTGGTGCCGTAGAGAGGGTAACCCGAAACTTAATCCTGCCAGCCGTGAAGCTGGTTTTCGGTCGGCGTTTGGCTCTTCTCCCCGCAATGGTATGTAACCTGCAGCGAGGTTTGAGAGAGTTTGCTGGAAATGTGATTCATGACAGAGGCCGAAACAATAACTTCCCGCGCGCCGAACTGCCGTTTCACTATTTGATGGGATGGCTGATTTTGCATCATCCCAGTGTGATGAGCCCAGGCTCGGAAGGAGATTATAGGGCTGGAGATGCATTCCTTCGTCGTTTCCATCGGAGGAGCTGGTCGCATACTGGTGTCCCGGTTTGTAGAAAGGTTTTATCCCGTCTTCAGGGTTGGGAGATCACCAAAGTTGGTCCCATCTATTTGGGTTTTGAGGCCAACGAGGATTTAAGGGACCTGGGCGAAGGTACCACCACTCTGCCTCAATGGGGATTCCGCTGGTTGCAAAGTATCCGGCCGTCCCATCTGGTGTACCGGAACAGGAATCAGTGCTACCTGGAATCCTACTTGCCGAGCCGCTTTGCGCGGCAATTTGGTTATGCTCAGATGATGTTGGATAACCCCAGTAATACCCTAGGGTATGTTGGAAGTTTGTTGGATGGTGCACGAGCTTGGCATTACTATAATGCCGGATGTACCGGAGCTCGTTTTACGTTGCCCGTCCCCGATCCGCGGCCGCCCATTCTTTACTCGGCCGCCAAATTTTACTGCGTTATGGCTGCCCCGCCTTCCGGATATGACAGGGAGACCAGCCTTATCGGCGGCACCCAGTTAGCAGCGACTGGGGATACGCCAGTGAAGGCCCGACCGAATCGTCCGTCAGGGGTGAGTCAACGGAGTGCCGCCTCCGCATCACAAGCAGAACCCTCTGGCGATCGATCGAAACGATGTGCAGATACAGGAGCTGAATCTTTTGTATCGAAGAAGCAGAAGAAGGCACCGTTACCGACGGTATCATCGGATTCGGCGTCCGAAGAGGTAAGGTTATCCTACTAAATCTGATTTTGGTTCCGCCACTTACGAGGCCTCACCTTCTTTTGTAGGAGCCGCTAAAAAGAAAACCTCGTACCCCAAAGTCGGGTGGGAGTAGGCGAGAAGAGATGGTGAGCTCGTCTGAAGTGCGTATCCCGCCGACAATGATGTCTCTCATGGAGGAAGATCCGGAGGATACTGTGGAGGTTCTGGTCAGGAGGGAATCTGAGGGTGTAGCAGCTTCCGAGGTGGCGAAGGCCACAGCGGAGGCTTCACATGTTTTAGCAAGTGCGCAGCTTCCTGGTGATGAAGAGGAATGGAGTTCATCATCTTCCGATGACACCGCTCCGGAGCTGCAGGAGTCTGTTGCGGGGGCAGCAGAAGTAGTGGGGATAGAGGAGAGGGTTGATTCCCCTCCTGGTCATGATGAGGGGAGGTCGGCTGAATCATTGCCGAATCCTTCCTTGGCTTCAACCATGGACATAGAGATGGCTACCGATCAGGCGGTAGCGACAGATTCTGTCCCTGTAGAGGGACTTGAGAAGAATGAGACTCTTCTACCAGTCTTGTCTCCTGGGGCTGGCCAAGAGATAAATGTTGACCTCCCCGTTTTGCCGGGGGAGGTGGCTGATGCTGATAGAATGTCGGGGGAAGAGGTAGCCGTTGACGTCGGTGATTTCTCCAGTCTTGAGAAGGGTAAGGGTGTGGAACCCTCTGTTGCTCCTTCCACTTGGGGTACTATCACGACGCATATGCCTGCTCCTTCTGTTCCTTTGACTCCTCGGGCCAGCAGTCTGGGCCCTGTTGATGAAGAGCCTATTGCTGCCGAGATTCAAACCTCTCAGATCGAGGTCGGCGGATCTTCCTCCGGTCCGCAAACTGTAGTAGCTCCCTCAACTCCTGCTATGACGCCGCAGGTGCTGGCGGAAGCCGACGGGTATGTGAAATTCCTCGTCGAGGGAGTGTACAAAATGCTGGAGAAAGGTGTATCTGCAGTGGTAGATGCCAAGGGGAGCTTTGCGGCGGCAAAAGCTTTGGCAATGCCTTGTATTGAGCTGATCCGCATTCACCAGGGCCATGACCATATGGCCGAAATTCTGGAGGTTTCGGTGATGGAGCTGGACGAGCGGCTCGCGGAACTGCAGTGCATCCAACGAAATGACCTCTCGGTCTTGGTAGATGCAGAGATAGGAAAGTCGATGGCTGAGATCGAGGCTTCCCATCGAGCCGAGGTGAGCAGTTGGGAGCGTGAAGTGGCTGGGACTGAGGCTGCGGCGGAGCAGCTGTCTCAATCTATGAAGAAGACGACGGAAAAGCGAGCTGCGGTGGATGCTAACATCGCAGAAGTTGACGCTCAGATGCGCCGTCTTGAAGACCAGCGGGCCCAACTTCAACTAGAGGCTGAGCGCGTCCTGGCTGAACACGTGGCATTCAAACGGGAGGAAACGACTCTTACTCAGCGGACCCTTGCTTTGGCTCAACAGCGACGACAGCTTGATGAGAAGTATGAGAGTAAAACTTCTGCTGAGGCTGTCGGGTTAATGCGTCAAGAAGCCGAGCTGCGAGTCCAGGCGACTGTGGAAACTCGCACTGCCGACCTGAGACGTCGAGTCAGAGAACTCTCATCCCACCCTGGGGAGGATCGGGGATTGTAGCTTCTCTTCTTTTTTGTGTGTTTTTGCAACTCTTGCTAGGGAAATAGCGTATTTCTGTACTCCCCTTTTTTTTAAAATAAAGAAATACACTATCTCTTTGATGTGTTTATTTTTAATTTCATGAACTTGATGATTTATGTGGACCTATTATCTTTTGCGCACCTTGGTTTTTAGGTACAGATAATAAGTATAAAGGAACCAACATGTTTGCTCAGAGGTAATGTGGACATGGCAATCATTAGGTTCAAATGATAGAATCTTCCTACTCAGAGGTGTTTATGGACGTGGTAGGAATGATCCTGTGGGATACGCTGAACAACTCAGAGGTAATGTGGACGTGGAAGTTCTGCGATCAAATGTACGACAACGTAGGAGTTGCTTGTACGGGATGTTTACTCAGAGGTAATGTGGACGTGGTAAACATGAAGGATAGCGTAAGCTCACGAAGTGTAAGGTTCCGCTTTGTAGGATGTAGAGAGACAACTCAGAGGTAATGTGGACGTGGTTATCTTTCTACGGAAGGATGCCATGGAACAGCTGGGTTCCGGAAGCGATTGATTTTGTGAAAAGAGGCTATTTGGGGAAATACATGTCTTGGAGGATGTCAAGAGTAGTACTTCTTTAGGAACTTGTCGTTGATGGGCATCATGAACAAGTCCCCATTGGGTTTGGCGAGCCGATAAGCACCGTTTGAGTATACCGTCTCGATGATGAAAGGTCCTTCCCATTTGGGCTCGAACTTCCCTGGTGTGTTGTGAGTTAACACCATTGGCCTTCTGACTGCTAAAACCAGGTCGCCAACTTGGAAAGTTCTTTGCTTGACCTTCTTGTTGAAAGCCTGTGATATACGGGCTTGGTAAAGTTCGATGCGTTGTTGAGCTAGGAGACGCTTTTCGTCAAGTGCCTCCAATTCCCGCAGACGACGACGTTGATTGTCTTCTTCTGTGAGATCGTTTGTGATGGCCACGCGGAGCGAAGGTATCTGTATCTCGAGAGGCAGTACTGCTTCGCTCCCGTAGACCAGGGAGAATGGAGTGTTGCCTGTTGGGGTCCGTACCGTTGTGCGGTAGGCCCAAAGGCATTCGCCAAGCTTTTCGTCCCAGTCGCGTTTGTTGGATGACACGACCTTTTTGAGTAGTCTGACGATAGTTTTGTTGAATGCCTCGGCCAATCCGTTTGCTGCCGGATTGTAGGCGGTTGAGGCCACGTTTTGAATGCGATTCTTGTCACAGAACCTGCTGAAAATGTGGCTGATAAACTGAGGACCATTGTCATGGATGATTCGCCGAGGTACCCCGAAACGGTAAATGACATGGTGTCTGATAAAGCTGACCACCCTGGAGCTTTTTACTTCTGCTAGTGGGACTGCTTCCGCCCATTTGGAGAAGTAATCGGTGATGGCCAGGATGAAGCGGTGTCCTCTCGATGAAGGAGGGGTGATTGGCCCTACAATATCCATGCCCCAGGCTTCGAATGGCCAGGAGGCGACTGTAGGATGTAGAGGTTCAGATGGTGTATGTATGAAGTCTGCATGAAGTTGGCATGCATGGCACTTCTTAGCATATTCCACTGCGTCGGCAACCATGGTTGGCCAGTAGTAGCCCATACGTCGCAGTCGATCTTGCAACTTAGGCCCTGGTTGGTGAGCTCCGCAAGTTCCGTCATGAGCTTCTCGAAGAGCTTCGGCCGCTTCTTCGTTAGACAGGTATCGAAGGAGAAGCCCGTCGAAGGAGCGTCGGTACAGCGTTTTAGTGGCTGTATCGTAGTAGAATCGAAGAGAGCGTCTCCTGACTGAGACGGCTTCCTTCGGGTCCTCTGGAAGGATTCCGTAGACAGCGAAGTCGATGAACGGGAACCTCCAGTCTCGGACATTAACCCCAGTGTTTGTCGGCATGGCGTGAGCTATTTGCAAACATAGGTTGTTTCTGGGACAAATCAAGTCTCGGCCAGTTACCGTGACATAGTGTTGAGTCCCAAGGGGCGCGGCCAATGAGGCTGCGAGGCCAGCTAGAGCGTCAGCCTCCAAGTTTTGTAGGCGGGGCACATGTTCGATGAAGAACCCAGTGAAGGTTGAAATGATGTTCAATGCAACTTCATGGTAAGGGATCAAATCTTCATGGCGAACCTCGTATTGCCCCCGAATCTGGTTTACGACGAGTTTCGAGTCGCCGTAGGCTTCCAGATGATCCACCCCCAGCTGTTGTGCTAGCTGGAGTCCCATGACGAGTGCATTGTACTCAGCAACATTGTTGGAGCACGGCTTCGAAAGGGAGTATGCGCGCTGGATGACCAGCTGATCGAGGGAGACTAAGACTACCCCCACTCCTGCGATGATTTGGCCATTGGGGCCCGTTCTTGAAGCGCCATCGAAGAACATCCGCCAAATGGGGCTTCCTTCAGTGACATTTGATTCTTGAACTTCATCCGGGATGTCTTCATAGAGTTTTGAAGATTCTGGGATGGGGTGTGCAGCTAAAAAGTCAGCCAGAGCCTGACCCTTGACTGCCTTCTGCGGGACAAACACCATGTTGTATGGTGTTAGTAGGATCGCCCATGTAGCCAGCCGGGAGTTTAATGACCCTGGCTTTGTCATGAGAACTCTGAGCGGATTGACTCGGGAGATGACGTGAATTGTCTGGCCCGAGACGTAATGACGAGTCTTCTGAATGGCAAACACCAAAGCCAAGCACTCCTTTTCAACGGGGTTGTATTGGTGTTCGGCCCCGATGAGTGTTCGACTGAGGTAGTAGATTGCTTGCTCGTAGCCTGCATCGCTGTTTTGAGCTAGCAAAGCGCCGAGGGAATGATCCATGGCACGGACGTAGAGGAGGAATGGTTTGCCGGCGACAGGTGCCACTAGGACTGGCGGGCTTGTTAAGTAAGCCTTGATGTCGTCGAAAGCCTTTTGGCACTCCTCTGACCAGACATAAGAGACTCCCTTCTTTATGAGCTGAGTAAAGGGTTGACATTTACCGGAGAGGTTTGCTATGAACCTCCGGGGAAGCTAACACCCAGAAGACGTGCATTGGCCGCCTTCTTCTCTGCAGCTTCAGCTTCAATGATTAGGGAGCTCCAATCGGGAGGGGGAGTAGAGTTAAGCCAGAGCTTTACTGCAGGTAGCATGTTCATACTGCAAGCGGAGAGAAGCGCATGTTCTGGCATGCCTGGAGGTAACCTGAAGCAGGCCTGACGGAAGCGTTCGATGAATGCCCGAACCGTTTCCTTATCCTTCTGGCGTATCTCAATGAGAGACGCCATCGTCATGTCCTTCCCACCGTCGTAGAAGCAGTCGAGGAAGAGGCGTGTCAGGTCGTCGAAGGATGATATGGAATTGTCGGGGAGGCTGCAGTACCAGTCATACGCCACCCCTTTCAGGGCCCCAACAAAGATGCTGGTGAGGAGCGCGTCCTCCTTCGGAAGATGCCCTGTCTGCGACTGGAAGTACGTCAAGTACCGTCGTGGAGAGTCCTTCCCGTCATACGGCGTGAGTGTCTGTGGTTTATACTTTGGGGGATAAACCACCTTGTTCCACTCAAGTGGATAAGGCTGGGGAATGCCCATCTTCTGGCGTTCCTCCTGCCTGTTCCTGGAATCAAAGCGCTCCCGCAGATCTTTGATCATTTCGACCACGTCCTCCGTGGAGCTAGGAGCCGGGGAAGGAGGTACCACCTGGAGTGGAGCGTTTGAGGGCTCCGATGTCCGGGGTGCTTCTGTGTCTGAGGGTGTCCGCTGGAGGGGCACACTCGACTCTCCATTAGCTCCTGGGTCGGGACCATTTGAAGGTGTCCTGATCAAGGCCGACCGTATCTCAAACACTGCTTGAGTCAGTGCTTGCATTGAGGCAGAGAGAGTTTTGAGTCCTCCCTCTAACGAGTCTATGCGCTGGACAATGTCCTGTGGCGGCGCATCAGCCTCAAGATCACCCCCGGTCATGTATACTGTCATGACACGGCCGGAAGTGGATGGATTAGTTGAGGCTTCGCTCTCAGTCTCACTTTCATGTGGGGGAGTTACTTCTCCTGGTGTTTGGCCACCCCCAGCCACATTCTGGAGTTCGTCTTCGACAGGCGCATCTGTAAGGGCCTGACTGCCCTCAGCTCTGTCTTGAAGGGCCTCTTCGTTTTCAGCACTACCCCCGGCGGTGTCCTGGAGGACATCGTCATTTTGAGGGGCTTCAGGGAGGCCATCTTCGCCTTGATGAAGATCCGCCGCAGCTGTGCTTTGGACATCTTCGTCTTCGGAAGGAGGCTGAACAAGGGTCTGGCTACCCCCAGCTTCCTCCAAGGACTTCTTCCTTGACCGAGTGCCTTCGAACACCCCAGAGGTTGTGACAGCTGCCTTGGTTTTCCTCGACTGGCTTTTAGATGAAGACGAGGAATTGGCAGTCGTCTTCCGGACAGATGAGGAATTGGAGATCACGTTGCATGACGCAATCTTTAGTTCCTCTTCTGCTGACACCTTTGTCCCAAGGCGATGTCGGAGGGGTGTCGATGATTGTAGCCGTTGGAAGACCGACTGCTTTGGCAGTTCTGCCGTCTTGCAACAGCAGTTGATGGTGACCACTGCACAAGTGTGCCCCGTGAGAGGCGCATCGTGCTTGTTGGTCAGCTCTCCTGACCGGCGCTTGTGAGTGATCACGTTGCGCAAGTCGTTGGAGGAGAGTGCTACCCTCACACTCCTCTCAGGCGCATGGCAGGGCCAAGCGCCGGGGTGGTCGGGTGAGTGCTGCGCCCCCTGATCTAATACCAAGCAGGCATCACGATCAGTAGTGGGGGAACCACAGCATTTGAAGTGACTTGAACGGACCTCAAACGCACAACCAGAGGAGGCGCGGGAGTTCAAGACCACTGAGTTTGCCTCTCTCGGCTTGGTTGTGCACGCAGTGAATGCGCCCAAGTGAGATGAGGACTTTGAAGGTCGACTCGTTGTCGGTGCAGGAGCACTTGAGTCAACCTTGTACAGCTTGCCATCGGCAGCGCGTGTGATTGTAAGCGCGTGCCTCTGGCCGGCTGCTGGCATAGCACGTTTGTGGCGCATGGCCCGTGCCGCCTTGGATTTCTTCGTACCAGCCCGCTGGGGCGCATAGTACTCAGCATCCAAATTCTCCTCGCCGTTACAGCGAGTGAGTCTGTCAAAGACAGAGGCTCTTTGTGGCGCATCAGAAGTAATGCGCGGGGCATTGGCTGCGCCCCTGCTCCGTCGATGTATCTTCCTCGCCTGAGAGGAAGATGGCTGGGGAACGTGGTCAGCCGCACGCTTCCCCGAGAGATGCGCTGCATCAGCGGGCGCACCTTGACTGCTGAGGACGTCAACAGGAAGGGAAGGCTGGACGGGCGCATCCCCTTCAACGGTGGTGCCCGAGGCGTCGACTTTGCGCACCCAGACTGCGCGGGTCTTCTTCGGCTTCGACAGCCGCTTCGAAGGACTCGCACTTTCTTCAGAAATGAACTCCTCGTACGCCTGTTGATTGAGGCGCACTACCAGCGTCTTGTGGGAGGAGCCCACCTTCACGTCGTCGGCCTGTGACACGACTTTCTCGGTAGAGGAGAAAGAGGTCCCCAGCAGAGTCGCCAGCTTGTTTGCCATTAAAATTATTTTGATTGAAATCTTAATACAAACAGAACAGTGATACAATATAGGACTTAGATGTAGTCCTAGGAGTACACTTTTGTTTAAGCTGGGTCCTTAGTGCCAATGGAGCGAGTGGTAATGCGTTGACTCCGTTGACCGGCTGACGACGGTTATCGGTTCTCTGAAGGTGTGGATTGCTCTGGGTGCTGGAGCTTGCTGAGAGGAGGAAGACGTTGAGTGTCTAGAACTGCCTCTCGGTGATTCTCTCTGTGTTGTGAGTCTTCTGTTCTGAGTCTCTGTGTGTGTGTGTGTGTGAAGGAGATGACCCTTCTATTTATAGTTTTGCAGGCTGGCTGCTCATGCGCGCATGTAGGATGCGCCGGTGTGGGAACGCCACGTGGAGGTTGCTGATGGAGGCGCATGGATGCTGTGCCCTGATCGAGGGGGAGAACTCTTCATACTGCTGTTGTGAGCCGGCACGTAGCAGAGAGAAGATCTTTCCGTTGCTGAAATCTTGGACGAATTGAGTCAAAAGACACGTGTCGTCGACTCATGGTTCGAAGATCTCGGATTTGGTGGAGAGGAGTGATCTGGTGGGCTGCGCCTTGGATTGGGCGCAGGAGGAGGCTGCGGCTCATAACCTTTAGGAGTTACAAACCATTTGGGGCGCATGGCTTTTGAGGCGCATGCAGGCGACTTTCCTTCTGTCTTTCGGGATCAGAGAGCAGTCTGAGGCGCATGGCTTTTGAGACGCATGCTGATTTGGACGCATGGCCGTAGAGGCGCATGCTGATGGTGGAGTGGCCACGTGGCAGTAGCCGTCGGAACAAGGTCATGATGATGCTGACGTTGCCGACGCTTCGTTTTCTGAAAAGCTGTCAACTGTTCAGACTTTGGGAGGCGTGCTGCCAACTCTGTCAGTTCAGCATTTAATGTTGGTGATGTTCGATGGACAGCTGAGTGGGCGCGTCGGTTGGCGTTCCACTCGGTATGGAGATGTGTGAGGGCGCACCCTCTGTAATGCACCGAGTACTGTAGGGCGCGTCTGTGTGATGCGCCTAACGTCGAAGGGCGCGTCCGTGTGATGCGCTGTCTGGCTGGCGCATCGGACATGTCTTTTAATGATGCGGCTGTCTCGCTCTTCGAGTGCTATAAATAGCCGTTTGGCTGAATTCGAGGCGTCCGGTTCATCCATTTAATGTAAATTCATTGCACGGAATTCGGAGGGCCATCCACTTGGCGCGTGGGTTTGATCTGCCCGGCCTATAAATAGTGGCATGGAGAGAAGATTTGCTTCTCATTCCCTCACGTACTTCTAATATGAATTTGAACATACGGGTGCATTCTGCTGACGAAGTGCTCCCGAGGGTGAAGATGAGACGCTGTGTTATCTTTGATGCACTTGAAGGTGACTGTTACATCCAAAAGACGGAGTCGAGGGCTTCTGAGGCAGGCGGAAGGTGCCTGTTGCATCCAAAGATAAGGATGCTCGAGCCTCGTCTCCGTTATTCCGGAAGAGCCGTAGATCGGAATGGCGGTGCAAGGCTCTCTCTTCCTGCAAAGTGGGGTTTCCCCACTTTGATCGTGTCGAAAGCTGCTCCTTTAGCCATTGTTTCGATCACGGTCTTCCTTCGGCTTTGGAGGATCTTTCGAAGCCTCCCCTGGCTACAGCATTTGCGGTGCTCTTCTCTTCCTTGGTTCCAGCCAGAGGGTTAAATGCTTTGTGTCGAAGCATTTATCGGGCGAGCCTGGTTGGAAGAGTGGCACATAACTGGGCTCTGCTCGGCTAGGTGAGCCTGGCTGAAAGAATTTGGCTGAAGGGATGCACATAACTGAGGTGCTGAAGAGATGATGGGATGCGCCTGGATGGAGGCGCATGATATCTGCTGCGCCTTATTGGTGGCGCATAGTGATGCTGCGCCTATCTGGTGGTGCATGGTGGTTGCTGCGCTTATCTGAAGGCGCATGATGGCCGCTGGCTGTAGACTTAGGCTCTTTCCTTTGTAGGAATTCTCCTTTGTACAGCCTTTTCTAGACATGTAATAGACTTTTATATATAAATAAAAAGTCCTTCTTCAAATGTCTATAGTTATTGACTTTACTGTGAAGTTCTTCATCTGAGTTCTGGCGCATGGGCTTTCTGGTTGTGAAATTCCATGCTTCTACAGTAGTCTGCCGCCGAGTAGGGCACATTTCCAGCCCACTGTCATGTGGGGCACACCTAACAATTCTTGATAACTGCTTAATGAATCCAAGTCGCCCGGATAACCTGGATCAGCTGCAGGACTTGTGGCTGGAGGAACATCTCATTCCATATTGCTAGTAACTAAGGCTTGTGATAACCCTAGTTAGTTAAAGTATCAAGTCGTATTTATTGCTTGGCCGTGAAATGTTGGATGGAGTTTACTCAGTTTAGTCTTGTCTTGATCCTGTACAAGATTGTTACGTGACCTGATTTCTTATTTTATCTTGCCTATAAATGGTGGGAGAAACCAAGTTCTGTTCAGACGAAGGATTACAACCCCGGTCCTTGTTTGGTTTACGGGTTGTAACCTGGTTATCTGAATAGTCCCATGGTTATCTCATCGTATATCACCTGTCATGCTTTTCCTTAATTACTGTCTTTTATTATGTAATTATATTCTTGTGCTAATTTGCTGGTTTTAGTTCTTAAGTGAAGCCTCCTTTGTGGCACTTACTTTTTCTGGGATCTGACCCAGCTGGTTTTGTATGGCCAGATTTCGGAGCAGCTCCAGAGGATCTACCGATTTTTCAGCCAGATGGTGACCACTAGACGGAACCCTGGCAACGAGTGGGTTTATTTTGGCTCTCCTACTCTATTGTAAAAATATTCTTTTGAGGTGTTTAGCCGGCGATCGAGCACGTGTTAGCTCGTGTATATTTTACTTACTGTCTGCCTACGGGCTGTAACATGATTGACAAATCCTAGGGTTGATCATGTATGACTGAAACTCTTGCTAGTCCTCAGATTTTGTAACGACTAGCTTCATGATCAACTGAATATGTAATGTTTGGGACGCCTTACTATTGTATATTTGGTGATCTTACATCTTGTAACATTTATTTTCTTGCTTGTGATTGAGACACTAGGCCTGTTCATGACCTTAAGAGACTGTTGACTTGTAGATAAACTCTCATATATCTAGACAGCCGTGACCGTATAGTGGAGTGGATTCCCTTTTATTACACGTAGCTGGCTATGTCTGCCCCCGCTCTCCAGTGTTCTGGTTCTGGGGCGTGACATGGTTTTAGTGGTGGCCCATGCAGGTCTTATAAATCAAGATATGTGAGGGCTTACCGAATAGATGTCTCAATCAGTACTCGCCCTTGATCTCTGTTCGCATTCTCTGAATCCCTAAAATTCTTGTCCTGATCACATGTTTGTATCGTTGATCTGTCCTGTTCCTTCCTTATTGTTCCCTATGTCGTCTTCTTCAGCGGCATTGTTCCTGGACCTGCCGATCAGCAAGACGAAGCACCTCCCATGGACCAGCAGCAACCTGGAGATCAAGTCCAGCATTCAGGAGTAGCCTCTAGGGTCGTGCCTACTGGAGAAGAGCCACCACTTCAGCCAGTTCAGCCTGCAGAGTCTGATGATGGCACTTTGGTGGGTCTCATCAGGATATTATTAGACCGAGCTCACCAATTTCAGCAGGGGCTCCATATCGAGATTTTGTCGACAATGGAGCAGTTTGAACATCAGACTTTTGATACGGTATTGAGAGCAGCTAGGAGGCATGAGTATACCTCCCGGAGGATCATGGATAGGACCGGAGGTCGGAAGCGATCCCACAGCCAGATGAATCAATCTTCAGCACCAGCCCCGGCAGCCAGGGCCTTGACTATTGAAGCTCCGAGGCGGGTGGCCTCAGTAACGTCGGTTCAGCATTCAGCCCCGACGCACCCTCAGCAGCAGAAGCATTCTTCCGCAGTGGGATGTTCACACTGCGGAAAGCCAGGGCCTGTGGTATCGGAGTGTCGCAGAGCATAGGGTTTGTGCTTGGTTTGTGGTGCCCCAGACCACAGGGTTGGGAACTGCTCGAACAGGGGGAGTTCATCATCAGCTTTCTCTAGTCCTTCAGTTAGGGGACCAGCACCAGTCCAGCAGCAGCAGTACCCGTTCCTGAGGCCATTGCCGACGCAGGCCCAGGCATTCCAGCAGCAGAGACCGCAACAGTATGCCCAGGTCTGAGCTCAGATTCAAAACCGACAGAGAGGTTCCTAGCAGGATGTCTTTCCTCTTCCTCATGCCCTCATATTCCTTGCTTGCACGATTGATTGTTTGATTGATTGCTTAGTATAGCTTGTTCTTGCCTCTCTAGCCTCGTGATTAAAATTTTGAGGACGGAATTCTTTTAAGGTGGGTAGAGTTGTAATGCCCATGGTTCGTATTACGTATTTTGGTATTCGTGTACGTATTTTGTTTCGTATTTTCATGTCTCCTTGCTTGGTTTTGGTTCATCTTGGTTCGGTTCGGCTTGATTTGGTTAGGCTTGGTTCAGTTTTGGTTGAGAACCAACCCACCTACCTACCACCACCATTACCATTTATTAACCTCCACTCATTTCTCTCTCTTCATTAACTCTTCTTCTTCCCCACCATTACTTCTCCACCAACCTGAGAGTGGAGAGCTTAGGCAAGTGCACCTTGCTTCATGGAGGAATCCCATTTTTATTGTTCCATTGTCTTCCTCATGTGTTTCTAACCCACTTTAGTACTTAGCATTTTTCATTTTCATGGTTATTTTCTTGTAAATCTAGCTTTGTGATATTTTTGGTTTTCAGGAGTTTTTGATCTATCAAACTTGCATATTTTGCTAGTTGATGGTCCCATGTTGTAGAGAATTCCATTTTGTCCAAATTTGACCAACGGGAGTTTGGATTTGGGTTCCTAATGTTGTTTGGAGGAGCATGGAGGCCATGGTATTTTCCATGGACATGTTCTCTGTGGGAGCCATTAATTTCACTTCTGGTCGCATGAGCATTTTTAGCTTCTGGCCGCATGAGCATTATTTATTGCATGGCCCTTTTATTTTAGTTGCTTACAAGCTTGCATGCATTTGCATGCAACTTTCCTGAACCGCATAGGCCATTGGCTTTAGTCTGAGCCGCATGGCCATTAAATTAAAGTTGGCCGCAAGACCCTTTATTAATTGTATGTCCATTAGCTTTTGCATTAATTGCGTGGCCCTTTTTCTTAATACAGTAGCTCGGCCGCATAAGGAAACAATCCTGGCTGCATGGCTTTTCAATCATTTAGGAATGCATTAGCAATAAATGCATTAGCATATGCATTCTTGCTTGGAAACTAAAGTGAGCCGCATGGAAATTCTTAAGTGGCCGCATGGCCATTTCAATTTGTAGCCGCATATGCATTTGTACATGCATTAAATTTACATGCATTAAATATGCATGGCCATTAGTTAAGCATCTGCATGCATTTAGCTTGATGCATGGCCTTTAGTTGCATACTTATGTTGCATGCTTTTGCATGCATAAAAGAAATATTAATATATTTAATGGCCAAGCTTGCATGCTTGGCCGTATGCTTTTGCATGCTGTTACATGCATGTTGTCACTTGCTAATAGTTGCTAATGGTTGCTTGCTAACAAATCATGGCCGCATAAGGCCATTGGCCATTGTTGGCCGCATAAGGAAACCAACTTGGCCGCATATGGTCAACTCAAATTTACCTAGCCGCATATGCACCCCTCCAATACTTGCCTGGCCGCATAAGCCATTAGATTATTAGTCTGAGCCGCCTATGCATATTTGCCTTGGCCATTAAATATTGGGCACGTAAGCAAATTTGCTTTGTGCATGGTCAGGCCACATATGTATTTGTGCATATTTAATTGCTTGGCCGCATATGCACTGTTGCATGGCAATTTCATGCGGCGAATTTTCCTGAGCCGCATGAGTCCTCCTCAGTCCTTGCCCCTTCTAATATTTAATTACCACATGTATGCTTGGGTCGTAATAATTGTTTCCTGACACGATGGTGACTCGTTGTGGTGCACTTTTGGTAATGACATGACTTGATAGTTGTCACGCCCCGATCCCAGAGGATCAAAAACTAGCCACTGGGTGTGATACCGTACAAGTCTAGATTGCACTTGTACAAGGCAAACCATTACAGTTCCTGGTAATTCTCAGAAAACATCGACAATGCAGCGGAACTAAGCAGATAAATTGAAGTCACACAATTTATATAGAAATGTATCTTTTTATTGATAATCAAGATGGATTACAAGACTTGCAGCAGAATACAGAGTTTACAACTGTTTACAAGACTCGCAGCGGAATACAGAGTTTACAACTGTTTACAAGGCTCTTAAATAGCCGACTGAATGTATACACTCGCCCTTTAGGCTACAACTGAATATACTGACTTCTTTACAATGAACATGCCAATATGGCTACAATCTCACTGGTACAACTGAGTTCCCCTGTTCCATACATTATGTCCCGTATAGCAGAAGACATCATCTTGAAAGAAGAGCTTCTGCATACCCATCCGATTCATCGATGCCAAGCACTGATTCACAGAATTTCCCCCAAGCAAACACCTGTAATATTGCCCACAACGTGGGTCAGTACATCATCAATGTACTGGCGAGCGGTGCTGGCCCAACTCACCTAAGAAGACAACACTAAGTAATCATGTTACAGAACATTATTAACAGTGGTCTTTCTTGTTGTCTTAGGGTCAATTTCATGTTATAGCCGACAAGAAGTAAAGCATGCAAATTTCATAGCCAACATAATTTAAAGTATACTGTTATCACCCTTTGGTGATTCTTACCCATGGTCGTGTAGCCATCCCTGTACATTTATAATACTTACTCTGCTTGCACAAAACATTGTTAGAAACAATATCATGATTCAATATGAATATCACCGTTCAGGTGATTCTTACCAACAGCCGACATCCTTCCCTGTATTTGAGTAATAACTTACTCTGCCTGCATAAGACATCATTAGCACCTGACCTATCTATATGAAGGTCACTGGCGACACGCCATCCTGGACCGTCTTACAGGTATACAGCGCCCTTGCCAGTGCAGGTAGCTAGCCCCACTGCAAGTCCTGTATACCGTGCTACTACTTCAGCACTGCCACTACTTCGGCATTGGTTTCCCCTAGGACGAACCGGGTTCCATGGCCCAGGAATACCGTTCGAGAAACCACCTTGTCGACAAGTTGTCCATGACCATGCAACTATATGCAACTTATCTAAGAAGAAAACATATAATGCATGATAAGGAAAACTAAGCAAAACTATTATTCTTATTCGTATTGCCATCTTGCCATCTAGCCATCTTGCCTTGAGCCAATGCTCACATTATCATCTGCCCAATCCAGGGTCTTGGCGTAATCAACATTCTACATCGACGACAGGATAATAGAATGTTGTTACCCAATGCCTTGCCACATCTTTGATACCAAACATCTTTCCAACCAAACTCAATGTACTCACCGCCCAATTCCTGGGACTTAGCATCTGTTTAGCATTCATTCGTTCGAATGCAATTCAAGCATACTCACTGCCCAGTTCTTGGGTCTTAACATCTGTATTGCCATCTATTCATTGCGCCAATGCTCGATATACTCACCGCCCAAGTATTTGGGACTTTGCCTTCACCTGTCATGTAATTCATCGCAACATTGTACAAGCATACAATTCATTTAGCCACAACAGTTTATGTTCAGGTAATTATTATCTTTCATTATTTTTCCAAATTCCATGCAAGGTGTTATTGAGCAACACAATAAGAAACATAGCATACTCATCCTTATTTTAAGCGTGAAGCTAAAGGATCTTTGAAGGGTTCAACACTACTCACATTCATAGGACGATTTCCGCCACGATCGCATAGTCTTCCAAGTGATCCTTCGCATAATCCCAAGTCCAACAAGGCTTCATCGAACCCACCATCCAACATAAGGCATCTTGCGGGTCGGGGCACTACAATATATACCACCCAGAAAAAGTTTCGTCCTCGAAACTTAAAACAAAACTCATCCCCAAAATTTCAACCGACTTTTCATGAAACTTCTCAACAATCAACTTGCACTATTTAATATTCTCCGCAATCTCTCGATTGATTTCAAGTAATGTACCGTCTCGTTACAGCATCTCAATTGATTCAACATAGTTTACCATCTTTGATCTTTCCTCCGACACTCGTGCAAATCCTTAGCACATAATAATCCTCCCCGTGGCTTCGTTTGTATTCAGCATATCACTTAGTCGGAATCATACACATATTTTAGGCGTCCCCAAAATACATGCACTTCAGCCAAGTTCAGTGATAGAGAAAACGAACGAGCTACGGTGTACCTTCCTTTTCGAACATCAGTAATTCTTTTTGAGCATCTCGTATAATCCCACTTTGTTTATTCAATATTCCAACCAATTACTAAGACGATGATGTCGCCGATTCCAATTCGATAAATTTTTCTCAACCGATCCAACATTTCAAAATATTCAAACTTAGATGTATCAAGTATTCCTTTCAAGTTCATTGTCATCCATGCCACCAAAGTTGATAAATCCCATAGCAACATTTTATTTCGATACCCCGATTCTCATCGGTCAAATCTTGTACTCATCATCGTTCGCATCCATACACATTGTTTGCAACTCATAAATTCTCTCGAACCTGATTCATCCATCAAATTGTACCATCATCCCACTCTAGTAATATTTCTCATTGTACTCAAATGTTTCTTCGTATTGATCAAGCCAACAATATTATCCTCTCGCATAGGCAACTATCATATTCCAGCAACATTAATTCTGAGGGTCATTCATATTCACATTCGCATCTCGCCGATCTCGGCTACATGTACTATCCAATTCCGTCATTACACTTATATCCTCAATTCTGATTCGGTCAATGAAATTATCCTAACTATCTCAAAGCACTACCAACAATTTTCGCAGCTCAATATCAATCAACCAATCCAACCAGTTCTAACAATTCCCAACATTTCAACCAAGGCAACTCAATTTCCGAAACCAACATGATCCGTCATCCCATCCAACATTACAACATCAAAATTTCCCAAATATCTATTCCATTCCAAAGCCTACCTTCCAACACATCTTATTCATTCCAACTATATTCATACAACACCAATAGGGACATCCTACGGTTTTCCAATAGTCAACTTAGCATACAAATCAAGTCTCTACGGTCAGCTAATCTAACCTAAACCAGACATTCAGCTAACCCATATGAGATGAGTAGCTATCAGGGACATACTTATCTCTTATCTTAGAGGCAACCAATTCTCAACATAGGGCAACTCTATGGTCTGACCAACTTAGGGACATGGGACGCCACCCCAATCTTATGAACTTATACCCAACACAGACAACTGAAGAACATAGCCAACCAATCTGAGACTTAAGCAAGCAACCAACAATCTAGGCAACCAACCGACACTCTAGGCAACCAACCAACACTCTAAGCAATCAACCGACATTCTAGGGTCAAGTCTTCCTACCCGTAATCATACTCGAGTCATACCCACGAAGTCTCATTCTAGACTTACCCGCAACCGACCAAATCTATCCGACAATTCTATCCAACAATTCTATCCCACAATTCT
The DNA here is from genome assembly GCA_029216955.1 of Iris pallida. NCBI lineage: Eukaryota > Viridiplantae > Streptophyta > Magnoliopsida > Asparagales > Iridaceae > Iris > Iris pallida. The sequence continues at coordinate 68,669,169 of JANAVB010025196.1, read as the reverse complement.
ATGGGTCAATCTCGAAGCTATCATATAAAACTCCTCAATAGAATATTCGACTTTCAATTTCCATTTGCATAGACATAGCATCACTTGTTCAATCTGACTTGCATCCTCATATCGTACTCATATGTCTATTCAATCGGGTCAACTATTCTGAATCATCATCCGACATTGCTATCTCAATACTTTATCACTTATGATCTCTTTCCTACGGTCTCTTCACGACATATTCGTTTCCCACATTCTTAAATCATCGATACGGTCCGTACTCTTTTAACCAACAAAAATAAGGCAACTATAATCATATTTCTTCCGAGGCATCATTTATAAATTTTCTAAAACCAACACGGTCATCTCTTAGCAATTCACGTTAACCACCAATATTAGTTTTGCATCACCTCCTTGTGATCCCATAAAAAGATTTACTATTCATGCACCGATCTAAATCTCTATAGCACCAATCATCTAGCATTCGCATCATATATCGGTCATCTTAGTGGACATGACATAACTCATCGGCTAAGTCACAATCCAACAATTCTATATTCTACCAAACTTGCTATTCATGCGACAACAACATCCACTAACAGGGTCTATTACTTATCGCTGCACCTCGATACTTATTTGTATTCCAGCCATTCGACTCTCGTAAGGAACATCTACTCTTTCGTACATCAAGGGACAAGTACCCATTCTCTATGCCTCAAAATAGTCAAGGGTCATAACTTGTTAATTCGGAACACATCAAATTCTCTCAAGCACACTGCACCACGTGCTAAGATCCTCTATTCCTCAAGCCCACTTTAAATCTTTTCGGTCGTTGATCGATGCAACTCTCTCTGCATCATCTAAATCATTCGTACATCCCGATAAGAGCCTAACATTACCATCAATTCTATCGATATCCAACATGTAATTTCTTTCACTCAATTCCAACATCGTTCAATATTCGGTCCATAGTTATTTCCGCAAAATCATTCGATAGCAACACCACACTATCGTTACCAAGCCTACCATCCTTTTATCCAACTGATTCAAGTACTCGCTTGAATCTGAAACTCATTTCATTCCCAACCAAGGCATCATTTCATATCATCAATTCTCTTATTACCCAACATAATACTAACCGACAAGGTCTAGCGATGGTTCACCCGAACACATCAAAATCTCACAACGGGTTATCCAACTTAACAATCAAGGAACACGCCTAGCCAACATGCATAAATCGTAAGCTCAGCTACGACTCGATACCATCCAATACCTTATAGGTAACGCAATCACAAAATCATAAACACATCAAGGGTCAAGGGACATCTTATCACGATGAGGGTATATGCAATATACCACCCAGAGCTCAAGCCATTCCGACACAATATTCCTTCGCATCAAACCGACATCCAACATGGACTATCCATCCTGCAGTGGTTATGCTGACCACAAATATCGACTCAAGATTCTGTCGATTCCCATTCACTGAAATCCATGCACATTTTGTTCCAACATACCATGCCATCACCCACTGTCGATTGCTGCATAACAATCGATTCAAAGAATCCCACACATAAGACATCCAGCATACATCACAAACTTACGCATCGCATCATTGTTATTCTTTTTGGTATCTTTTAGAAATTCATCAAAGCACACATATCACAGCCCACATATTTAGACTTATTGTATGGAACACCCAGTGAGAGGTTAGAATGATCAACGGACTTTCAGTCAAGGGTACAACATAGAATAGTTTGGAAGCAACAAGAATAATCGCAGAAGCACTATGAGTCATCATAGAGGCGACTTTGACTTCATCGCGGAAGCAACTTTGAGTATTCGCGAAAGCAACTTTGATTCACCGCGGAAGCAACTTTAAATAATCGCGGAAGCAATCTTTGAATCATCGCGGAAGCAGCTTAGAATCATCTTAGTAGCAACGTTGATTCGAAACAAATCGAATAGGAATCCAAGGACGTAAAGCCGTGCTTTGATACCATTATGTCACGCCCCGATCCCGGAGGATCGAAAACTAGCCACTGGGCGTGATGCCGTACAAGTCTAGATTGCACTTGTACAAGACAAAACCATTACAGTTCCTGGTAATTCTCAGAAAACATCGACAATGCAGCGGAACTAAGCAGATAAATTGAAGTCACACAATTTATATAGAAATGTATCTTTTTATTGATAATCAAGATAGATTACAAGACTTGCAGCAGAATACAGAGTTTACAACTGTTTACAAGACTCGCAGCGGAATACAGAGTTTACAACTGTTTACAAGGCTCTTAAATAGCCGACTGAATGTATACACTCGCCCTTTAGGCTACAACTGAATATACTGACTTCTTTACAATGAACATGCCAATATGGCTACAATCTCACTGGTACAACTGAGTTCCCCTGTTCCATACATTATGTCCCGTATAGCAGAAGACATCATCTTGAAAGAAGAGCTTCTGTACACCCATCCGATTCATCGATGCCAAGCACTGATTCACAGGATTTCCCCCAAGCAAACACCTGTAATATTGCCCACAACGTGGGTCAGTACATCATCAATGTACTGGCGAGCGGTGCTGGCCCAACTCACCTAAGAAGACAACACTAAGTAATCATGTTACAGAACATTATTAACAGTGGTCTTTCTTGTTATCTTAGGGTCAATTTCATGTTATAGCCGACAAGAAGTAAAGCATGCAAATCTCATAGCCAACATAATTTAAAGTATACTGTTATCACCCTTTGGTGATTCTTACCCATGGTCGTGTAGCCATCCCTGTACATTTATAATACTTACTCTGCCTGCACAAGACATTGTTAGAAACAATATCATGATTCAATATGAATATCACCGTTCAGGTGATTCTTACCAACAGCCGACATCCTTCCCTGTATTTAAGTAATAACTTACTCTGCCTGCATAAGACATCATTAGCACCTGACCTATCTATATGAAGGTCACTGGCGACACGCCATCCTGGACCGTCTTACAGGTATACAGTGCCCTTGCCAGTGCAGGTAGCTAGCCCCACTGCAAGTCCTGTATACCGTGCTACTACTTCAGTACTGCCACTACTTCGGCATTGGTTTCCCCTAGGACGAACCGGGTTCCATGGCCCAAGAATACCGTTCGAGAAACCACCTTGTCGACAAGTTGTCCATGACCATGCAACTATATACAACTTATCTAAGAAGAAAACATATAATGCATGATAAGGAAAACTAAGCAAAACCATCATTCTCATTCGTATTGCCATCTTGCCATCTAGCCATCTTGCCTTGAGCCAATGCTCACATTATCATCTGCCCAATCCAGGGTCTTGGCGTAATCAATATTCTACATCGGCGACAGGATAATAGAATATTGTTATCCAATGCCTTGCCACATCTTTGATACCAAACATCTTTCCAACCAAACTCAATGTACTCACCGCCCAATTCCTGGGACTTAGTATCTGTTTAGCATTCATTCGTTCGAATGCAATTCAAGCATACTCACTGCCCAGTTCTTGGGTCTTAACATCTGTATTGCCATCTATTCATTGCGCCAACGCTCGATATACTCACCGCCCAAGTATTTGGGACTTTGCCTTCACCTGTCATGTAATTCATCGCAACATTGTACAAGCATACAATTCATTTAGCCACAACAGTTTATGTTCAGGTGATTATTATCTTTCATTATTTTTCCAAATTCCATGCAAGGTGTTATTGAGCAACACAATAAGAAATATAGCATACTCATCCTTATTTTAAGCGTGAAGCTAAAGGATCTTTGAAGGGTTCAACACTACTCACATTCATAGGATGATTCCCGCCACGATCGCATAGTCTTCCAAGCGATCCTTCGCATAATCCCAAGTCCAACAAGGCTTCATCGAACCCACCATCCAACATAAGGCATCTTGCGGGTCGGGGCACTACAATAGTGGCCCGACGTGGCGCCCTCCTGACAGTGAACTTGACATGATAAACTTGACATGATAATTCATGATAGTGGCCCGCCGTGGCGCACTCTTGACAAAAAAAACCTGACATGATATACCTGGATATGTTGTTGCGACAGCTAACCTGACTTGATAAAATGAATAACCTGGACACCATGGACGATTGTGCTTGTACAAATGAACCCGTCTTATCTTACATCATGTCTAGGGCAGGGACTCCTGAGTACCACGGTCAGGGGTACCTACTGAAAATGGTTAAGGATAATAACTAGAATAATACAGTAGTCATGAGAGATTTTCCCAGTTACAGGCGATCCCGTTATCCCGGCCACCATTGTTGGACTTGTAGCCTGTCGCCGAGTAGGACACATTTCCAGCCCAATGTCATGTGGGGCACACCTAACAATTCTTGATAACTGCTTAATGAATCCAAGTCGCCTGGATAACCTGGATCAGCTGCAGGGCTTGTGGCTGGAGGAACATCTCATTGCATATTGCTAGTAACTAAGGCTTGTGATAACCCTAGTTAGTTAAAGTATCAAGCCGTATTTATTGCTTGGCCGTAAAAAGTTGGATGGAGTTTACTCAGTCTAGTCTTGTCTTGATCCTGTACAAGATTGTTACGTGACCTAATTTCTTATTTTATCTTGCTGATAAATGGTGGGAGAAACCAAGTTCTATTCAGACGAAGGGTTACAACCCCGGTCCTTATTTGGTTTACGGGTTGTAACCTGGTTATCTGAATAGTCCCATAGTTATTTCATCGTATATCACATGTCATGCTTTTCCTTAATTACTATCTTTTATTATGTAATTATATTCTTGTGCTAATTTGCTGGTTTTAGTTCTTAAGTGAAGCCTCCTTTGTGGCACTTGCTCTTTCTGGGATCTGATCCAGCTGGTTTTGTATGGCCAGATTCCGGAGCAGCTCCAGAGGATCTACCGATTTTCCAGCCAGATGGTGACCACTAGACGGAATCCTGGCAACGAGTGGATTTATTTTGGCTCTCCCACTCTATTGTAAAAATATTCTTTTGAGGCGTTTAGCCGGCGAGCACGTGTTAGCTCGTGTATATTTTACTTACTGTCTGCCTACGGGCTGTAACATGATTGACAAATCCTAGGATTGATCATGTATGACAGAAACTCTTGCTAGTCCTCACATTTTGTAATGACTAGCTTCATGATCAACTGAATATGTAATGTTTGGGATGCCTTACTATTGTATATTTGGTGATCTTACATCTTGTAACATTTATTTTCTTGCTTGTGATTGAGACACTAGGCCTGTTCATGACCTTAAGAGACTGTTGGCTTGTAGATAAACCCTCATATATCTAGACAGTCGTGACCGTATAGTGGAGTGGATCCCCTTTCATTATACGTTGCTGGCTATGTTTGCCCCCGCTCTCCAGTGTTCTGGTTCTGGGGCGTGACATGGTTTTAGTGGTGGCCCATGCAGATCTTGTAAATCAAGATATGTGAGGGTTTACCGAATAGATGTCTCAACCAGTACTCGCCCTTGATCTCTGTTCGCATTCTCTGAATCCCTGAAATTCTTGTCCAAACATCATTTTTTTTGTAATTCTAAAATTTCGAAAGGCTGACAAACGGTGGGATCGTTTATCTCAGGCTTCTCGAAAATACGCTCATTTTGCGACAAACCGGGCCTCGTTTCGACCTTCCAGTCAAAAGTTATAGCCCTCCAAAGTTTCAACTGGCCATAAAATGCAGGAGAATGACAATTCTCCGTGGTAATATCACGAAGAATGACAATTTTCTGTGTTAATATCACGGAGAATGGTCATTCTCCTTGTTAAAATGCAGAAGAATGACCATTCTCCGTGTTAAAATGATGGAGAATGTCTATTCTCCGTCATTTTAACACGGAGAATGACCATTCTCCGTGGTTTTAACACGACATTCTCCGTTCTTAAAATCACGGAGAATGACCATTTCCTGTGTTAAAATCATGGAGAATGGTCATTCTCCGTGTTAAAATCACGAAGCATCAATTCTTCGTGTTAAAATGAATGGCTATTCTCCGTCATTTTAACACGGAGAATGGTAATTAAAACCACGAAGAATTGTCATTCTCTGTGTTAAAATGATGGAGAATGGTCATTCACCATGATTTTAAGAACGAAGAATGACAATTCTCCATGGTTTTAACACGGAGAATGGTCACTCTCCGTGTTAAAATCACGGAGAATGGTCATTCTCCGTGTTAAAATCACGGAGAATGATGGAGAACAGTTGACAGAAACCTTTTTTTGTAGAATTTTTTTTATCAGGAATAAAGAGTTTCGTTCTTCTTTCAAAACGTTGCTAACTCTTATGGAAAAGAAGAAGAAAATCTTCTCTCCACAATTGACCTAATCGCCGAAAAACTTCAAATCTCTCTAGGAAGATAATTATGATGATGATGATGATGATGATGATGAGCGATGATCGAAGTTCGACTGAAGAAAAGCACAGTGAACTACGAACGATCTTTGCGATCTCTGCTGAAGATGAGAGCAATGGAATTCAGATCTCTCGTGAAGAAGAAGAAGAAGACGAGAATCACAATCCAAATCTGGGTTTGTGCGAAGGGGTAGTTATGGTATTATCAAAATGGCAATTTTATAAATACAGAGCATCTAAAGGAAATCTTGAAATATTTAACGTAAAAATATATAATTCTGGACATTTCATAAAATCCATCTTGCAGGTGGGTTTTTTATAAAAACAAACCCCGAAACTGGATTTCTCAGCAATTTTCAGATAAAATTATTTATAAGGACACATCAACAGTTGACCAGGGCTAATCTAAACTTAACTTTAGTTTATTTACAAGTTTTCCATTGAAAAACTTATTCGAGGTTAGTCCAAATGTAAGTATATAAGTCAACTTTTTTTTTTTGCTCTCTTCTCCTTCCTCACAAGAAGAAGAACAACTTTCTCACAAGAAGAACAAGAAGAAAGAAGAAGGAGAAAGAAGAACAAGAATAAGAACAAGAATAAGAACAAGAAGAAATAAGAACAAGAAGAAATAAGAACAAGAACAAGAACAAGAACAAGAAGAAAGAAAAACAAAAAGAACATATTTTTCTCCAAATCCTAGTTGTTTTTTTCCTCTTCTAATTTCTCATATTTCTTTCTCAAAACCCTAGTTTATGGATGAAATTCTAGTTGTAGAAGAAATTGGGTTATCAAATCTATCAAATCTATTAGTCTATTAATCAATTTTTCTTCATTAATAGAATAAATTATGGATGAAATCCTAGTTGTAGAAGAAATTATGAATGAAACCGTAATTCTAGAAGAAATGGACTTGCTGTTCAGCAAGTCCATATCAGGACTGCCACAATTTTTGGCAGTCCTAGAAGTATTGAGGACTGCTAGAAATTGTGGCAGTCTTGAAAGGGACTTGCTGTACAACAGGACTGCCACAATTTCTGGCAATCCTAGAAGTATTGAGGACTGCCAGAAATTATGACAGTCCTGGAAGGGACTTGCTGTATAGCAGGACTGCCACAATTTTTGGCAGTCGTAGAAGTATTGAGTACTGCCAGAAATTGTGGCAGTCCTAAAATCGAAATGGCCGAATGAAAAAACATATGTTAGGGTTTATTTCCATCTTGATAATAGAGTGAAATATACATTTTAGAATTTATTTTCAGCATTTTCGTGAGAAAAAGAATGAAATAAACATGTTAGGATTTATTTTCATGCATTCTTTGTGAGAGATGAAAATGATGAGAATGAAAATTATGGAGAAGGAAACTAGGGTTTTGATGGAAATGGTAGAGAAAAAAAAACTAAGATTTAGAGTGGAAAAATGATGGAGAAGAAAATGAAGAAGATGTATAGCTTGGGGAGTAAAAAATGGTGGAGAAGAAGAAGAAAGCTAGGTTTTTGAAAGAGAGTGAAATTTTAAAATGAAGCTGAAAATTTGGGGTTGGGAGGGGGGGGAGGTGTCACGACCCGCACCCGGATATACGGGCACGAATACGTAGACGACGCCCAGCCTACGCCGCAGTATCGGCGGTAGAACGCTGTCTAGTACCCAATAAATATACACTACGTCTAGAAGGCCTATAACTATAAATATACTCTAGTCACATCACAACAGCTAGGGATGATAAGACAAGAAAGATAACTAAAGCACAAGAACAACTAAAAACTACTAGAAGGAATCATAAGACAGGAAATAAAGAAGGAAAAACAAGACGAACAAAGGATAACTACCAGGCAACTCACATAGAAGAATAGTGAGATCCACCTCAGCTAGCAACATCATGAAGTCCACTAATGGCACAACTACTCCTAAAATATTATCAACGGTATCCTGTCAGGAAAATGAGCAAGTACAAACACTAACAGCAGTTCCATGTGAATTGACAAATTCTATAAGAGACAGTATAATGAACTACAAGACAAAGATATATGAAGACTTGGGAACCGTTCGGAAGCTGAGTTACAACCCTTAAACCAAACAAGGACCGGGGTTGTAACTCTTCTCCCGAGCAGAACTCAGTCTCCAATCAAGGTACATCATAGAGGCATATAAAATATGTGAGTAACTGAAATCATAGCATGGTGAGAAGTACTGTATGTAGAACAGAACAGGATATATGATAAGATAAAGTAAATATAAAATGTGCCTTGAATTATTAGAGCGATATGTGATCGGCTTGGGATAAGTGACAGGACAGGCTATCCACTTGGCTCGACAATCACACGGAACCTCTGACGAGGGCCTCCGAAGAGGGTCATGCCGGCCAACCTGGATAACGAGCACAAGGCAAGAGGATCTCGCTACACCCTTCGTGAGGGAAGAGTGGCGCGAGCACATGAATAGTGACAGGGTGGCTCTGATCACATAACCCCTAATAATTCCCCATCCCCGAATAGTATAATGGACCTGGACATGACACGTCATGACACGGGATTCCCTGAGAGGATAGCTACTCCCTCTCAGGAATCGGTGTCTATACAAGTACATGGAACAAGGCAGGAAATGTACATATATACCAAAAAATCCAGGAACAACATCTCATGTCATGATCCAACATATACTAGTCCGTGAACTATCGTGACTGGGAATCAAGTAAGACACTACGACTGAATCGGATATAGCAGATATCAAGACAATGAAAACTATCAGTGAATGTACTCGCCTGCGGTCCTGAGCTGTCAATGGGGTCGATGCTCAGAGTGATGCCACAGACCTAAAGATAAGATATATATAAACTAATTAGGGTTCAACAGTGTTACGCTTGATTCTATAGTATAGCTACGCAATCTAGGTCAGACTCAGTCCACTAAGTCAAACTAGGCCACAATAAGTCAAACCAAGTCAAACTAGGTCAAACTGGGTCAATGGTTGACTTACAGTTGACTTTTGGTCAACTGGTCAACTATGGTCAACTCTAGGTCAAAACTAGTCTAACCTAGGTCAAATGTTGACTCTACTTCGACGTTTAGTCAAAGCAGTCAACCACGGTCAAACAGGGTCAAGGCTAGTCTCTATAAACATCTACAGGGTCAACTCATTCAATTTCAGTGATTGTGCAAACACCGGAATCGACGGAACTCAAAATACCACAAAAGGAGAAGGATTATAATAATAGGGTAAAAACCTACAGATGTTGTCGGGTGATGAAACTAACATCACCAACGTGTCCAGAATGGTCAAATCAGCTAGGATAGCCTGTCCAAAAGTCCAATTTGGACACAGGGGCAAAAACGGTAATTTCGGACCAAAGTGATGTCCGCCGTTGGACACACTTTGCACCGAAAAACGTGTCGAGATAGAAGTCAACAAAATCTAGCAAATTATATGTCTACAAATCCAGAATGATGATACGAACCCAACGGTATGTCCAAAATAGGATTCCGATGTCCCGATCACAAAATGGTCCGTTGACGCGGACATTTGGAATCCGGTTTGCACGGAAATGCGTGCCGGAGCAAATGTCTTCAAAACTCAGCAAATTATATGTCAACGAGTCCAGAATGACGATACGAACTCAACGGTATATCCGGAATTGGATTCCGATGAGCCGAACTCAAAATGACACGCTGACCCGGATATTGGTATCCGACTTGCACCGAAATACGTGCCGGAACCAATGTCCACTAAAACCTAGTAAGTTATATGTCAACGAGTCCAGAATGACGATACGAACTCAACGGTATATCCGGAATTGGATTCCGATGAGCCGACGTCAAAAAGTTCCGTTGACTCAGAAAGTGGGACCCGCTTTGCACCGAAATGCGTGCCAGGGCCCACGTTCTCCAAATCAAGCAAACTTTATATGAAAACATGCCAGAACGACGCCACGAGTCTACTGATGGTGTCAAAAATTGAATCCGGAGTCCCGGGTTCAAAAATAGTTAACAAGTGCAAATTAAAGAATTCGAACGGCCAACTTTGGCGTCGAATTCGACCGACCTAACAAGCTCAAACTGAAATGAAATCTAAAGGGGGCAGGAAGAGGGTTATACCAGCTGTGCACCGGAACTGGTGGCGCGCAAAACGGAGCTGCGACGACGAAGATACGAACCCGCAAAGTTGGCGTCGCAAAACTGTCCAAAAATAGTACAATTAAAATGTCAACTTGGTGGCCGGTTTTGATGTATCAAACGACGAAATTAACGGATGAAAATTGAGAGGGATGAAGGTAGATATACCGAGATTGAGACGGAGCAAGGAGTTCGCCGATCCAACAGTCGGATCTCCCAGAAAATACGCGCAAAGTTGCTGGTTCGAGCGCGAATTCTGTGTTCCGTTCCCGCGCGCGTCACGGCGGGAACCCGTGCAAAACGCACGAATAGCCCGTTCTTCACGTCGGGGACGACGGAGGCGGCACGGGGGTGCTCGCCGGGGTCGCCCAGCCTCGGGTGGCCGGCCACGCGGTGGCGCGCGGCCACCCGCCGGCGGCGGCGGCGCTGAACTGCCGGCCAGGGGCGCGGGGGCTGCTGCCCCTTGCTGCAGCTGCTGCTGCGCTTCACTGCTGCGGCTGCTGCCCGCTGCGGCTGCTGCCCGCGGCGGCGCGCGTGGCGGAGCACGCGGTGGCGCAGCCAGGCGGCGGCGGCGGCCACGGGCATGGCGAGGGCGGTGGTTTAGTGGAGGAGATGGTGTTGATGAAGATGATAATGGTGATGGTGGTGTTGAGTAGGAGGAGGAGGAAGGAAGAAAATGATGGTGGTGATGGTGTTGGAGTGTGAAGAAGAAGAAGGAAGGAGGAGTGAAAAATAAGAAGAAGGAAGAATGGGAGGGGGTGCTGTACGTGTATAGGAAGGGGGAGGGGTGTGATTAAAGTGTGAGAGAGAGAGAGAGATAATTGTGTGTGTATAGTAATATATTGAGAGAGAGATATATTTAGAAAGAGGGGGATAGATATTTAGAAAGAGAGAAGGAGAAAACTAGAGAGAGGGGTGAGGGGGTTCGGCTGACCACATAGGGGGGGGTGATGGTGTGTGTACAGTAAAGAGAGGGAAGGAGAGAGAGTGAGGTGATGGGTGAGAGGAGAGAGAGATAGATATTTAGAGAGAGGGGGAGATATTTTAGAGAGAAAAAATGGAGAGAGGGGTGAGCTGGTGATGGGGGGTGTGTGTGTGTGTGCTTGGGTGAGGAGAGAGAAAGGAGAGAGAGTGTGAGTGTATATACATATGTATATATATACACATATACATATATACATATATAATATACAAGGGATAAAATGAGATTAAAATAAGCAGAGAGAGATAATAATATAAAATAAAATAATTATATTTTCGAGTAGGCAAAAATGGAAAAACACCAGTGGGGTGTATGGGCAGTCGTGACAGGGCCCACACTAAACTGGGTTGGGCGTTGGGCCAAGTTTGGACAAGTTCGGGACCAAGATTTAATTAAAAAATAATAAATTTAAATCAATTAATTCATGGATGAATTGGGGGCACAAGAGAGATCAATTTGATAGCGCGCAAGTGGCACGTGCATAGTAGGCTCAAAACAGGCCAGGGCCATATATTGGGTCGACTGGATTGGACCGATGTCGGGCCCGGAAATTAAGTTGGAAATTAAATCAGGTTTCACGGTAGATAATTAAATGGTCCAAATTGACCCGAACTTGCGCGATACAAAAGGAGCACAAGGAAACGAGTTCGAGTGGGACACGAAATATCACTGTGAAGATAATCTCGTCTACTACAAACTTCAAGAAGGAAGTTTCCAGAGACTGGCATCCCTGATGCTCTAGAAATCCAAGTCACGGTAAAGAGCATTAAATCAAAATTAATCAAATCGAAATTAATTATATAGAAATGAATTATTGAAAATAATTCATTAGAAAATTCGAAAAATAATTCAGAAAATTTAGGGGGCTTACATCCTACCCACCTTATAGAAATTTCGTCCTCGAAATTAAGGTTGTAGTAGGGTAAAACAAGATAGAAAGTTTGTAGGCAAAAACTTAGGCACGATCCAAAAATGACGAGTTTGCACGATCAAGATAATCGATTTAAAATTGTTCAGACACGATGAGGGATTTGGCACGATAGAATCATGATACAAACAAAATCATACGTGCGTGATTTCAGAAATAAGTCAAGTCATTGGGGCACGATTTAGATATGACAACGAAATCAAAATTTGAGCTTCGTCCGGTTACAATCGAGTCAACCATTGATTAACAGGATTTCAGCTCGATGAAAGGAAATTTCAGATACAGTCAGAAAATCAAATCAAGGTCGAAAAGAGTATAGGCACGAGTGTTGATAGCATTGTCCAATCACGATAAAAGTAAATAATTTAGTCTCAGCACAATTTAAATTGATCAAGTTTTGGGTAAATCAGAATTTTGGACAAGATGGAGAATAAGATCAACGAAGGTTGGGCACGAACATCCAAGGATAAAAATCCAAGTCACAAAGGAATTAAAGTCATCTAGAGTCTAGTAAGCAACCAAGACTCTTTGGTACGATAAACAAGACGACCAAAATTGATTGGTCATGGACAGAAGGAAATCAAAATCTTAACAGTATCAAAATTTAAGAAACAATTGAGATATAAAAAATTTAAAATTTTCAGAGGGGACAGCCGAATGAGTAAGAAAATGAAATGTCCTGAGTAATTTTCTCTCAAACCTGGATAAGCCCCAATCCTGGCTCGCCCTGGTCAACTTTTGATGTGCCTTTATAAATAATCATAAATAATAGGACAAATTAGGGTCTCCTAGGTAATTGTTTTGGTAACTATTATAAGGTATTTTTAAGTATATAAAAAAAGACATATGGCATATGTAGTGCTGGCATACTCGTGCGACCCACCGCCCTCTCCTTCCTTGTGTTCTGTGATCGCTTTCCCCACCCTCTCATCTCCTGCTCCGGCGTCACTGGCTGCCTCCATCAGATCGCGTGAGTAATGAACGAGTACTACATGAGCCATATAGTATGGCTGTTTTAAGTATCGGTTATGACGAGTCCAGTTTTGAACGGTTTTAAGTAATGGCTTTAAAATCAATCAAATCCATGCTTAGTAATTTATTAAATAACGTTATAACAGTTTCGTAAAATAATAAAATAATTTATATGTTCATATATAAATAAAACCCCTCTCAAAGAAAAATTATATTATTGTCCTCGCAAACAATAGCTTGTACACTCATATAACTTGCAAGTATAAAATAATTTTGCAAGTAGTAAATCATAAATGTTGAGAGCAAATCATTCAATACCACATCAAATGGACCACAAAATGTTAGCAATCATTCACTACCACATCAAATGGACCACAAAATTTTAAAAATTTATATTTTGGAGGAAGTAGCCGTTAGATGGGACCTCAAGAAAAATAAAGACGAGAAATAAGAAATTGTTGGATTGTATCTCGTTTCTGGTTGAGTGCTCAAAAAAGGGGTGACAATGGTGTTGGTAATTTAGTCCCACATCGGGTAGTAGATGGGATCATGAGGTGTAGATAATTGGAATTAGTTCATGCCTTACATGATAATTCTTTTTTAAGACATGAGACCAATTCAATATCGATTGCACATCATGGGCCAACTCCTCGGGTCACACAACGTTCCCAACAAGTGGTATCAGATCCCAAGACTACATGGCTGGTTTGGACGGGCTCTAATTGGTTTGAAACAGATGGTGCTGAACATTCATCTTTATACACAGATATACGAGCTCCTTTTTCAAGGTGGAATTATGAGCATATGCAAGTCGGTTTGGTTCGTTGGAAACGAATAAAAGTAGCATGAATGCAAAGTCGGGGGGGAGGGGGGGTGCACAATGGTGTTGGTAATTTAGTTCCACATAGGGTAGGAGGTGGGATAATGAGGTTTAGATAATTGAAATTGGTTCAGGCCTTACATGAGAATTCTCTTTTAAGGCATATGAGCCCAATTCAATATCGCACCTCATGGACCTACTCTGGTTTGGGTCAGATTGCGTTCCCAACATAAATATGGTAGGTGCCAGTAGTTGTAGCTATATTTCATCTATAAGGATATGAATAGAAGGAAAAAATAGAAATTCTTAACACGCCTAGATTTAGGATGTTTATACAGACATCCAAAATTATATTGCACTAACATGGCCGGTTTTGAGGGAGTGCGATGGGTGCGATCGCACTAGGCCTCCTGAATTTGTAGGCCTCCAAAAAAATTTATTCGTATATGTATTATGTATACTCAATTAACTTGTGAATAAATAATTTAAAAAATATATATGTATATTTATTTTGTATACTATAATACTAAATTAACTTATGAATTGATAATTTATAAATTCATTGGCCTCCCTTAAATATACTAAGGTAACCAATGTGGATATTCTATTAATTAACTAATGCTATATCTGTTTCCAATTAATGAATCAATTAACTAAGGCTTATGTTATTTCCAATTAATGAAACAAGTCAAATATTCTCTCAATTAAATTTGAATTCATTAAATATAGATAGTTTGAAAGCTTATTGTAGTCGTCTATAAAGTAATTTGAGACATAGTGACTGCTCTGATATTGATGTAGATGAATTGTTTCAGGACCTAGAAACTTTATAATATCTTCTACCAAAAGACATCCAGCACTTGAGATATTAAATTTTAGATTTTTTTTTTAAATTCTTTTCCTATAGAATTATATTGACAATTCCAGTGAATTGCATATACAGAAAGGAGTTTTTTCAAGTTGAAGTTATTGAAATAGTACATTCAATTAACTATATCATAGGAGATTAAATGAACTAGTTCTAATTTTCAATGGAAATGAGTTCTTGGAAGGTGTTGATTATGAATGATTGATTGATGATTTTCGAGCTATAAATGGTAGAAGATTGTTCTTTATATGAAGATGGCAAAAGATGCTTGTTTGTTTAGCTTTATTTTATCTCTTTTAGTCTAATATTATTTCTATTGAAAGATATTGTAGTTGAATGATTTTTCTTAATTGATGTTAAGTTTGAATAATTTAATTTATGATATTCTTATATATATATATATATATATATATATATATATATATATATATATATATATATATATATATGCCTCCATTTATTTTTCGTACCGGGTCCCGTCGTCCTTGACAAATATCAGCTCCGACACTAACATTGGAAGATTTTTGAGCCAATCAAAACTAGTGACTCAAAAAAATTATTAAGCAACATTTTTTTAAACACTTCATAAACGACCAATTCAAAACTCTCCAAAATTGGTGAAAATATCATTGCCAAGCAGACTCTTATTAGGGTGCGTTTGATTGGACTTTTTTTCCATGGAAAATTTTTCCATCAAAAATTTTCCACCAATGTGTGTGATTGATAGCCTATATTTTCCATGGAATTATTTTCCAAAAAATTATCATTTTCCACATTTTCTTTCAAAAGTGTGGAAAATAATTTCTGGCCCAGCCCATTAGAAAATGAATTCCATGGAAAATATATATCCCCACCCCCCCTCTTTCTCTCTCTCTCTCGATTTTTTAGGTCGCTGGACTGCTGGAGAACGCGTCGGCCGAAGAAGAAGAAGATGTACTCCTCTCTCTCTCTCTCTCTCTCCCCTATAGATCCGATCATCTCTCCCCTATAGATCGGCCGAAGAAGAAGAAGTAGAGATTTTGGGATCCTATTGTTGTGTCGAGCGGATCTCTACTCCTCGACTGCGTCCAACTGGACACGATCGGATCTGGACTCCTCGACCGGATCTCTTTAATTGCAGAGTTGGGTCTTATATATACATATGTTTCCAATATTGGATTGGTCAAGCATCAGCAGAAGAAAACTACATGTACAGGAATTCTTAATTAAGGAGGTTGACTTAGAAGTCTAAGGTCTCTAAAATGTAGGGATAATATCATGGTGCACATTTTTAAACTCTGAACTAACATGTGGTCTACAAGAGAGTTAAAACAATGGGACCATGCATGCAGTAGGGATGCAACTCGAACAGATTAATTTCGAGTCCTATCGGATAAATCGATTTATTTGGTTGGATATTTCTATTGTTTAGGCTTGTTATATCGTTATAATTTTGACTTGCTATTAACTCTAATTTTTAGTGTTAGAATGGCGAGAGTACCGAGGCAAATGCAACTTGTCGCTGTGTTTTGGACGATGATGATGCAAGAAGTGACGATCTATAGTACTATGATGCACCATCATTTTACCCGAAGTCTCACAAGGCACCCTCATCGTAATTTTAGAGCTGAGAGAGAGATTGCATTGAATCGAATGTTCGGCTTGAGTGACAGGGTATGCCATGAGATGCTTCGGATGAAAATTGGTGCATTCCAACGATTAAGTGGTCGCTTACGTGGTTATGGTTTAGCCGATAGCCGGTTTGTGCGAGTTGAAGAACAAAGCATAGTTGGCCACGACCATCGTAGCAGGATAGGGGCTTACACCTTTTTCAGGTCTAGCTAAACTATGAGCCACTATTTTCATAGGGTGCTAAATGCATGTCTTGCACTCTATAGGGACGTCGTCGTCAATGCCACTATCCAGAACCCCCCTACGATAAGGGTGACGAAGGCTGGTACCATTACTTTCAGGTGCAATATTTATTTACTATTAGAAAGTTATGTTTTTATTTTTTTAGTTAAAATTAATAGAAAATAGTTTTTGTTTTTATAGGATGTTGTGGATGCCATCGACGGTACTCACATTGCTGCAAACGTGCCTGTGCATGAACACCCTTGGTATCGGAATAGAAAACAAATAATATCTCAAAACGTTTTGGTGGCATGCACATTTGATATAAAGTTTACCTATGTGCTTGCTGGCTGGGAGGGGTCTGCGCATGATGGTCGTTTGTTGAGGAGTGCAGTTCTACGGCAAGGACATAGACTAACGGTTTCAATTGGTATGATTTACATCTCGTGATTGTTCATAAATTTAACAACTTAACTATTAACATCTAGATGCATTAATAGTTATATCTAATAATAGGTAAATACTATCTTGCCGATGCGGGGTTCCCCTTGGTTCCAGGCTTCGTCACACCGTATCGGAGTACGCGTTATCATCGTAGAGATATCATGGGGCTTCTTCCTCAAAATAGCAGAGAGTTGTTTAACTTTCGCCACTCATCTCTCCGTAATGTTGTTGAGAGGACGATTGGCTTGTTGAAGAAAAGATTTGCTTATCTTAGACACCAATCGTTCCACGATATTGACACGCAAGCGAAGATAGTTCTTGCATGTTGTGCCTTGCACAACTTTTTACGGGTTGATGACAATGATGATCTCTTTGATGAATACATAGAAGGTGATAATTTCGAAAGTGAAGGTGAAGATGAAGTTAACCCTCCATATGTCGATGTACCCGAAGTCAATGTTCAGCTTCAGAAATTTTGTTTCAATCTAAACACATGAAATATTGTTTATTAGTGCATGAATATTGTTCTAACAATTAATATGGCAAGCAAACAAGTTGGACCCCAAGTCAAAAACAATGTGAGGAAGCAAGTTAGGTGGACTAAAAATATGGATCAAGTACTAATTAATGGTCTTCTTGAGATTGTGCTTGCCGGACCAAAGCGAACCGAAAAGGGGTTCAAGTCCGAGGAGTTTACAAAGGTTAAAACGCTATAGTTTATTTTACTTTGAATAATATTTAAAATGTGAGAATGTCGAATGTATCATTGATGTATTTGATGCTCTACTACAGGTTATAGAGAAAGTGAGGGAAGCATGTCATATTTCTGTTTCTGTTGACAATGTGAGGGGTAGACTGAAGACGTTAAAAAAGGATTGTGATAACATTACGGAGTTGTTCAAAACTAGCGGCTTTGGATTGGACTCCAGCAGACGAGTTTCAGCCGATCCCATCACTTGGGTGACTTATATTAAGGTAAGACTTTAATATTTTGTTCAGTCATATATCTGCATTCACAATTTTGTTCAGTCATACTCCTACATCCTGTAAATATTTCTGATGCAATTTAAGCTCCTGATAGTTCAGTGGCTTCTGTACAAGTTCATGTGTGTGGCTCACACACATATAAAGTCATACTCCTACATCCTGTAAATTTTACTGGAATAATCAGTGACTACTAATTTCTCCAATAACAATGTTAGAAATAGAATGCTCCATCTTTGGCCATGATGAAGATGCACTAACATGGTACATTTTCTCTAGAAACACAATACTGGACTTTCCTGACTTAGTAAATATGAAATCACGAATAATAACATTGGCACTTAGCAAAAGAGCACTGGAAGCTTAATATGAAACAGAAAGGTCTTCCTCAGGCTTTTTAGCTACATGATTGGCAAAACAATTCAATTCATGCATGGTTCTGCAAACTGTGGAGAAGCCGAATGTTGTTTATGTATTTGCTTGCTACTTGCCTGCAAAGGATCATATCATATCATATCATATGTCAACTTTCAGTGTTTAATATTTTTTGTCCATTTCTCAAATGTGAACTTTCAGAAAAAATCTGATGGAGCAAAGATGAAGGGAAAACTATGTCCTAGATACTATGATTTGCTTACGGTATTTGGTAATGACGCCGCGACAGGTGATCGAGCGATCTCGGGGAATGATTTTCCTCCAATGAGTGAACCCGTAGATGAGTTAGAGGGAGAAAATGATGTGGAGGAAACACAACCAAGTCTTTCCATAAATTCGCATCGGTCAGTGCAAGGGGGTCCTCCACAACGACGGAAGCGTACAAAACCGATGGAAGATGCTGCATTGGCCCTTGCGAAGATAGCGAAGTCCTCCGAGATGATTGCCGTTGGTTTCGACAAACAAGCCGTTGCTTTCGACGAACAAGCATCACAAAATTACGTGAATGGACAAGCACTCTTGGAAAGGCTAAAAGAGATGGACATCGACCAAGGAGATGTAATAGATTTGATGGAAGTGTTTGAGGGGGACGAAAAGGCGGGAAAGTTCTTCCTTGAGATCACGGATCTAGAGTTCCGACGATTATGGGTCTATCGTAAGCTTGGACGGGATCCTCCCCGTTGATATTTTTTTAGCATTTCATTTTAGAACGATGGGTGTTTTGGATATATATATATTTTATATGGTTAAGAAATGACTATAGCAAACTTGGACATTGTGGTAAAAGATCCTTCTTTTTTTGTCAGTTGAGTATTGTTTATGTTATGTTTGATTGATATAATTTTTTGTTGTTTGTTGAATGATTGTGGGGAGTTGGGATGGATTGATATGCGATTATTGTTGTACTATCATTTTGAATGTTTCCTAAGTTTGTCCGAATTATCTATATCAAGTGTATAATGTTGATTTTTTTTTTTTTTTTTGTATAGTATAATGTTGAATTGAGTATTGTGGATGTGAAAATTTTAAGTTTTCAATGGAAAATATAAATTTTCCATGGAAAAAAAGTACAACCAAACAACAAAATATCATTTTCCATGTAAAATTGACTATTTTCCGTGAAAAATAAAGCCAATCAAACACCAAAATTAAGTTTTTCGTGAAAATTTATTTGATTTTCCACGGGAAAAAAATTGCAATCAAACACCGCTATTATGGAAAATTTTAAATTCCATGTAATTTTTTTCCTAGTAAAATAAGTCCGTGGAATTAATTTCTTTTCCACGCATTTTCCATCTTGCAATCAAACGCACCCTTAGAGTTTAAGTTCTGATATGTCTTATTGAAAAAAGTTTGGATTCTGAATTTTTATTGTTGGCTTCTTTATTTCCATTATACTCTAAACATGAATACAAGGACAACAACCAACACATGATGAAAATGAGAATATTAAAAAAGAAATTATAGAATCGAAACTTTTCAATTGGGCACGTGAGGACTAAAACTTTAAGCATGTATAAAGTCCATAGTCTAAACGCTAAGCTCGAGATAATATCATCTAATGTTACAAATGATTATTCTTTAACTGCTAGAAATTTTCGTACCTAAGGCACTTTGATACACTTTTCTGCATTCGACATCCCTTGAAACAATATTTTTATTAAATTACTTATCATTTGTATAATTTAATAATAACAATTTTAAAATTATTGATTTATCATAATACTTACTTTAGAAGGTACACACACATGTTGGAAAATGTTACTCTGTTTTAATTTCATGTTTTGTTAGAAATATTCATATTGCTTATTTCAGACGGTTCTTTCTCTCTCATCTTTTGGGGCTAAATATAACTTTATTTTATTATATATAATAAGTTAACATTTAAAATGTTATTTACTAGTTATGATGAAATCCAAGTTATATCGCATGAACAGTATTGACGTCTTCCGAACATCATAATTTAGGGTTTGTTTGAATCCACAAGCGAAATTTAGGAATTGTGTTGAATTGAATATCTAAACTAATACATTACTTAGCTTTATATTGGCTTACAACCATTAGAGATAAATAAAGGGAAAAGAAACTAAATTCATCCTAAATATCATATAAATACATGATGACATCAGCTGATCAAAGACAACCAAATTCCATATTCCTTCAAAAGAATGAATCCTAAAAATTGTGGGTAAAGTACAAAAATAATTCAAACCAACAATATGCAAGTTCCTTAGATGTAAGGCACTACTTTTATGTCTTGCCGACAACTTTATATTTTGATGATATATAATTCTGGAAATTGCTGAGAAACCCAATTTCGGGGTGGGCTTTTATGAAATGCCCACCCGCTGGATAAGTTTTATGAAATACCCAGAATTAAGTATTTTCACGTTAAATATTCCAAGATTCCCTTTTAGATGCCACCCGCTAGAAACTGCTATTTTTATAATACCGAAACTACCCCTCCGCGCGAATTGGTCATCTATATGTATTTGAATTCAAAAAACTCAGATCTGGATTGCGATTTTCGTCTTCTTCTTCTTCACGGGAAATCTGAATTCCATTGCTCTCATATTCAGCAGAGATCGCAAAGATCGTTCGTAGTTCGGTGTGTTTTTCTTCAGTCGAACTCAGATCATCGCTCGTCATCATCATCACCATCATCATCATCTTCATCGTGGAGACATTTGAACTCAGATCTTCAATTGTGGAGAGAAGATCTTTCTTCTTCTTTTTCATAAGAATTATCATCGCTTTGAAAGAAGAACGAAACTCTTTATTCCTGAAAAAACTAAATTACACGTTTTAACACTGGAAATGACCATTCTCCGTCTTAATTAGGACGGAGAATGGCATTCTCCGTCCTAATTAACACGGAGAATGCCATTCTCCGTCCTAATTAACACGGAGAATGACATTCTCCGTTTCCGTCTTAATTAGGACCGAGAATGTCATTCTCCGTCTTAATTAGGACGGAGAATGGCATTCTCCGTTTTATTTAAGACGGAGAATGGCATTCTCCGTCCTAATTAACACGGAGAATGGCATTCTCCGTGTTTTTAACACGGAGAATGGCCATTCTCCTGCGTTTTAACACTAGAATGACCATTCTCCGTGATAAATTACACGGAGAATGACATTCTCCGTCCTAATTAAGACGGAGAATGGTCATTCTCCGTTTAATTTAGCACGGAGAATGGCCATTCTCCGTCTTAATTAGGACGGAGAATGCCATTCTCCGTTTTATTTAACACGGAGAATGACATTCTTCGTTTCATTTAACACGGAGAATGGCATTCTCCGTGTTTCTAACACGGAGAATGGTCATTCTCCTGCGTTTTAACACTGGAATGACCATTCTCCGTGTAAATTAAGACGGAGAATATCATTCTCCGTCCTAATTAAGACGGAGAATGGTCATTCTCCGTGTAAATTAAGACGGAGAATGCCATTCTCCTGCATTTTATGGTTAGCTGAAACTTTGGAGGGCCATAACTTTTGACTGGGAGGTCGAAACGAGGTTCCGTTTGTCGCAAAATGAGCGTATCGTCGAGGAGACTGAAAGTAACGATTTTATCGTTAGACGGCCTTCCGAAATTTTAGATTCGCAAAAAAATGATGTTTGGACCTCCGTTTTAGCACTTTTGTCGTTCGTTCCGGTCTTTCCGAAATTTTTCGACGAGTTTTTGAAGATTTTTGAGGAGAAAACCTAGATTCGAAAGTGAGCAGCGTATGGAAGAAGATGGAGTATTGAAACATTTTTTTAAGAGCAGTTTTGTGGATGTTTCCAATAAATTAAAAGGAAGGGCAAAAGGGTCATTTGGAACCCGCTTTGGATAAGTTTCTCTAATTCTGGGCACGCGATGAAAGTTTTTTTAGCGGTGGATTTTACATAAAACTTTTTTAGTTTTTGGGCATTTCATAAATCTTTCCAATAAAATTGTAAAGATTAAAACATAAGTGGTAGTCATCTTCTAGTTGTTGCATTTGTAATAGAGTTATCATGTCTTATTTGCAGAAAAATACAAATAGTTGAAGGAGGTGTTATAGTAGTCAAAGGAGGTGCTAATTGAATCGTAAATATGACAAGTCAAAGAAGGTGCTAATTGAAATTATAGATATGGCAAGTCAAAGGAGGTACTAATAAGAGTTATTATTGGTAAACTATGAGCCTGTGGTATCTAAATTTGAAATAGAATGTGAACTTCATGTGATAAGACTTTGAAACATAGGACCAGCCAAATCTTTAGGCATGTTTGGTTCAAAGAATCATGGTACTGGAAAAGAAATTCATTCATTTTTTATGTTAAAATGTGAATGGAAAAGAAGAGAAAGAAAAATAATTTTCAAAGAAAGGAAAACTGTTATTGCCGGGAACACCGGGGCACAATTTTTTGATGGAAAACTGAGAAAATGAAACAGTTGTAAAGACAACGTTTCTAATGCAACTCCTTAAAGAAGGTTTTGCAACAGAGATCCAGAAGGATTCTGCGAATTACGAAATCTAAAAAGATATCGTAATACACGAATAATCTAAAGAGATTTTCGTGATCGTAGCAAACTAGCAGTAGTGCCTTCTAAAAAGAAGATACTGACAGAACTGCTAAAGGCAACAGAAGGATGACAGGCGAGAGATGGAATTGCTGGGGTGAATTATCACCGTTGCTCAAAGCTTTATTCGCCCTCTGCAAACAGCTTCCAGGAACCAGCAAGGTTGACGGAAAATCTTGGAACACTCCTGCTCTTCTGACTCCTCGAAAGACGGCGAACTCCTCTGGCAATGGTACTCTTCTCTCTCTGTTTGAAGTAACAGAACTCACGCGTACTAAAAAGTACTAGTGTTTGTGTTAAACAACACGCTCACTACTCTGTTGTGTTAAAGAACGCTTAGAGTTTTCTCTCTGGAATTCTGATTACTTCTACCCACTGAGAGAGAGGAGAGAACCTGCATATATAGCCCACGAGACGGTTGCCAAGCAGTTGCCTGCACTTCAGGGTAGTGGCAGAACCACTCCTGAACATGCAGCAACTGCTGCAACTGTTCCCGCTCTAATATGCAGCCAGCCATACGCACATACGCACTCTACGCACACTGCGCGTACTGGGCTGCGTACTGGGCTGCGTAACTGGGCCAGCGTAACTGGGCTCGCGTAACGGGCCGCGCAACGTGGTCGCGCAAGTGGCTCGCGCAACGAGCGCAACTTAAGCGCACTATGCGCCTAGCGACGATGCTGACGTGCTAAGTGCAAAGTGCGCCAACAAAATGCCACATTACGCCTCATGAGCCCTTGAGCCCGAGTCCGAGCCCGAGCCCGAGCCCAAGTCCGAGTCCGAGTCCGAGTCCGTGTCCGAGTCCGAGTCCGAGTCCGAGTCCGAGTCGCTAAGCCCCAACGGGGCTTAGCTCCTATAGAAATAAATTTTCCAAGAGCAAAAAGCTTACAGCTTATTAATTGTTGATTAAGCCTTTATACCATCAATAATTAATCCCACATGGCATACACCCATGTGCACTACATGTGCATCTCCATAAAGAGCAAAGACTCATATATATGGAGATACACATTCCTTTCTAGCCGATGTGGGACTAAAAACCAAAACAAAAGGCTAAAAAACCCAACAATCCCCCATATATCTCTATATATATGAGTACGAGTGTTTCCCACAGTAACTGTCCATTATGCTTTTAGGATAGATGCCACTTAAGACTTGAATCTTCCCACGTGAGTCAAAAGTCAAACTATAATACAAGAATGGACTAAGCCTTGAATTCTGCATCATAGCTGAAATTCTTTCCACTCACATAATGTAGTTACATGTGCCTCTGGCTGCACATTTAAGGCCGTGTGCCAGCCTGGTTTCAGTGTATAATATTGGGCGTCTACAAGTTTACCCTCAAGAGACGGCCTGATATCTCTTTGTCCATACACTATAGGTGAGTTCTTTATTAAAGAGACATGGCATGAAGCGTCCAACGCTTTCTTTGCGGTGCTACGCCGCTATGACATGACCTTAAGCCGAGGACCTTACCCCGAATCACCGGGAACCTCATCGTAGTGTCATACTACCCGTAGCATGAGGTCTAGCCCCTTTGTAGTGCCAAACTACCCAGCATGAAGCCTTACGCTTCTGTGCGGTGTTACGCCGCTACGACATGGCTTGCAAGGCCGAGGCTTTATCCCTAGCCGGGTTTACCTCATTGTGGTGTCGTGCCACCCGTAACATGAGGAACACCTCCTCTTTGTAGTGCTGACTACATCCCTCTTTAATTCAATATACAACATTAGGCCAACTGCCTATTTGCGGTGCTACGCCGCTGTGACTTGGCTAACATAGTCGAGGCTTTACCTCCTTCGAGAACCTCATGGTGGAGTCACCGCCACACATAGCATGGAGTCACACTCCTTGTAGTGCTGTGCTACCATGCTTCCTGTAAAGCATACCAGACATTCCAAATGTCTGAGAACTCATTAAGGAATTTAAGCCAACCTCCCACAGGACCTGTTTTCCGCAGAAAACAACAGTAGACAACAGTGGTTATAGGTCCGTAACCTCTCCATGCCCAATAGAACATGTACCCACCGTTCCTGATATTCTTCCGATTAGTGGTCCTCCCTTGAACCAAAAGCTAGATGCCTAGTAGATAAATCTTTGAACTAATAGCATAAAACTTTATGGTAGGAATACAATAATACAATATCAGAATGCCTTCAAGCCCATTTTACAAGCTGTGTCATCGACCAGCTGGCGCTTGAGGCCCTTGGTGAACGGATCCGCCAGGTTCTCCTGACTCCGAACATCAATCACTGCAATAACACCTCTCTTGATAAGATCATGTACTGCCCTGTGCTTCAACCGCACAGTCCTCTTCTTTCCGTTGAAGAGATCATTTGATGCCACCGCCGCAGTCGCCTGGTTGTCGCAGTATATCGGTATCGCCGATACTTGTGCCCCAACCACTGGAAGATCATACATGAACTCCCGAAGCCATTCTGCTTCCTCGGCTGCGGTTTCAAGTACAAAGAACTCAGATTCCATGGATGACCGCGAGAGCATAGTCTGCTTCTTCGACTTCCACGATATAGCAGCTCCACCCATTGTGAAAATGTATCCACCTGTGGACCTCTCGCTCTCCACCTCTGAGCACCAACTGGCATCACTGAAGCCTTCCACTACCTGCGGATCTCCGCTGTAGTACAGTGCATATGTCTGAGTCTTCTTGAGATATCTCATAACCCGTTCCACAGCTTTCCAGTGTTCAACACCTGGATTGCTCGTAAAACGACTCAGCATTCCCACGGCGAAAGCTATGTCAGGCCTTGTGGCAGTAGTAGCATACATCAAACTCCCGATTACGCTTGCATACTCCAGCTGCCTGACGCTTTCCCTTGAATTAGGCTTCAGCTTCAGATCACACCTGTACGACGTATCGATCCCTGGAAGATCCCGATACCCATAACGAGTGATCATTTTCTCAATATAATGAGACTGTGACAGCGCTAGTCCAGTGTCTGTCCGGATGATCTTGATCCCTAAGATCACATCAGCTTCCCCCAAGTCCTTCATACTGAACTTGCTTGAGATGAATTTCTTTGTCTCCGTGACATATCTAATATCCGTACCTAGGATAAGCATGTCGTCCACGTACAGACAAACGATCACACCTCTTCCATCAGCGAACTTCGTGTAAACACACTTGTCCGTATCGCTGACCATGTAGCCATTTGACCTTATCAGCTTCCTACAAGTCCTTCATACTGAACTTGCTTGAGATGAATTTCTTTGTCTCCGTGACACATCTAATATCCGTACCTAGGATAAGCATGTCGTCCACGTACAGACAAACGATCACACCTCTTCCATCAGCGAACTTCGTGTAAACACACTTGTCCGTATCGCTGACCATGTAGCCATTTGACCTTATAACTTTGTCAAATTTCTCATGCCACATCTTGGGAGCCTGTTTAAGACCGTACAAGGATTTCACCAACTTGCAGACTTTGTCTTCAAGACCTCTGATGACAAATCCCTCTGGCTGTTGTATGTAAATCTCTTCGGTCAGCTCGCCATTTAGGAAAGCCGTATTCACATCCATCTGATGTATCACCATCTTATTTATTGCTGCGAGAGCAATCAACATTCTGATGGTGGTCATCCGGGCTACTGGAGCATATATGTCAAAGTAGTCAATCTCCTGCTTCTGAGAAAACCCCTTGGCTACCAACCTAGCCTTGAACTTGTCAATAGTTCCGTCTGCTTTCATCTTCTTCTTGAAGATCCATTTACATCCGATGGGTTTTGCTCCTTCAGGAAGATCAACCAACACCCAAGTGTTATTTGAGGTGATGGAATCAATCTCATTGTCAATCGCCTCCTTCCAGAAAACCGCGTCTCTGGTCTTCATCGCCTCATCATAGGTAAGTGGATCTGCTTCCACATGATAGGTGACAAAGTCACTTCCGAAGTCCTTCGGCCTCCTCACACGCTTAGCTGACGGTTCATCTTGTTCTGGTTCAACCGTTGTTTCAACAACAACATCTTCTTGGACCACATCTTCATTGAAGACTTCAGTCTCTTGTGCACCCTCATTATTCTCCGGAACATCCGGAAGAACAATATTCTTGTGCCTTGCAAACTTGTCTTCAAAATATTCTGCATCGCGAGATTCAATGATATAATTTGACTCAATATCAAGAAATCTCCGAGCATCACTCTTCTCGGCATACCCCAAGAAGATCGTCTTTGTAGTCCTTGTCCCAAGCTTCTGAATCTTCAGATTGGAAGCTTGACATATGCCAGACACCCCCACACTCGAATAACATTCAAGTTAGGTCTGACTTTGAACCAGAGTTCATGAGGAGTAATATCAGAAGTTGCATGAGGCACTCTATTTAGAATAAAAGTGGCCGTCAATGCAGCTTCTCCCCAGTAGCACTTAGGAAGGCCAGCAGTCAACAACATTGAATTTATCATTTCTGTCAACGTCCTGTTCTTCCTCTCAGCTACTCCGTTTGATTGAGGAGAGTACGGAGCCGTAGTCTCATTGACAATTCCATGTTCCTTACAGAACGATGTGAATTCATGAGACCTGTACTCCCCACCTCGATCACTTCTTATCCTTTTGAGTTGTTGTCCAGTCTGTCGCTCA
Source organism: Iris pallida (assembly GCA_029216955.1). NCBI lineage: Eukaryota > Viridiplantae > Streptophyta > Magnoliopsida > Asparagales > Iridaceae > Iris > Iris pallida. Next base: position 68,641,307 of record JANAVB010025196.1, on the reverse strand, counting down.
GCTTCAGCTCTGAACTCCTTGAACTTCTCGAATGCTTCGTCTTTAGCCTTCAGCAAGTAGACGAACGCATACTTTGAGAAGTCATCGATGAAGGTTATGAAATACTTCATCCCGGCCTTTGTAGAGAACTGTTTAAAGTCACAGATATCGGAGTGAACCAACTCCAGAAGATCTGTACTTCGATTAACCCGAGGAAAGGGTTTCCTTGTGATCTTCGTTTGAGCACAAACTTCACATTTCTCTACCTTACCCCCATATTTGGAGATAAGTCCTAGACTAGACATTCTGTTTATTCGTTTACAATGAACATGTCCTAGCCTATTATGCCACAACTCAAGAGTATAAGCAGAATGAGTGACTTCATTAATTACATTGGACTGATTTACAAGCTGAATCTTGAACATTCCTTCGGTATAAAAAGCTTTCCCGAAATATGTTCCCTTGATAGAAATCACCATCTGGCCAACATTGATGTCCATCCTGAGGCCTGCATTGCAGAGTAGGCCTCCCGAGATCAGGTTCTTGGCGATAGCAGAAACGTGCTTCACGCCTTGAAGCGTCAGAGACTTGCCCGAAGTCAGCTTCAACACCACCGTCCCGATCCCGAGCACTTCAGCTTGTGCCTGGTTTGCCATCATAACCACTTCAGAAGTAGGTGTATAGGTGGTGAACCATTCCTTACTGGAGCATACATGGCAGGAGGCTCCAGTGTCTACCCACCAGTCAGAGTCAGTCCTTACTGCATCAACCTGTGCAATCATAGCAACTACGTCAGTGATCATAGATACCTTACTAGGCTCTCCTTGCTCTGATTGCTTGGTCTTTTCTTTACACTCATTCTTAAAGTGGCCCTTCTTGCCACACTTGAAGCAAGGCATTTCTGACTTTGGCTTCTTTTTCTTGATAGAAGTTCCCTTGACTTTTAGATTGTCAAGGTTCTTCTTCTTGCTGTGGAAAGTCGCCTGCTTTTCCTTTGGTCCCTTGGTCTGAACCAGATTGGCATTAGCCAATTGCTTGGACAGTGTGTCCACCTTCAGTTGAGCCCGCATCTGGTCCTCAACATAGATTTCCTGTAGGAGATCTTCAAGGGTGATCTCCAACTTCTTCCTATGCATGTTTGCATAGAACTTACTCCACCCAGCGGGGAGCTTTGAGACAATCCCTCCAACAACAAACTTGTCGGGAAGGGGCATCGCCTCGTCTTCCAACTTCTGTCGCAGTTTCAGAAACTCCTTCACCTGCGGCAGCATAGACTTTTCGTCCTCAAAGAACCACTTGTGATATTTTTCAACCACAAATATTTTACTGCGGTTCTTGTCTTCTTCGTAGAGTTTTTCTAGAGACTCCCATATGTCTCTAGCGATATTCTTTTTAGAATAGGATTCTGCAAGAGAATCCTCCATAGCATTCAGGATAAGGAGCCTGCAAATGCTATTTTCTCTTCTCCACTTGGCCTGAAGTTTAGTAGCCGCAGATATTGCAGCAGCAGACCCAGTATCTGGAACAGTAGGTTCCTCTTCAAGCAGCACGTGATCAACGTCTCTGAGTTGAAGAGTGAGATAAACCTTCCTCTTCCAGACTTGATAATGCTCTCCATCAAACTTTTCTAACTTACAGAAGTCAGTGTTGAGGAGTGAAGCATTAATGTTTTCCATCGTAGCAATAAAGCTTTGAGATTGTTATTGCCGGGAACGCCGGGGCACAATTTTTCGATGGAAAACTGAGAAAATGAAACAGTTGTAAAGACAACGTTTCTAATGTAACTCCTTAAAGAAGGTTTTGCAACAGAGATCCAGAAGGATTCTGCAAATTACGAAATCTAAAAAGATATCGTAATACACGAATAATCTAAAGAGATTTTCGTGATCGTAGCAAACTGGCAGTAGTGCCTTCTAAAAAGAAGATACTGACAGAACTGCTAAAGGCAACAGAAGGATGACAGGCGAGAGATGGAATTGCTGGGGTGAATTATCACCGTTGCTCAAAGCTTTATTCGCCCTCTGCGAACAGCTTCCAGGAACCAGCAAGGTTGACGAAAAACCTTGAAACACTCCTGCTCTTCTGACTCCTCGGAAGACGGCGAACTCCTCTGGCAATGGTACTCTTCTCTCTCTGTTTGAAGTAACAGAACTCACGCGTACTAAAAAGTACTAGTGTTTGTGTTAAACAACACGCTCACTACTCTGTTGTGTTAAAGAACACTTAGAGTTTTCTCTCTGGAATTCTGATTACTTCTACCCACTGAGAGAGAGGAGAGAACCTGCATATATAGCCCACGGGACGGTTGCCAAGCAGTTGCCTGCACTTCAGGGTAGTGGCAGAACCACTCCTGAACATGCTCGCCAACAAAACGCCACATTACGCCTCATGAGCCCTTGAGCCCGAGTCCGAGCCCGAGCCCGAGCCCAAGTCCGAGTCCGAGTCCGAGTCCGAGTCCGAGTCCGAGTCGCTAAGTCCCAACGGGGCTTAGCTCCTATGGAAATAAATTTCCCAAGAGCAAAAAGCTTACAGCTTATTAATTGTTGATTAAGCCTTTATACCATCAATAATTAATCCCACATGGCACACACCCATGTGCACTACATGTGCATCTCCATAAAGAGCAAAGACTCATATATATGGAGATACACATTCCTTTCTAGCCGATGTGGGACTAAAAACCAAAACAAAAGGCTAAAAAACCCAACAAAAACTAGAGGAAAAAAATGGTTCCTCTCATCCAACTAAGGATTTATATTTCTACTCTAAAAATTCAGTTTTGCTTACATTTGTTTCAAAATTGTAAATTTTATTATCATTTTTGTTAATGACAAATCAGTTTATCTGTATTTATTCTCCTCTCCCCATTTGCTAATGCAAATGGAGTTACATTCCACTTTAACATTTATTAGTAATACCCCTATTTAATACAATTAGCATTTCTATTTACCTCTACATTAAATGGAGGATATTGCTAACAATTTTGAAATTGAGGGTAACTCCATTTGCATTAGCAAATGGGGGGTAATATAAATAACTCTATGTTGTTCTTACTGCAATTACTATTAGCATAATCAGATTATTATTGTTATTAGTATTAATTACTAATCATTTCTTTACATTTACTTATAAATTTTTAATTAAGTATCATTAATTAATTTTTTTAATTTCCTAAATAACTTTCCTCAAAATTATTAATTCTAATTATCTTTATCTTAATTATAATTTCTAGTTAATCTCTATCATTAATTAAATATTCCTTAATTAATCTTCCTTTAACGAATAATTTTTTCAATTCCTAACTAAATTTTTTTTATAGAAATTTTCGCTGAAAGCATTAAACATTAAGCGTTAAAGGTGCGTTTGATTGCAAGGTGGAAAATATGTGGAAAAAAATAATTCCATGGAATTATTTTTCTAGGAAAAAATTTCCATGGATTTTTAAAAAAATTCATGAAAAACTTAATTTGGGTGTTTGATTGCCATTATTTTCCACGGAAAATAGTTATTTTCTATGGAAAATGATATTTTCTCATGGGTCAGACAAGTTTTATTTTCCACCATTTTAGATGAAAATATGAAAAATGATAGTTTTTTGGAAAATAATTTCATGAAAAATATAAGCTATCAAACACTACAATTGGTGAAAAATTTGCAATAAAAATATTTTTCATGGAAAAAAAAAGCCCAATCAAACACAGCCTAAGTAAATTGTGCAGGGAGCACAAAGTCTAGGAGTTTTGCAAAAATGAGAATCGCATCGTCAAACCATACACGATACACCATTTTCCTTGGATCTCAAAAAATAGGATAAAAACATCTAGAGAACATATTTTGTGGGCAAAAATGTCCATCCATCGGAAAAAAAAAAGGTCCATCAGTTAGACATTTTTTGGACAACAAATATCCAACCATTAAGCATTTTTTAGACGTTTATCTTTTCGACCAACGGTCATGTAGGTTAGGGAGGGGAGGATGGGGGCTTATAAATGGGGTGGGGTGGGGAGAGGAGGGAGTTGGTAGAGAGAAGAGGTTGATATCCATCCGTTATATAATTAATTAATTTTTTTAAGAAACGCTACTACAATATTAGGTGTTTTTTTAAACATGAAACATCTAATCTTTAAGCTTTTCTTTTTTTTTTCTCCAAACAATGTCTAATTGTATGACTTTTTTTGATCTCCTGTTTTATTTGTTAATCTCTTCCGTTTTAGTTGTTAATCCTTAAAGTCAAGAGAGATGACTATTTTTTTTTAACATCATTTCCTTTTTTAATGTTATAGTTCTTATTTTACAATTTTAGCAAACTAAGTACTTTATGTATCATTTCTTTTAAGGAAAATGATGAGTCTACAATCAAATATTTACAATCTTTTTATAACATCTTTCTCTCTCCCATCCTTACATATGTGTCCCACCGTCCCTTTCATCCCCTGCTCTACTACTTCTCTCCCCCCTCTTTCAATTGAAATCTGACATGTGACGGTTGTAAAAAAATTATAAGCATTTGATTGTAGGTATCATAGGAAAGCTCTTCTTTTAATTTCAACTTCCGATCATTCAACTCTCTCCCTCTCCTCCCATAAGTACTGCACACTTAACTGAGTTAACTCTCGTCCGTGCATGCATGTGACCAGACCCCCCATGTACTGTTCAATCACCTTCAACCTCCCTTCCTGATCTGTCTGGAGGTCATCCCAAGGTGTTCGTGGGCCGGGCCGGGCCACGGTCCAAAAAACTGCGGTTCAGACCAGGCTCAGGCTGGGCCCGAACCGGACCGACCAACCAAGCGGGCCGGGCCTGGCCCGGCCCGGTTTTATATGGATGGGTCCAGCCCGGCCCAGTGAACCGGACCAGAGGGTGGTCGGGCCGGGCCGGAGCGGTCCACGGGCCGAGCCGGGCTCCGGTTTAGTGCGGGCCGGTTCATCCGGGCTGAACCCGGCCGGCTCGGTTTAGTTTTATATATTTTTTTTTCTATTGTTTTTTTTTTTGGTTAAATTATTTTGAAAAAATGTTTGTAAGAGTTGAAAAAAAATATTTCTTCCTCTTCCTTTATCCGGGCTTGGGACCGACAATACTTGCTTGGCATAGACGGAGTTAAAAAAAAATTTTAATTTAAAAGTAAAAATTAGTTTTTGAAATTTAAAAATTTGAAAGTATAAGTTAAAATTTTGAAATTTTGTAAGTTATAATTTAAAATTGTTATTTTGAAAGTATAAGTTAAAAATTTTAAAGTATAAGTTAAAAATTTCAAATTTTGTAAGTTATAATTTAAAATTTAAATTTTGAAAGTATAAGTTAAAAATTAAAAAGTATAAGTTAAAATTTTGAAATTTGTAAATTTGTAAAAAATTTGTAAAAAATTGGTAAAAAATTAAATGTACATACATTGCACCGTAGCCTCATTCTTGTTCGCCTTCATGCACCGAAAGCGATTCCAAGTCCAGCTCGTGGACATCAAGACCTTCATCTATCTTGTTTTGGGTTCTTCTCTCGGCTTTAATCCAATCTTGTACGCACACCATTGCTTCCAAGATATCGGGCTTCAAGCGGCCCCTCTTTCTGCTCAACATCCTTAATAATATGGCAAGCACACCTAACATGCAAAAGTCTACCTTCTAAAATAGGCTAAAAAATCAATGACAAAGAAGACATAGCAGCATTATTGTTTGAAGCATTATCCAAAGAGACAGAAAAAATTTTGTGGTGAATATCATATTCACGCACGTGATTTGAAATGACACTTGAAATTACAGCGCCCGTGTGTGGATATTCTATAATTTTAAGACAGATGATGCATTTTTGCAACAACCATTGTGCATCTATATAGTGTGCAGTAATACAAATGTAAGCATAACTTTTCTTACTAGTCCAAATATCAGAAGTAATAGACAACTTACTAACATTTTATAAAACCGCTTTCAAAGCGGCTCTCTGCTCCTTAAAGAGACGAATAGCCTCATTTCGAGCTTGTTGTCTACTAACTCTAATAAAGTAGGGGTTTAGAGACAATGTTGCATAATCGCGTAAAGATTCACTTTCATCCGAAGTGAAAGGAAGTTCATCACGAATAATATATTTAGTTAATTCCGTTTTATGACGCGCAGTTGAGTAAGTAAAGTTACTCATTGAAGAACCGGTGGCACCTCCAAAGCTTATTTGGGTTTGGGACGTTTGAAGCGTGTCCTTCCCGTAGCAAGTGTCGTAGTGTCTGGATATGGTCCCGGTGCCACCGCCCTTCTTCCATGCGTACTGGTTCAAACGTTTCTTGCATTGCGCCTTGCACGGTATTGGTTCACCATTGGCATCTAAAACAAGCGAACCATCAGGATTAGTTTCATAAATCAAAGTAAAAAAATTCCAATACTTAGACTTTTTTCTCTTTTCAGGAAGTTGTGTAGAACTAGCGACTTCCGGAGGAGATGGAAGGCACCCCTCCGGATTGGTTGTTATTTGCTCAGGTGGATTTTGAGTTCCCTCAAAAAAAGAATTAAAAATTTCGTAAGTCTGTCCAGCAAGATTAGGTGGGTTTGAACCTTCACCAGCCATTTATAAAAAAAAGTACAAATTTAGAAAATAAAATAAATTAAAACTTTGTTAGAAGAAAGGAAGGAATTGAGAGGGAGATCGGAAAGCCGTAGAGCGCCGGAATGGGGTTGAGAGCACCGAGAAGCCTTAGAAGTAGAGCACCGGGAAGCCTTAGAAGTAGAGAATTGTAGAGAAATGTTTAGAATGAGTTGTGTTTGAGAAATGCAATTTTTTGCCTATTTATAGAAATTTTTTAGGGTTATTTTGGTCATTTTGGTCCAAAAATGACCAAAATGCCCCTCCCAACGTATATAAAACGGTTACATTTGGGGGCATTTTGGTAAAAGACACCCCTGGCCCCCCAACGTTCTGATTTTAAAAAAAATTGAACCGGACCGGTTTTCGGGCTGGTCCAACCGGGCCGGGCCACGGGCCGGGCCAGTGGGCCAATTAAAAAAAAAATTTTACCGGGCCGGGCCGGGCCGGTCTCGGGCTGGTAGGAGGAGGCCCGACCCGAACCGTGTGGGGAGGGGGGCCGGGCCGTGCCGGACCTAGAAGCGGGCCGGTCCGGACTGGCTGTGGGCGGGCTTACGTGCGGACCGGACCGGGCTTCGGGCCAACCGGCCTACAATGCACCCTAAGCCCATGTCGCATCCCACAAGCAACCAGTCCCTCTCTCTCCCCTCACCATCACCGTCACCATCACCTCTCTTATAACGTCAGCAGCTTGGGAGTTGGGAATGTCGGCAGCAGCCCTTCCCCAACTAGTTTAATCTATATATATTAATTTATACTTGTACATGGCCAAGCAACTGCGCTTGCGCTTATGAAATGCAATATGACATACAAGTCGTTCGTCCATTCATGCATGTGTGTACCAAACAAGAAACCCTTTCAGTCCTCCGTTCTTAGAGCATCATTGTTAAATGTTTTTCAAAATTTCATCTTCAGGTTCAACATTTTAAAAAAGTAATAAATGTAAAATGGGTTGGATTTGTATGAGAATAATAGAAAATGATAAAATGAGTTTTGATCTCAAAGATTGTGTGATAAAAAATTAAAGTAAGAAAAAAAATATTGTAAATCTAGAATTGGACTCCAAATTGGAACTTAGGGCCCGTTTGGTTTGCAGAATTGGGCAACATAATATAATTGACATTACGTTGTTAATTTAATTCAGGTGTTTGGTTGAAAAAAGAAGAAGACGTAATGTAATCGCGATTACAAGTTTGATTATATTACATCAGTTTCTTCCAAAATCAATTACATCATAAAACCTATGTAATCCCGATTACATTACCACTTAAGAGGAAGGTTGATAATGGTTTTTTCAAAGGACACCACAAAAATTGCTTGGGGGCAACCCTTACTTGGGGGCAGCCCAAGAAGGTGAAGAATTTGCTAGGGGGCACCCAAAATTTGCTAGGGGGCAGCCCAACCCCCCAAACCCTTCATTTCTTTTTATTTTTCATTCTACACTCTCTCTCCTCAAGAAGAAAAAAAGAGCTCTCCCCCTCTCCCTCTCCTAAAACCCTAATTTCTTCTTCTCCACCACTCCACTCCCAATTCCTCCACCAAGATTTCTTCCACAACCTTCGTAGATTCGAAGAGATGACACGCAAGTCAAAGCAACCGAAATCTAGGTACATTATTCCCTAATTTCTTCGAAAATTTTGTACATTCTATTCGAAACCCTAGAATATTTTTAATTCTTGAAAAAGTTTTGATAAAATAGGTTTAGAATCTCTTTGTGGTTCTCTTCTCTAATTTTCGAACACAAGAAACCCACATTTTATGTTGAAACCCTAACCCTAGAACACGACAAACTAGCATCTCGTTGTGGCAGTTCGGGTCTCATAACAGTAGGACTGCCACATGCCTGGCAGTCCTACTGTTATGACATATGGGGGTGGATAACTGCATGATGCTCATATGCGGGGGGTAACTGCATGTTGTTTCTATTATTTAATAACTATATGTTGTCATGCAGTCCACCGGCCGCTAACAAAAGAATACGGCCCACCGCGTCAAAGCGGAAGAAACGTGCGGGACGTCCTCTCGAGCGTCCAATAACAATTTTCGAACTGGCGCCCCAAGCTCGGTCTCGGACGTCGCCACCGGCACGTCAAGCTCGGTCGAAGCAACGAGCTCCTACTCCTACACGTTCTTCCGATGACGACGACGACGACGTGCCAATTGTCCGACTCCTATCACGTCAAGGCGGTTATGCTCAATTTGAGGAGGTCGGTCCTTCTGAGCCACATGTCCGTCCGCCCGGTTGCTCAATGTTGGTTTCTTTTGAGAACCATATTGTGTATGAAATATGGAAGAACCCGGTATGTACATGACGTTTGTAAGCTACCAGTTTAGTATACTATATATATATATGTATTTCATAATTGATATGTTTTTCTGTTGTCGATATACAGAGGACATATCGTATCCTTAGGGCTGTGAGTCACGGGAAGAAAATCGTGTCCTGGCAGTTTGTAAGCTTATCGGAGTCCGTCCAGAGCAAAATTATACCGAACGACTTGCACAATTTGGCACAAAATGCCTACCGGACAATGGATAGTGCCCTCATATCCGCCTTTGTGGAGAGATGGCACCCGGAGACCAACACATTTCATCTCCCAGCAGGGGAGATGACCACTACCAAAATATGTCAAATTAGCGACAAATTTAGCGACGTATGTAAATGACGTCGCTGAACGTTGAACGTCACTATCAGCGATGTTTAGCGACTAGTAGCGACTGTAATTATAGTTTGGAAAGAACAAGTCGCTATGTAGTCGTAAAACGTCGCTGATGTATTTTATTCAGTGACGTTTGGCAACATTTAATCATGTCCGTCGCTATCCTATTACTGAACAGCGACGTCTAGCGACGTCCCACTTAGACGTCGCTAAAAACTTTTATTTAGGGTTCTGGGAACCCGATCGATTTCATTTTATTTCCCAAATTTTCATTCTCCCGCCGAGCGCTCTTGTTTCTCTCCCCCTCCCCCTCTCGTCTCTGGCGACCGCTCCCCCCGACGAGCTCCTCCCCTCCGGCGAGACCTCTCCCCGACGACCCCTCCCTCCGGCGTTGCCTTCCCCCGACGATCGCTTCCTCTCGTTTCTCTCCCCCTCCCTCCGGCGTTGCCTCCCTCCCTCTCGTCTCCGGCGACCGCTCCCCCCTGGTGACCTCGTCGTCGCTCCTCCACCATCGACCCCCTCGTCCCCTGCTCTGCTCCGACGACCCCTACCCGACCCAGTCCAGGTATACCTAACCCTAACCCTATCTTCCACTGACACGGCACATACATTTTCAACCTGTGAATATCGATTTTATACAGTGCCTATGATTGTATACACACACACATTTTCAACCTGAAATCTGAGAACAGTAATACTGATTTTGTGTACATTGTTAACACATACATCTACACACACCCTTACACACACTACACAAATCTGAATGTGGATACACACACACTTTTGTACCACTGTTAAATCTGAGATCACAATCTCTGTTTCATTCCACTTAGACATATGAACTCAGTCCCCTCTTCCTTTCAGTTTCCATCTTCCTACACACATATAACATGTGTATGTAATGAATGATATATGTGTAATGTCATACATGTTGGTAAGCACATATGAATGCAATATGCATATATGTATGCAAATGGGAATACATGGATATATGTAAGTTATAAATGCAATGTTTGGATAACATATGAAATGTAATGTATAGGTAAGCATTAATGTAGGTAATGACATGTAATCACCGGTGGGGCTGGCTCGGCCGGGAGAGACTGTACCCTATGGCTCGACAACCAACCGAAAAGGATACTCTGAGAGATCCATCTGAGTAGAACGTATACTCAGAGAGATCACCTTTACAAAAATGATATCAGTAGTGGGATTGAGTGTTGGAGGAGATATTATCAGAGTATACGTCATACTCAGATGGGTCTCTCACCGTTACTATTTTTTTCTGACAGCATGGTGGATGTGCTCTGTCAACAGATTCTTGCTCTGAGCCAAAACTTTGCCTCGGAGCTCAAGTGGACATCCTTCGTGTAGAGCTCGAGTGAGAGGTTCCTGACAGCATGGTGGTCTCCTTTGTTAAAGTATCCGTGCTCGTCCCACAACCAATCAAATTTTTTCATTTCTAATCTCTTGAATATGAAGCTCTGCTTCACATTTGGCTCTACCTTCTGGTATATAAGAACCAAATGTGAAACAGAGTTTCATATTCAAGATATTAGAAATGAAAAAAATTTTGATTGGTTGTGGGACGAGCAAGAATCCTTTGACAAAGGAGACCACCATGCTGTCAAGAACCTCTCGCTCGAGCTCTACTCAAGGATGTCCACTCGAGCTCCGGGGCAAATGATTGACTCAGAGCGGATTTCCGGACAGAGATGACGAAGAAGATGGCTGCCAAAGCTTATGTAAGTTTTCTAATTCTATATATGTATTATATTTTTGTCATTTTGTACTACTGTAATTAAAATCGATCATTGCATCGTATCAATAGGTAATTTTGTACATTAGTTACAAGTGCTACTTAGTTAAAGTTCAAGTGCTACTTAGTTGTGTCCCTCTCTCTATCTATCTCGCTATCAACGCTATAGTGTTGTTCCCCTCGTAATACGGAATGGTCGGATACCGATACTCTGAGTATCAGACCATTCCTATGTGTATCGGTATCGCAATCACAATACCGATACTCGAGTATCGCATTGATACTCAAGTATCACATCTGATATTACACTACTCTTTTCAGAGTAGCAGACGAGTACATTCTCTGATAGTTCTCTCATTTATTTGTCAATTACTGTATTTCAGTTCTAGTTAGTTTTATGTGATTCTCTGATAGTTCTCTCATTCATTTTCAACCGCTCCCCCTGTGAATATTGATTTTACTAAATGGTACCCATGACCCGAGCAGCGACACGTCGTTTGAGGGAAACACGGATTGCTGAGGTGGCTCCTCCTACTGTTAAGGAGGAAGTGGCACCGGTAGCTAGTGAGACCGGGAGTTCCATTCATCCAGCACTGGTAGCTAGTGAGACCGGGAGTTCTATTCATCCAGCACTTGCAATGGACTACATCTCTCCTGCCGCCGTCAATCCCACTTATTCGAGGTGGTTGCGTGATCGTATCACTGAGCGTTTGCGTGAGCTGCGTGGTTCTCATTAGCTATTAGTACTTATTTGTATTGGACTATTTGTATTGGGTTGTTTTTGTATTAGACTATTTGTATTGGACTACATATATGAATTAGTACTGTGTCAATCTCTGGATTGTATTGGATTGTTTTTGTATTAGACTATTCGTTTCATTTGAATGTTAATTTACCGGTGGTGTTGTTCCACCGAAGGGGTCGACGAACCCAGGGATAAAATGTGCTTGTATATTGTGTTTCAGATTAAACTGCAGGAAGAAAATAACTCTGTGGAGAAAACTGCATACTACAATTTATTTATTTATTTTTTTTAAATTTAGCGACGTCTACCGACGTTTATCGACACTTTCCGATGGCACATAGCGTCGGTAGTCGTCGCTAAACTGGCATATATTTTCTTATTTACCCAGGATATACCGGCATATAGCGACAACACAAAACGTCGGTACTATATACCGACGTATAGCAACATCAAAAACGTCGGTAATTTTCCCAGGGAATACCGACGTATAGCGACATCATAAACGTCGTTATTTTATCGACGAAACGATGGTAAACGTCGGTATATTACCGACGTATCTTTGCGTCGGTAAACGTCGGTGTTGGCGACGTCTTTCCAAACAGTGACTAAGGTTTCTGCGACAAGAGGAAGACGTCGCTAAATACGTTGCTAAACTGGTTTAGCGACGTCTTTAGGCATTTTAGCGACGTCTTTAGGCGTCGCTAAAATGACTTATTCTGGTAGTGGACCATTACACTTGACGACGTCTACCAGATACTGGAGCTGCCAATGACCGGGCACGTAATGACCAAAGAACATTACACCAATGAGAAATTCGTGAAATGGTACGAGAAGATCGTCAACTTCGTCTCAATTCACCTTGGACTTTAGGCTACGAGGTTTACAACTCTACCAGGCTTCAAGAAGTCGTACGGAATTCCTCTATCATTTCTGGTGGACTACTTCATAGATATGGAGGTGGATGACGATGACGATGATACGGTCGATGCGGTGGCCCGTGCATATATACTGTTCGTCCTAGGAACGATCGACATTCCGGACAAGTCCGGAACGTCGATACATGCTAGGTACATGCTCAACTTATCTGAAATGGATGACTTCATTGATATATCCTGGGGAAGCGGTATCCTACCCAATCTTTATCGCGAACTCGGCATCGCATCCCGTGTCGGGACTAAGACAATGGCCGGCTGTCATACTCTGCTACATGTAAGAAAACTTTTAACAATTTAATCTTGTATACTTCAATTTGTTGTTTAATTTTTTTACTATTCATTTATAAATTGAATATGCATGGATATACGAGCACTTTTTGATGCTCAGACGGGCTGACCTGAACCCAGAGTATGTTGAACACCTTCCTAGAGTGCGTGGATGGAGGCCATTCCAGCTGGAAACCAAAAATTGGCAAACACTGGCTTCCATTCATGAAGTATTAGACAATTTGGTGCCATAAGAGGTACTAATTTTTGACTAACTTTTTCATGTTAATTTTGTTTTGTTGTTAACTGTTTTCCTACAGATTTTTTGGAATCCATACCGGGATTCACGTGAGCTGAATCGTGAGGTCCAACCAGTTTCTTTATTTTATGGCATGATCACATGCTATGATATCACGGAGCCGTACATGCCCGATAGAGTACTTCGTCAGTTTGGCTTCGTGCAAACTGTGCCGAAGCGCACACTACGACTGTTGGAGCCTCCGTGCGGAACCCAACCTTTAAATTACAAACCGGCAGATTTTGACTGGGTGACCGACTTTTACTCCGAGTGGCAACGACATGTACTTCGGGAATCTGAAAGACGACCGGTCACCCAGATGGCCGACTGCAGCGAGGACTACATGCCGTACTTCCTGGGGGTCGGACATCCTAAGTTGTCGAACCCTACCAACCCGGGTCCCCTGGTCGTCGGAGCAATTGGAGCTCTTTCTTCCAAAAACGTCTTGTATGCTGGGTTGGTGAGGATGGTGAGTTCCGTATTTGTAATAAGACTGAGATTTCTATGTTTGTAGACTTAATTTATTTATACTTTCATTTTCAGTCTCAAAAGGTGAAGGAATTGGCCCAGACACTCCGGAGAGGTTGCCAAAGTGACACTAGTGTCGCGGTCGCCAACGAGCTTGATCGCATCGACGACATGGTCGATTTCCCCTTCATAAACAATAGGGAGTCTCGTTCAAAGGCTCGGCATGATATATAGTTGGATCTGAATATTTTTCTTGTTTCAAACTTAAGTTGGATGTGAAATAGTTACGTACTTGTGATGAATTATTGTGGATATTTTGCTTGTTTGAAACTTAATTTGGATGTGGAATGTTTAAAAGTTAAGTAGTTGTGATGAATTATTGTAGTTGTGATGAATTATTGTGATGAATTATTGTAGTTGGATTATTGTGATGAATTATTATTTGAAACTTAAGTTGGATGTGGAATATTTATGTAGTTGTGACGAATTATTGTTGTTTATGTAATTATGATGAATTATTGTTTTTTATGTACAGAGTATCAGTATCAGGACTGCCACCAACCTGGCAGTCCTATACTGAAGTAGGACTGCCAGGGTGCTGGCAGTCCTACTTCAGTGTAGGACTGCCAGGTTGGTGGCAGTCCTACCTATGAGACTCTGTGAGGAGCTCCTCAACTGAAACTATGTCACAGTGTTTCATAAGTAGGACTGCCACCCCCTGGCAGTCCTACACTAAAGTAGGACTGCCAGGGTGCTGGCAGTCCTAACTGAAAGTTGCAGCAACAGCAAGTTTGAGTTAGGACTGCCAGCACCCTGGCAGTCCTACTTTAGTGTAGGACTGCCAGGGGGGTGGCAGTCCTACTTATGAAACACTGTGAGGAGCTCATCAACTGAAACTCAGGAACTTTATTTTGATAAGTAGGACTGCCACCCCCCTGGCAGTCCTACACTGAAGTAGGACTGCCAGGGTGCTGGCAGTCCTAACTGAAACTTGCTGCAACAGCAAGTTTGAGTTAGGACTGCCAACACCCTGGCAGCCCTACTTTAGTGTAGGACTGCCAGGGGGTGGCAGTCCTACCTATGAGACTCTGTGAGGAGCTTCTCAACTGAAACTCAGGAACTTTACTTTGATAAGTAGGACTGCCACCCCCTGACAGTCCTACACTGAAGTAGGACTGCCAGGGTGCTGGTAGTCCTAACTCAAACTTGCTGCAACAACAAGTTTCAGTTAGGACTGTCAGCACCCTGGCAGTCCTACTTCAGTGTAGGACAGCCTGGGTGTGGCAGTCCTACCTATGAAACTCTGTGACAGAGTCTCAAACTGAAACTCTATGACAATCCTACTTTTGTCGCACATAATTGTACACAGGTACACACATATAACACAGATAACACATAGGTAACCACATATAACACAGATAGCACACAGGTATACACCTATAACACAGCTAGCACACAGGTAAACACATATAACACAGGTAGCACACAGTAAACACATATAACACAAAATTTGCTCCATATAGATTAGTGGACTTCATATTTCACAGTATACAAAAGTGGTCCTCCATAAACAAAATGTCAAACTGTAAATATATCTATACTTAGTCGATTTTGACGTCGTAATGGTCAGCAGGTAAGTCTCTTGGCTCCTCAATCTTCAATAACTTCTAACAATGGTTGATCTGATCAACGAAAGGTGTGGTCCAAGCGATGGCTTCGACCGGTGCTCTTTTGTACCAAACTGTTGAAGGTGGAGGAATCGGAGAATGAACGATCATCTTTAGTATAACGAAGTGATCCCCGATCAGACCTATAGTACATAGGTTAGAATGTTCGTGGTCCGTCGGAGGAGCGCACATCGGAAAGAATGTATTATTAATATCCGGCGAGATAAGTACAACAGGTATCATGTACCTATTAGCAAATAAATAGCCGGCAGACGGGACTGACATGTAGTGGTCTTTCCCGGTAATACTGTCGGTGCAAGGGATGCTTAACAACAAACTTGCAACCGTTTCTTCGCTTAGGATGCGGGAGTAGAATGGAAGACGAGTCTCTAACTCCTCGTACAGCTTCTGCCTCACTCGTCTCCATCCATCTTTGTCATCATAACCAAGATGCCTTACAAGCACATAAAATCCGCAATGGCCATCACCGGGGACATCGACAATAGACCAAATGTAACTTCAAAACTCAGGTTAAAATTTGTCAATATACAAACTCGTTGTTTGGCTTGCAACGATATCTTCTCTTGGGAGGTCCATTTTCTCCATTTTTCGGCGAACGACAAGCTTGCCCTTCCGTGCAGGCGAAGGTTGCTGTAAGCTTCGTTCAACATGCTCAAAGGACGATGGATCTCTCTTAGTCGACTCCAGCCTTCTCTTCTGTGAACTATTCAATCTTGTTTGAGGCCTGCTTTTAGGATTGGAAACAATGGACGACTCATGCATTCTAGTAGTCATCGGACATGCAATTTTTTAGATTTTTAGCTCAATGGACATCCGTTCTGCTCCTACTGAGGCACACCACCTTGCGTGGAGAAGTTTCACTTGTGGCAAAGAGAAGAAATCATCGTCCGTCTTTACCAAGGGCATCATAGACAACTGCCTCCAACGTTGATTGATAGCATCTACTGGAATAGGAATAGATTTACGGCGATATTCATTAATCTGATGTGCACAAGGGAGGCCCAGTGTATGTCGACATACACACCCACAAACCTCGAGATCAAACCCGACAAACTTTGACCTTTCAATCTCATCAACTATTAAGGCCAATGCCTTGTGAGATACCACGCGCATTAAAGCATCTAAGAGTACTTCCTTTCTATGCTCATGCTTGACTATATTCAAACTCATCTCAAATGATGCCTTAATTTCATTCACCGTCCGGTCTACTGATAAATGTATAGCTTGCCAAACAGAGACAAAGTTACCGAGAGATGATTTTAGGTGTCTCTTCAATAAAGAGTGTGCTCCTTCGACACGGTTGGTAGTTGTCGTGCCGTAATGCTTCACCACATTCGACCATGCTAAGACAAATTATTCTTTGTGCGGTTCAAGCCATGTATCTTTGATGTAAGAAATGCATGTCGGCTCCCTCGCCTCCCACTTTTGTTTGAACAAGTACCATGCGGTGTCGTAACTGGCAATCGTAGAGGCTCGCCACACACAATTCCAATCATTATAGAATTCGTCAAAAATTTGCATGTCGATTTTACCATCCTCCTTCCGAAACTTCAACTTACATTGGGCTTGAATATTACGATTGACATGCCAAGTGCATAGCAATGTATCCGCTTGAGAAAAAATAATATGAATAGCATTAATTAAGGCATACTCTCTGTCGGTAACAAATACTGATGGCTCTGTATGACCAGTGTAAAGTGTTTTCAGTTTCTCCAACGCCTATGTGTAGTCTTCAAGTTTCTCACTCTTCATGAAGCAAAATGCCACTGGAAATGTTTTCCAAGTAGAGGTGAACCCGACAACATGAAAGAGAAGCATCTTGAACTTATTGGTCTTGTACATGCAATCAAGGACTAACACGTCGGTAAAAGACCTGGCCAAACTTGTGCAATCGGGATGAGCCCAAAAGATTGAAATTAATTTATTACTTTGGGGATGTCTTCTATGGAACTCAACATAATGATTATCTGCAAGCAACTTGAGCACTTCTTGCATCGCCATTCTTGATTTCGTCTGGACAGCGTTTGAAGAAGATAGGGCGTTGTATATTGACTTCATTGTAGACTTGTTCTTCTCATCTTCATGTCGTATGACGGAATATATTTGTCTCGGTGCAACTCCGGAGGTGGACAAGTCTTCGACTCTCTTCTTCTCCGTATTGTTCAACCGTCCGACATACGGATGACCCAATAGTGTCTCGACAATCTCATGGTTGTGGGTTCCATTCTTCACTTCTACTGTCCATTTCCCTTCTTCTTCGTTTCTAATATGTATCGTAAATGGACAACCACATTTCCTCGTTCTAACATTTTTTCTTGGAACATTACTTTGAATAATTGTATTTTTCTTGTGCGTTCTGAACACACCACCTCTTTCACAGCCAACCACCACAGTTTGTCATCCCGATCGATTTTGGGCCGATCTGGATATCACTAGAACTATGTTGTTTTTCCGTCCAACTTCTCGACATCAATGTACCGCACTCTCGCTTGATTCAAAACAAAGATCGGTCCAGAATAAATGGGCTACATTGACTACAATTGGAGCCGGTACCGCAAAATCGGAAGATCTCAAGTCCTACAATAGAACTTAAAAGTTAGTACAATTAGACAACATCATAAAGCAAATAGGTTTCATAGATTAGGACCGTGCATAAGATTGGTGTCCATAAATAGCAAATTGTGTTAATAGCAAGTCCGTCTTATGTACAACAATTGGTGTCCATAAATATCAAACACCTTTACTAAATGTATTGACTAAAACTTTGTATTCAGGTATAACAGATTAGGACTGCCAGAGAGGTGGGCAGTCCTTCATATATGAAGGACTGTCAGGATCCTGGCAGTCCTATACATATGTAGGACTGTCAGGGTCCTGGCAGTCCTTCTTATGTGAAGGACTGCCACCACTCTGGCAGTCCAAGTCTATGATCGAAACTGCCAGAGTGTTGGCAGTCCTCTGTGTCACAACAAGAATTTTAACCCGATGAAAAGTTAAAATTTAGTTACCAAGAGGGCTTCCGATGCATCAAAGTGGTCTTCGGACGTGGCGGAAACGTGTTCTTCGGACGTGGCGGGAACATTTGATGATCCCGGTTGTTCCATGTTCAATATTTTTCTACATTAAACACATAATTCAACTTTTATATATGAAATTCATGTTTAAAACATTAAACATATATTAATTCGATGACTTACCAATAAATGGGAGAAGTCAATGACCTAGAGTTGTGGGAGAGAACAATTTGAAAAAATGTAGGGAGAAAAGAAAAGAGTTGGGGTTAAATTCTTTGACCTAGAGTTGAGGGAGAGAAGAAAAGAGTTGAGGGAGAAAAGAAAAGAAAAGAGGGAGAGAGAAAATGAAAATAAAAGTTGGTATTTATACCTTTGCTTGGGCTAGCCCCAAGTAAAAAAATTTGATGGCAAACTTGTAATATTTTGGAACTTTTTTGGGCTAGCCCCTAGCAAAAAGGGTGGTGCCCTTAGAAAAAACCTTGATAATTTGGTCGTTTTGTTTGTTTTTTTAAAAATTTCGTTTTGGTCATTTTTGCTCGTTTTTTGGCCTTTTTTTGTTTTCTTTCCGTTTTTGGGTTCTTTTTCGAGTTTTGGTCATTTTTGCACATTTTTGGCCGCTTTTGCAAGTTTTTAATTGTTTTTTGTCAATTTCGTACGTTTTTGCCGTTTTGTACGTTTTTATTGGTTTTGCTTGGTTTTGCACGTCTTCTGTCATTTTTGTCCTTCTTTTTATCGTTTTGGTCAATTTTGCACGATTTTGACCATTTTTACGTTTTTATCATTTTTTGTCGCTTTTAATTTTTTTGTACATTTTTTTTTCTTTTTTGGCAATTTTGTACGTTTTTTCGTTTTTTATTCTTTTTGGCCACTTTTGTACGTTTTTGAACCTTTTTTAATACCTTTTTTTATCATTTCTTTTGTCTTTTTTGGTCATTTTTATCATTTTTATCATTTCTTTTGCGTGCGGGGGTGGGGGGGTTATTTTGCTTTGTGTGGGTATTTAGTTTGCTGGTTGGGTTTTGGGGGTAGTCTAGTGTACTGTGATTGTTTGTCGGGTTTTCATACCTGTATTAAAGTTGTAATGGCCCCTCCCGCTCAGTCCAATCGGAGGAATCAAAATGCCAACGGCGTTCGGACTTAGCCATGCAACAGCTTGCTCGAAGTCCCGCTCGGTCGAGGCAACTCCTCGCACATGTGGGTGGCTTCGGTGAACTTGTCTCAGCTTGGCCTTCACACTAATAAAACGAAAGTTTTCAGATGCACAAGTAGGCTTGATAATAAAAGAGACGAATCCACATAGCTAACAAAATAATCCCAAGTTGGGTCAAAAGGAGTTAGAATATGGAAAGGTCCCACGGTCGGCTTAGAAGTGTTACACGACGTGCCAAAATGACACTTGATCCTTCATCCCGTGCCTTGAGAGAAGGAAAAGTTGGTTTATATTGCCACAAGACTATGGACATAGCATAGTCATAGGCGCCGAACGTATAAATCCTTGAAAAAGCAAGTACGGTCCCACAGTCCAATGCTTAGCATAGCAAAAGTGTCCCACATTTCTCAATACGCATTTCCACGGTGCAAGGGCTTGGCATAGCCTTGCTCATCCCACGGGTTAAGTTGTATCGCACGATGGAGTTAGACAAAAGTTATATGTCAAGGGCTATCGAAGTATTAGCAAGCACGGTCCCACGATCTCTACAGCTGGTTATGGCCACACAGTCCTACGGTCTCAAAACTCGTCATATGGAGTATGACTTGGACGGTAGTGTCGTACAGAACACAAATTGATTTAAGGCACGGGCCACGGTTGATTCAAATTGAGTTTAGCAAAGAGGGCTATCAAATAGTCGTTCCTGAGTTGAGTAAATGATAGGACAACATGGAAGAATACTCACGACCATGGGTCGTCGAGGCGGTCTCAAATACTAGTAATCTCTAATGTAGTACTGAAAAGATGATAACACTGGAAAGATAATGACTATGTAAGACGGTAGTTCGAGTAGAGTCTTGCATGGTCATTGGACAACTTGTCGACAAGAAAATTTTTCCTTCGGACGAAAAACCTGGGGCCACAGGACCGTTCCGGCCTATGGAAAATACGGTATAGCTGAGCTGGGAGTACCGCTCAGGTTATTCGAGAACTTTCAGCGGGAATCGCTACTTGCGCTGAAAGGGTCGTCGAATAGCAAAGCTATAAGTCCAAGTATAGTTTGTGGTACTAGTGACCCTTTTATATAGATGAATCGACATATTAGCGGTGATCCACGTGCATACCTTTGGACTGAGTCGAGTATTGCGTGCACGGTACCAATGAGTCGAGTTGAATGTGTGCACGATTTGCAACACAATGTTTGGGCCTAAGATTTGGCTGTAACGAAGACACCGCGTTATGGCACGAAGTATGGCGTCGGTTGGTGAGTCATTGACATAAAAGTATAAGTAAGTTGGATCCAGTCAATTCAAATTTAAGCCAGGAATGTCCGTAAAGCAAGTTGGTCAGGTGGTATTGATTTGCAAGGCACAGCCTCATTATGGATGCACGAATATAGTTGATGGCACGACCGTGTGATTTGAGTCTTAAAGTATGGGCCAAAAGGCAAGCACGAGTCGATAAGTTAACGTTGTTGGCTCGAGAAGGATCTAGAAGCAAGTATAAGTGAGTTATCGGTGCGATGAAACGGTGATGGTCTTGAGACACAAGTAGGCAAGGCGTTTATGTCCTAAAATCGATCCTAAGGCAAGAATAGAAAGACAATCACAAAGGGTTTATGTTACAAAAGAAAATGATCGTGTTAGTTTTGTATGGGTGGGCGAGGAGTTCACTCCACCAGTACAGTTGAGTACTGACACCCACACAGTTTTTATGTGCAAGTACAGATAGAAGCTCGTTGGCGCGGAGCTCGCTTGGATGCGTCGAGGCATGAAGTTCCTTGGTATTTCGAGGGGTACGGCTACATGGAGTCTGGACTTATATGTGTGTAGAAGCATGGAATTTCACAACCAGAAAGCCCATGCGCCAGGCATTATATGCGCCAGAACTCAGACAGCTAATCAAATAAGCCATAGACATTCGAAGAAGGACTTTTTATTTATATATATAAAAGTCTATTACATGTCTAGAAAAGGTTGTACAAAGGAAAATTTCTACAAAGGAAGGATCCTAGATCTACAGCCAACAGCCACCATGCGCCTTCCAGATAGGCGCAGCAACCACCATGCGCCTTCCGATGGGCGCAGCAGTCACCATGCGCTGTCAGCCAGTCGCAGCAGATGTCATGCGCCTCCAGCCAGGCGCATCCTACCATCTCTTCAGCAGCTCAGTTATGTGCATCCAGCTCAGTTATGTGCATCCCTTCAGCAGCTCAGTTATGTGCAACTCTTCCAACCAGGCTCACCTGGCCGAGCAGAGCCCAGTTATGTGCCGCTCTTCCAGCCAGGCTCACCTGATAAGTGCTTCGCCAAGCAAAGTATTTAACCCTCTGGCTGGAACCAAGGAAGAGAAGAGCACCGCAAATGCTGTGGCCAGGGGAGGCTTCGAAAGAGCCTCCAAAGGCCAAGGAAGACCGTGATCGAAATCATGGCACAAGGAGCTTTCAACACAATCAAAGTGGACGGCACCCACTTTGAAGGAAGGGAGAGCCTAGCACCACCATTCCGATCTACGGCTCTTCTGGAACAACGGAGACGAGGCCCGAACATCCCTATCTTTGGATGCAACAGGCACCTTCCGCCTGCCTCAGAAGCCCTCGACTCCGTCTTTTGGATGTAACAGTTACCGTCAAGTGCATCGAAGATAACACGACGTCTCATCTTCACCCTCGGGAGCACTTCGTCAACAGAATGCACCCGCATATCCAAGTTCATGTTGGAAGTACGTGAGGGAACGAGGAGCAAACCTTCTCTCCATGCCACTATTTATAGGCCGGGCAAATCAAACCCATACGCCAAGTGGATGACTCTCCGAATTTTGTGCAATAAATTTGCATTAAATGGATGAACCGGACGCCTCGAATTCAGCCAAACGGCTATTTATAGCACTCGATGAGCGAGACAGCCGCGTCATTAAAGGACATGTCGGATGCGCCAGCCAAACAGTGCATCTCACGGACGCGCCCTCCAGCATCAGGCACATCACACAGATGCGCCCTACAGTACCCGGCGCATCACAGAGGATGCGCCCCCCCTCACATCTCCATGTCGAGTGGAACACCAACCAATGTGCCCACTCAGCTGTCCATCGAACGTCACAAAGATTAAATGCTGAACTGACACCAGAGTTGGCAGCACGCTTCTCAAAGTCTGAACAGTTGACAGCTTTTTCGGAGAACGAAGCGTCGGCAACGTCAGCATCATCATGACTCTATTCCGACGGCTACTGCCACGTGGCCATCCGCATGCGCCTCTACGGCCATGCGTCCAAACCAGCATGCGCCTCAAAAGCCGTGTGCCTCAGACCCTTCACTGATCCCTAAAGACAAAAGAAGAGTCTCCAGTTGAAGCTTTGCATGCGCCTCAAAAGCCATGCACCCCAGACTGATCTCTGATCCCGAAAGACAGAAGGAAGGTCACCTGCATGCGCCTTAAAAGCTATGCGCCCTAAATGGTTTGTAACTCCTAAAGGTTATGAGCCGCAGCCTCCTCCTGCGCCCAGATCCAAGGCGCAGCTCACCAGATCACTACCCCCCCCAATCCGAGATCTTCAAGCCATGGGTCGATGACACGTGTCCTTTGACTCAACTCGTCCAAGATTTCAGCAACAGAAAGATCTTCTCCTCTGCTACGTGCCGGCTCACAACAGCAGTATGAAGAGTTCTCCCCCTCAATCAGGGTGCATCATCTATGCGCCTCCATCAGCAACCTCCACGTGGCGTCCCCACACACCGGCGTATCCTACATACGCGCATGAGCAGCCAGCCTACAAAACTATAAATAGAGGGATCTTCTCCTTCACACACACACAGAATCCACAACGAACATACAAGGAATCATCAGAGAGGCAGATACAGACACTCAACGTCTTCCTCCTTTCAGCAAGCTCCAGCACCCAGAGCAATCCATACCTTCAGAGAACCGATAACCGTCGTCAGCCGGTCAACGGAGTCAACGTATTACCACTCGCTCCATTGGCACTAAGGACCCAGCTTAAACAAAAGTGTACTCCTAGGACTACATCTAAGTCCTACATTGTAATACTGTTCTGTTTGTATTAAAGTTTTCAATCAAACAATTTAATGGCAAACAAGCTGGCGACTCTGCTGGGGACTTCTTTCTCCTCTTCCGAAAAAGTCGTGTCACAGGCCGACGACGTGAAGGTGGGCTCCTCCCACAAGACGCTGGTCGTGCGCCTCAATCAACAGGCGTACGAGGAGTTCATTTCTGAAGGAAGTGCGAGTCCTTCGAAGCGGCTACCAAAGCCGAAGAAGATCCGCACGGCCTGGGTACGCAAGGTCGACGCCTCGGACACCACCACTGAAGGGGATGCAATAATCCAACCTTCCCTTCCTGCTGACGTTCTCAGCAACCAAGGTGCGCCCGCCGATGCAGCGCATCTCTTTGGGAAGCGTGCGGCCGACCACGTTCCCCAGCTATCTCCCTCTCAGGCGAGGAAGATACGTCGACGGAGCAGGGGCGCAGCCAATGCCCCGTGCATCACCTCTGATGCGTCACAAAAAGCCTCTATCTTTGACAGACTCACTCGCTGTAATGGCGAGGAGAATTTGGATGCTGAGTACTATGCGCCCCAGCGGGCTGGTACGAAGAAATCCAAGGCGGCACGGGCCATGCGCCACAAACGTACTATGCCAGCAGCCGGCCAGAGGCACGCGCTCGTCATCACGCGTGCTGCCGATGGCAAGCTGTACAAGGTTGACTCAAGTGCTTCTACACCAACAACGAGTCGATCTTCAAAGTCCTCATCTCGCTTGGGCGCATCTACTGCGTGCACAACCAAGTCGAGAGAGGCAAACTTAGTGGTCTTGAACTCCCGCGCCTCCTCTGGTTGTGCGTTTGAGGTCCGTTCAAGTCACTTCAAATATTGTGGTTCCCCCACTACTGATCGTGATGCCTGCTTGGTATTAGATCAGGGGGCACAGCACTCACCTGACCACCCCGGCGTTTGGCCTTGCCATACGTCTGAAGGGGGTGTGAAGGCACCACTCTCCTCCAACGACCTGCGCAACGTGATCACTCACAAGCGTCGGTCAGGAGAGTCGACCAACAAGCACGATACGCCTCTCACGGGGCATACTTATGCGGTGGTCACCATCAACTGCTGTTGCAAGGCGGCAGCTCCACCAAGACAGTCGGTCTTCCAATGACTGTAATCATCGACACCTCTCCGACGTCGCTTTGGGACGAAGTTGTCAGCTGAAGAGGAGCTAAAGGTTGCTTCATGCAACGTGGTCTCCAACACCTCATCAATCCGGAAGACGACTGCCAATTCCTCGTCTTCATCCAAAAGCCAGCCGAGGAAAACCAAGGCAGCTGTCTCGACCTCTGGAGTGTTTGAAGGCACTCGGTCGAGAAAGAAGTCCTTGGATGAAGCTGGGGGTAGCCAGACCCTTGTTGAGCCTCCTTCCGAAGACGAAGATGTCCAAAGCACAGCTGCGGCGGATCTTCATCATCAAGGCGAGATTACTCTCCCTGAAGCCCCTCAAAATGAGGATGTCCTCCAGGACACCGCCGGGGGTAGTTCTAGAAACGAAGAGGTCCTTCAAGACGGAGCTGAGGGCAATCAGACCCTTGCAGATGCGCCTATTGAAGATGAACTCCAGAATGTGGCTGGGGGTGGCCAAACACCAGGAGAAGTAACCCCCCCGCATGAGAGTGAGGCCGAAAGCGAAGCCTCAACCAATCCATCCACTCTTGGCCGTGTCAGGACAGTATACATGGCTGGGGATAATGTCGAGTCTGATGCACCGTCACAGGACATAGTCCAGCGCATAGACTCATTAGAGGGAGGTCTCAAAACCCTCTCTGTCTCTATGCAAGCACTGACTCAAACGGTGTTTGAGATGCGGTCGGCCTTGATCAGGACACCTTCAACTGGTCCTGACCCAGGAGCTAATGGGGAGTCGAGTGTGCCCCTCCAACGGGCGCCCTCGGATACAGAAGCACCTCGGACCTCGGAGCCCTCGAACGCTCCAATCCAGATGGTACCTCCTTCCCCGACTCCTAGCTCTATGGAGGATGTGGTCGAAATGATCAAAGACCTGCGGGAGCGCTTCGAGTCCAAGAACAGGCAAGAGGAACGCCAGAAGATGGGCATTCCCCAGCCTTATCCCCTCGAGTGGAACAAGGTGGTTTATCCCCCAAAGTATAAACCACAAACACTCACCCCATACGACGGGAAGGACTCTTCGCGACGGTACCGGACGTACTTCTAGTCATAGACAGGGCATCTTCCGAAGGAGGACGCGCTCCTCACCAGTATCTTTGTCGGGGCCCTGAAAGGAGTGGCGTATGACTGGTACTGCAGCCTCCCCGACAATTCCATATCGTCCTTCGACGACCTTGTTGACACAAAGTCACAGTCAACCAAATATTGACTATATTGACCAAATAATACTTGTATAAATTCAATACGACACACGACGACTGCACTCAGTTCAAGACAGATGACAGCTCAGTCTTCAGCTCTCAGTGTGTTCTGGAGTCTGTATTTTATGATTTCATTGAGTCTAGATTTATGTACTCTGAGTTATGCTGAGCTCTTGGAACTTAGTATACAAGCCTACCCAAAATCCCAAGCTCCACCAAAACCAAATTGCCCACATGTCCCTCTTAGGACCATTCTGTGCTCTGGAGACAGAGTTCGGGCCGAACTCTGCCTCCACACAGAGTTCGGGCCGAACTCTGTCCCCTAGAAATCAGGAACCCTAATTTTAGGGTTAGCTGTTTGCTAGCTGTCCAACGGCCAAATTTTTGAATTTCCTTACCCGAATTCTGGCCGAATTCTGTCCCTAAAATCAGTATAAATAGGGCATGAATTCTCTCATTTTGAATCACTCAATCTTCTCCTCTCTTCTCTCCTACAAGCTCTATAAGCCATACCCTTCCCATCTACTAGCCACAAGCCTCCTAAGTCTCGAGTGCTCAGCATCTCTCATTTAGGATTCTTGTGCAAGAGTGAAGAAATCGCTTGGACAATTCCAAGCAAATCGCCACTGCGATTCTCTGTAAGAAGTTGACGTGCTCTTCTGAAGAAAAGGCACGGGTTGTAAGCTACTATTTCACAAATAGTGGATTTAATCCTGAGCTAGAGTTCTCAGGCCTGGACTAGTCCTCCACGAGGGAAACCAGGTTAAAATTGCTGTGTTTGCGTATGCTCTCTTGTCTTTCATTTACATTCCGCATTTTACTCTGACTATTCATTGTTAGTGAAAGGTTAATTTTTAATTGGTCATTATACATATATACTCTATTCACCCCCCCTCTAGAGTTGCCAAACTGTTCTTCAATTGGTATCAGAGCTCTGTTCTCTTTATAAGGACTAACATCCTAAGAGCTGATCCATGGCAACCACACAATCCTTGATCTCCAATCATGGTGAAGGTCAGTCCACTCATAGGCCTCCCCTATTTGATGGGACTAACTACACATATTGGAAAACAAGGATGAGTTTTTATCTGAAGTCTCTAGACTTTGACCTGTGGACTGTCGTAACTGACGGTTACAAAAAGCCCGCCAGAATAGTTGTCGATGGTGACCTCACTGAGAAGCCACACGACAAATATTCTGTCGAGGAGAAGAAACAGGCAAGTCTAGATGCTAGGGCTATTAATGCTTTATTCTGTGCTATAGACAGGAACGAGTTTAACAGGGTCTCTACATGCACCACTGCTCATGAAGTATGGAGACTTCTGGAAGTGACGCATGAAGGAACCACTCAAGTCAAGGAATCAAAGATAAGCCGTCTCACTCAAGAGTACGAAGCCTTTAAGATGAAGCCAAATGAGACGATCACTCAAATGTTTACAAGATTCCTCGACATCATCAACCCGTTATCCTCGCTCGGTAAGCAGTACTCAAACCATGAGAAGATCCGCAAGCTACTCAGAGGGTTACCAAAGATTTGGAACCCTAAGGTGACAGCCATCATAGAAGGAAATGATCTCACAAGTATGTCTATGGAGACTTTGATGGGCAAGCTCATGACTCACGAGCTTGACCTCAAGGACTTCGAAGAGCCTGCTCCGAAGACCAGGGAGATAGCACTCAAAGTCCATCGACGAAAGGTTGATCACGATGAGACTGAAGACGATATCTCAGATGATGAAGACCAAGCTCTCATGGTACGTAACTTCAAGAAATTCCTTCGCTTCAATCAAAGAAAGAAGGAACCACAAGAAGACGATGAAGAAGAGCCAACTTGCTATGGTTGCAAAAAGACTGGACACGTCAGAAGAGACTGTCCGCTCTTAAAGAAGAGCAACCGGTATGAAAAGCCCTACAAGAAGAACTCATCAAAAAGATATGCCAACACAAGCATTTGGCATGAAAGCGAAGCAAGTGACTCCGAGGAAGAAAAGAACTCTCCTCAAGACAAAGCAAATGTTTGCCTCATGGCAAATTCCACCAAGGTATCAAACGAAACTTTAGATGACTTCTCTTTTGATGAACTTGGCGATGCTTTCACCGATTTACTTGATGATCACAAAAAGATTATCGGTAAATACAAGCATGCCAAGGACAAAATCAAAAGTCTAGAAGATGAGATACAAAGAATTTCCTTGCTTCTTAATAATGTTAGAAACACATCTCCCACAAATGACACTGATGAAGTATCGAAGCTTAAATTAAGCTTACATGATGCTGAAGCACGCATTGAGCAACAAACTCAAGAAATCACTACTCTCAATACATTGCTTGCTGAAGAAAAGAGTAGACACAAGATTTCTCTGACTAAGATCTATGGCTTGAATATTAAAGTTGATGAATTACAAGCTGTTTCTAAAAGATTAGAAATCAAATTGGGAAAACAGGTGGCTAAACCTCAAACCCAATCACATGAGCACAACACCACTCATGCTAGTCAACCACGTCACCCTCATACAGCACATAACCATGCATTTATTTACACAAACTTTCACAAACCACATGCACGTAAAAATACTCCTCATACTCATCATATTGCACAAAGACACAACCAATATCACTCTACACATAGACAAAATCATCATATCATGCCACAACATCACACTATGCCATATAGACAATTTCAGCATGCCACTCCTCACAGTCAATATCATCATGCTATGACACACAGACATCATCATCATGCCACTCACTCTAAGCATAGTCATCATTACCATGCTAATTCTCCATATCATCCTCATCCTGTTGCTCATAGATATCATTCTCATGCTCCTAGTATAAATAAAAATGCCATCTGTACTTACTGTGGAAAACATGGACACATTTCACCACAGTGTAGAGTTAGAAGACTGGTAGACAAGAAAATATATGCTTGGTTTCCAAAAACTAACTTTTCAGGACCCTCAAGAAAATGGGTACCAAAGGTCACATCTACTCTTGATGTAGGTGGACCTTTCCTCCTCAACTGAGAGTAAGTGGATTCTCGATAGTGGATGCTCGCGACATATGACGGGAGACGCAAATCTTTTTGCATCACTATCGATGAAAAGAGAAGGATACGTATCCTTCGGTAACAATCTCAAAGGGCATATAATAGGTAACGGTATCATTGGTCATCCTCCTTCTCCTGTTATAAAGGATGTCTGCCTAGTGACCGAGTTAAAGCATAACCTGCTCAGCATTAGCCATCTTGCTGATCATGGATATGATATTAACTTTGGACAAAACTGTTGCTACATCTACGATAGGTCAACAGGAGACATTGCTTTTGAAGGGAAAAGAGAGGACAATATCTATATTTTCTATCTCTCTATAAATACTAACCATACAGGTAGATGTTTATATGCACACAAAGACGAACGACTACTATGGCACCAGCGTCTCGGTCATGCCAACATGGATGCTATATCCAGGCTTTCTACCAAGAAGCTAGTGAGAGGATTGCCTGACATCACATTCAAAAAGGACACGGTATGTGCCGAATGTGAACTTAACAAGGCAACTAAATCCTCATTTCATTCCATCAACTCTGTAAGTACTACTAGACCCTTGCAATTACTCCATATGGATTTATTTGGTCCTAGTAGAATAGCTAGCCTTGGTGGCAAACTATATGCTTTTGTTATTATTGATGATTTTTCGAGATTTACTTGGGTTTTCTTTCTCGCTAATAAAAGCGATGCTATCTCTGTTTTCAAAGTTTTTGTAAATAAAGTTCAAAACGAAAAAGGCTACATGATTACTCGAATCCGAAGTGATCATGGAGGCGAATTCGTAAATTCAGATTTTGAAAGTTTTTGTAATGCAAATGGTATTGATCATGAATTTTCCTGTCCTAGAACTCCTCAACAAAATGGTGTTGTGGAGCGGAAGAATAGGACTCTTGGCGATATGGCTAGAGTCATGTTGAATAAATTTTCTCTTCCAAAATATTTTTGGGCAGAAGCTGTAAGTACAGCATGCCACATTTTAAATAGGGTGCTTATTCGTCCCATTTCGAAGAAAACACCCTATGAGCTTTGGTTTGGGAGAACCCCAAATGTTTCTTATTTCAGAGTTTTTGGCTGCAGATGTTTTATCCTTAACACCAAAGACAACTTAGGCAAATTTGATGCCAAAGCTGACGATGGTATCTTTCTTGGTTATGCTGCCAAAAGTAAGGGATATAGAGTTTTCAATAAACGCTCACTTATTGTGGAGGAGTCAACAAATGTGACTTTTGATGAAGATAACAGTGCAGTAAGTACTCTTGATGATGATGTTGTGCCATCAACTTCCTCTACTCCAATGAATACTTCAACTGAAACTAATTCTCTGGAGGGTTTGCCTAAGAAATTCTCATTCAAACCTTCACATCCAGAAAATTTAGTCATAGGTGAAGTGTCACGTGGAGTTACTACTAGATCATCATTAAGAGACTCTGTTGCTAGCACTGCCTTCATTTCACAAGTAGAGCCTAAAAACATTTCTGAAGCTTTTACTGATGAATTTTGGATCTCTGCTATGCAAGAAGAACTCAACCAATTTGAAAGAAGCCAAGTATGGGAACTAGTTCCTAAACCGGCCAATCATTCAATAATTGGTACCAAATGGGTGTTTAGAAACAAAGTAAATGAAGATGGTTCAGTCACACGTAACAAAGCTCGTCTAGTAGCTCAAGGATACAACCAAGAGGAAGGTATCGACTACGATGAGACATATGCTCCTGTTGCTAGACTTGAATCCATTCGGATGCTTTGTGCTTTTGCCAATCATCAGAACTTTAAATTATTTCAAATGGATGTTAAAAGTGCTTTCTTGAATGGCTTTATTAAGGAGGAAGTTTATGTCAAACAACCCCCTGGCTTTGAAAATCACAAATTTCCCGACCACGTGTTCAAGCTAAAGAAAGCGCTTTATGGCCTTAAACAAGCTCCCAGAGCTTGGTATGAAAGGCTAAGCAGCTTCCTGCTTGAGAAAGGTTTTTCTAAAGGGAAAATTGACACTACACTGTTTATCAAATCTTTCAAAGACACCATTCTATTAATTCAAATTTATGTTGATGATATTATTTTTGGATCTACTGATGAAACTCTTTGTCAAGAATTTGCCAAGTGTATGCAGACAGAATTTGAGATGAGCATGATGGGAGAGCTCAACTACTTTCTTGGCCTGCAAGTAAAGCAACTGGCAAATGGAACTTTCATCTGTCAATCGAAGTATACCAAGGACATGCTGAAGAAGTTCGACCTTGACAACGTCAAACCAATTAGCACGCCAATGGCTACTTCAACCAAACTCGAACCAGATGAGAGCGGCAAACCTGTTGATCAACGTAAGTATCGAGGTATGATAGGCAGCTTACTTTATTTAACTGCTAGTCGCCCCGATATCATGTTTAGTGTTTGCCTATGTGCTAGATATCAAGCAAATCCTAAGGAATCTCACATGACCGCGGTTAAGCGTATCTTTCGATACCTTAAGAGTACGGTTACAGTGGGCCTATGGTATCCCAAGTCAACATCATTTGACCTCATCGGTTACTCTGATGCTGACTTTGCTGGATGCAAGGTCGACCGTAAAAGTACGAGCGGCACGTGTCATTTGTTAGGAAAGGCTCTAGTCTCATGGTTTAGCAAGAAGCAGAACTCTGTCGCACTATCCACAACAGAAGCTGAATATATAGCAGCTGGGCGTTGTTGTGCACAGATTCTGTGGATGAAGCAAACCCTTGAAGACTATAAGTTATCTTTCATGCATATTCCTATATTCTGTGACAATACTAGTGCCATCAATTTGACTAAGAACCCTGTCTGTCACTCACGCACTAAACACATTGAGATCAGACACCACTTTTTGCGTGATCATCAGCAAAATGGCACGATTAACTTAGAATTTATTGACACTGATCATCAGCTGGCAGACTTCTTTACTAAGCCACTATCCGAAGAGCGCTTCAATTTTCTTTGTCGTGAACTTGGGATCTTAGATGAAGCAGTCATAAATTGAAACTCACCTGCGTAAATATCGTGTATATTGTGATTCCTTACAAAGAATTTGGTATGGGTACAAGCCGAAAGGGTCCTTCTGACAACAAGGCGTAAAAGCCTAAGCGACACGGTGCACTAGTCCTCAGGACTACCGCTAGCTGGGATCCGGCCCCTGCAGCTAACCCATGGCAAATTTGGACTATTGAACCACAGTATATGTCCTTATTTATTATATGGCTTGTTTCAATTTAATATTGCCTAATTGACATTTTCTAAAAGTTCATTCTATTTTCTGTATACCTCTCTATCTATTTCTTTCATTCAACACTCTTTTTTATTCCCGACTGTCATTTTGTTTAATTATTGAACATTTTCTTCCTGACTTTTGCCTTTTTCAGTTCTGGACTATTGAGCCAGAACTCGGGCCGAACTCTGCCCCTATCAGAGTTCGGGCCGAGTTCGGTCCCTAGGTTCCAGAATCGGGATCTGGCTCCACCGTTGGATCTTTTCTAATCCAATGGTCCATATTTCACCCGACCAAAAGACAAAACCCTACTTTATGTCGGGATTCTACCTCTCTCCTTCACTATTACCACCTTTTCTCACCTATACACATTCTTTCCTTGAAACCCTAACCCTAGTTTTTGATCCAGAGTACCCCATTGTTTCTCAAATCAACAAAAAGGTGTCTCCTCTCCATTATCCTCCATTGCTCTTTACCTGTTTGAGGTATCATTCATATTTTCTATCTTCTAGTTAATATCTTTTAATGGCTCCTTGCTTGTTCAATCGTGGGAAGAGGATTCGCATTGAGAGTATTTCCTCTTCAGATTCTTCTCCATCAATTGAACAAATCATTGAACTTCCTCAACCACCTCACCCTTTATTCAATCCACCTCGTCCTCTACATCCTTCCACTTATGACAATAGACTTTTTGTCTCACTTGATGCATCAAACAACTGGTTTAGTGACTTTCGGAATCGTCAGGTATTCACGGGACATCCTATCAATTTTTCAATATTCTCTCAATATGATTCTTTATTCCATGACCTTTATATTGATGAACTTGTCACTACATCCTCTGCTATTTATCATCATGCCATTAAAATGTTCTACTGCAACTTAACCTTTGATGTTCTTCGTATTTATTCACGAGTTGCTGGTATCGATATCTCGTTTGATGACTTTGAATTAGCAGAATATCTTGATCTTCTTGAGCCAAGTTCTTGGGAAAGACTTGTTGATGCTCGCTCGTTCCATTTTCCCAACGGACTTTCTCTTGAAAGCTTCAAGGACGATTTGTGCACTCCTTACACACGTCCTCGAAAGCTCATGACAAAATATCTCAACCCATATTTTTCTGATCTTCATTGGATCATTTCTAACACCATTCTACCCAAGATCGGTTCCCCTGATGAAATTACTTATCTTGAAATTTCTGCTCTTTATCATCTTCACTTTGGAATTCATTTCAATCTTCCACGTACTATGATGGACTGGATGATTCGCTGTAGGAGGAAACCACGAGCTTTGGTTTATCCTCTGTATCTTCCTATGATCTTTCGTGCTTTTTACATACCACTTGATGCTTGTCCGTTTCTGCCGGCACCTACCTTTCTATCTCCGGCACGACTCCTTCAGCCTGTTGCTGCTACTAATTCGTCTGCTGATGAGGAGCCTAACGCCCCTCCACTCGGTCAGACTGCACCTCCTGCTACCTTGGATTCACTTCAGACTATGCTTCGCGATCGTTTTGCTATTGAGGATGATCGCTGGACGCAGCATGATTACCGTACCACTCTGCAGATTAGTGCCCTTGGGAACTCTCTGCATGATATGCGGTATTCACTTGCTCGTCATCCTGATCTGCATGTGCCTATTGAGAGGGATCCAGCGCGCGCGGGTTATCGCATTGATGATCCGTGGGTCATGCAGTATATGGATCCAGATGATACTTTTGTGGATCTTCAGATGTTCCAGGACCTTTTCGTTGGATCTTTCCATGGTCCATCAGATGTTCCAGGACCTTCTCGTGCTCCATGATGGAGACTGGCTACTATCTGCTGCTGCTGCCACTGCTGATGGTCTTAGTTATTTTTGCTTTTAGTTATTTAGTTTCTTATAGTTTCATGTAGCTGGTTTTATGTACTCCGTTTCTGAGTTGGCCACTTGGTTTGGTGGATGACATTATCTATCTTTATTATCATTCTATGTCAATGCTTATTTTGCTCCATATTATACTGTTTCTTCTCTTAGTGTGGTTGCATTACTATTCATTGTTTCTTATATTGCTAACTGCCAAAAGGGGGAGAAACATATGTATATTTTGTGCTTGTTTTGGGATACTATTACTGGCTCTATGCATTCGTATATCTGTGTATATCTGTGCTTCTTGCTCTGGAAAATATCATCTATCAGATCACAGGAACTATGCAATTTGTACGGGGGAGAGCTATAGCTTCTAGCTCGACACCGCTCATGGTTTACGGGGGAGCTATTTTCGCTTAGCTCAGGCATCGTTTATGGGGGAGCTATGGAGCTATATTACAATCAACTGTGTCCAGGTATGAATATTGAAATATACATATATTATTTTGTCAATTATCAATATGGGGGAGATTGTTGACACAAAGTCACAGTCAACCAAATATTGACTATATTGACCAAATAATACTTGTATAAATTCAATACGACACACGACGACTGCACTCAGTTCAAGACAGATGACAGCTCAGTCTTCAGCTCTCAGTGTGTTCTGGAGTCTGTATTTTATGATTTCATTGAGTCTAGATTTATGTACTCTGAGTTATGCTGAGCTCTTGGAACTTAGTATACAAGCCTACCCAAAATCCCAAGCTCCACCAAAACCAAATTGCCCACATGTCCCTCTTAGGACCATTCTGTGCTCTGGAGACAGAGTTCGGGCCGAACTCTGCCTCCACACAGAGTTCGGGCCGAACTCTGTCCCCTAGAAATCAGGAACCCTAATTTTAGGGTTAGCTGTTTGCTAGCTGTCCAACGGCCAAATTTTTGAATTTCCTTACCCGAATTCTGGCCGAATTCTGTCCCTAAAATCAGTATAAATAGGGCATGAATTCTCTCATTTTGAATCACTCAATCTTCTCCTCTCTTCTCTCCTACAAGCTCTATAAGCCATACCCTTCCCATCTACTAGCCACAAGCCTCCTAAGTCTCGAGTGCTCAGCATCTCTCATTTAGGATTCTTGTGCAAGAGTGAAGAAATCGCTTGGACAATTCCAAGCAAATCGCCACTGCGATTCTCTGTAAGAAGTTGACGTGCTCTTCTGAAGAAAAGGCACGGGTTGTAAGCTACTATTTCACAAATAGTGGATTTAATCCTGAGCTAGAGTTCTCAGGCCTGGACTAGTCCTCCACGAGGGAAACCAGGTTAAAATTGCTGTGTTTGCGTATGCTCTCTTGTCTTTCATTTACATTCCGCATTTTACTCTGACTATTCATTGTTAGTGAAAGGTTAATTTTTAATTGGTCATTATACATATATACTCTATTCACCCCCCCTCTAGAGTTGCCAAACTGTTCTTCAGACCTGATGCGCCTCTTCCTCGACCGCTTCTACGACGGCGGGAAGGACATGACGATGGCGTCTCTCATAGAGATACGTCAGAAGGAGAAGGAAACGGTTCGGGCGTTCATCGAACGCTTCCGACAGGCTTGCTTCAGGCTACCTCCAGGCATGCCAGAACATGCGCTCCTCTCCGCTTGCAGCATGAACATGTTGCCTGCAGTAAAGCTCTGGCTCAACTCTACTCCCCCTCCTGACTGGAGCTCCCTGATCATCGAAGCTGAAGCTGCAGAAAAGAAGGCGGCCAATGCACGTCTTCTGGGTGTCAGCTTCCCCGCCTTTGACGATAAGGGGAAAAAGTCCGCAGCTAACAGCTCCGGACGAGAAGCAAAGGGGAAACAGGCATTGACTGTTAATGCCTCAAAAGGCGCATCTGCGCCTACTCAGAAGCCTCCACTGACACCGAGACCCAAGGAGGTTTATTTATTTAATGATGACGACACCCTGCAACTTTTTGAGATACTGAAGCAGGGTGACAAGATCAAGCTACCGGACCCAAAGCGGCCCGATGAAGTTGGGAAAGTGGATAACCCGAGGTACTGTCATTACCATCGGTTTGTCGGACACCCGACCAAGGACTGCTACGTCCTCAAGAATTACATCCAGCGCATGATCAATGCGGATGTAATCTCCGTCGATTATGAAGAGAAGACGATGTCGGCCAATGTGGTTTCGCTTCAGTTCGGCACCTTGTCGCCAACTACCACACAAGATGGCGTCGTCCCCATCCCTAAGGCGACAATGGAGGTGGTAAACTTACCACCTACTCGTGACAATGTGAGTGGACTCACCCCGCTCACCACATCTCGAGGAGAGGTCCTCTGGGTTCACCCCGACCTCGTCTCCGAGGTGACTCAATCGGAGGTACGCCCTACCTCCAAATCAAAAGGCAGGAAGATCAAGTCTTGCCGCACAGTCTCTTCTTCAACAGAAGAGGCACTTCCAGTGCAAACACGTGCACAACAGAGCTTCCAATCCGGCGAAGCTGCTGCCGAGGTGGTGCCTCCTAGCACCATCCCTGAGGAGGGTCCATCTAAGCCCTCAGCAGCCAACAAGCAGAAGCAGGTGGAGGCCCATTTTGACAGACCTCTACAGAAGGAGAATGCTTCGGGGCTGTCCAAGCCTCACAACTTCGACATTCTGGCACAGTTAGCCAGTACACCTGCGCGCCTGTCTTTGTTCGAGCTCCTGCGTCTTTCTAAAGATTCCCGAGAAGCTCTCTGCGAAGCTCTGAAGGACGCTGAATCCTTTCTCAGTCAGGTCAAGCAGCCTGAAGACCTCCCAACTACTTGTGCGCACTGTCATTGTGCGGATGAAGTTATCCCAAACATAACTTTCACCCAACAAGATATGCTGCTCAAGCATCACCGACATAACCGATCGCTGTATTATACAGGGTACATTGGCTCGGTCAAGGTGAGCCGAATTCAGATCGATCCTGGGTCTTCCCTAAGCATCATTCCGAAGGCGCTGCTATCTAAGCTGGGGATCCCGATGTACCGGCTGGCGCCCTCCAATACAACCATCAGTGGCTTCAATGCTAGCAAGAGCGAGCCATTGGGCAAGATCCGACTGAAGTGTCACATTGGCAGCCTCAAAATTGAGGTAACTTGTTATGTGGTAGATGCCGAGGTCAACTACAACATCCTGCTCGGTCGACCATGGCTGCATGAGTACATGGTGGTGCCCTCCACGCTCCACCAGTGCATGAAGTATGTATCCACCAATGGCGTCATCCGGACGGAGTTTGCAGACATCGATCCTTTCAAAAGGATTGAAGCCTACTTCACCGATTCTGACTTGTACAAGCCCATTGACGAGGAGGAAGCCAACGACACTGATGATGAGGCAGAGACGGCAACAGAACCGGACATGGAGCCTGAGACGACTCCCGACACCCCCTTGAAAATCCGACTGAAGGGGAAACCACCCCAGAAGGCGCCTCCAATGAGCATTAAGCTATCAGGGAAAGCGCCGGCTCGCGAAGCACCCCTGAAGATACGCCTCAAGGAAAAGCCACCTCAAACATCGGCTCCCCTGGTGGCAAAATTACAAGGGAAGGCACCACTCACCGGAGGCGTAGCCGAGGCGCCTCTCAAGATGCGTCTCAAGGACAAGCCGCCGCAATCATCCAAGGTGTCAGAGAAGGCCCATATAACCCTCTCAGACCCCAAAGCTGTGTTGGACTCTCCTAGTCTGCCCCCAGTTCTTACAGACGAGGAGCTTGGTGATTATATCTCGGCTGACATAGAGGCACCCTCCTTTGACAATGTAATCCCACGGGATAAGATCTCGTATTTTATCAATAATAGAGTATCTTTTAATTATTCTTGTCTTCCACACTGGAATGCCATGTATACATTAGACAACGCTCTACGGTCGTTGCAAACACAAATAACGACCGTCTACCATAATCGAGTAGTCCCGTCTCAAGGAGTCTTCATAGTCCCTCCACGGAGCCGAGACCAAGGCACCATCATCTCGGGCAAAGTCGAGCGTCATCGGGACCTCCCGTCAATCGAGCCCGAACCTGATACCGGCAGAGTACAAGTCTATCGATACACGGATGCGGCAAAGCACATCATCCAAAAGATGGGCTACGACCTGAAAAGCAACAAAGGCTTAAACTACGGCAAGGGTCGGCATCTCCCTGTTCGGCTTTCGATGCCAAATGGAAAGCCACAGGACTATTATA
This sequence comes from Iris pallida, assembly GCA_029216955.1. Classification (NCBI taxonomy): domain Eukaryota; kingdom Viridiplantae; phylum Streptophyta; class Magnoliopsida; order Asparagales; family Iridaceae; genus Iris; species Iris pallida. Next base: position 68,603,065 of record JANAVB010025196.1, on the reverse strand, counting down.
ATCGGACTGGACGAGGGTTAGGCTATGTCATGCCGCCATCAACCTCAGAGAGTTCAGATGCAGAAGACATAGAACATTTCCACTCGTCCGAAGCATCGACTTGGGATTCCGATACCAGTATCGGATCAGTCTTCAGGAAAGTGCTGTCAGCTAACATGACGTCAGCACAACCTCAAAAAGGTGAAGGCGAAGACCAAGCGCCAGAATCCTTCGAAGAAGAACCCTGGGCCCAACGCCTAGGGGAACAATGGAAATCTCATTTTGAGCTTCGTGAATCTCCCATCGAAGACGAAGTCGAGCAGATCGACCTCGGGGAGGGGTCTTCTTCCAAACCCATCTTCATCAGTAAAAGCCTGGAAGGAGAAGATCGAGAATCTTTAATCCAACTGGCTAAAGAGTATATCGACGTGTTCGCCTGGAGCTATGAAGATATGCCGGGACTCGATCCACAGATCGCAATGCATAGGTTGAACATCTTACCTGATGCCAAATCTATCAAACAATAGCAGCGACGCTTCCGTCCAGACATCATGAATGCCATCGATCAGGAGGTAGACAAACTCTTGACCAGCGGCTTCATCCGTGAGGAACAACACCCGGATTGGGTAGCCAACATCGTTCCTGTCACCAAGAAGAACGGAAAGATACGAGTCTGTATCGACTTCAGGGATCTCAACTCTGCTTGCCCGAAGGACGAATTCCCGCTTCCAATCACTGATGTGATGATCGACAACACATGTGGCTTTGTGCGCATGTCCTTCATGGACGGGTATTCAGGCTACAATCAAATCAAGATGTTCCCCGATGACGCAAAACACACGTCATTCAGGACTCCAAAGGGTGTTTTCTGCTACACAGTAATGCCCTTCGGCTTGAAGAACGCCGGTGCGACATACCAGCGAGCTATGAGCACTATCTTCCGTCAACATCTTCGTAAGACAGTCGAATGCTATGTTGACGATATCGCAGTCAAGAGCCGCCTCAAAAGAGATCACCTACAGGACCTGAAGACGGTCTTCGATCTCATGCGGGCACATCAACTCAAAATGAACCCCGCTAAATCCTTTCTGGGGGTTTCTAGCGGCAAATTCTTGGGCTTTGTCATCACAACGAAAGGTATTCATGTTGATCCTGAGAAGACCAAAGCCATCCTCAACATGGACCCTCCGAAGAACCTTCGAGAACTTCGGGGCTTACAGGGACGTCTGGCATATATCCGGAGGTTCATAGCGAACCTCTCCGGTAGATGTCAACCCTTTACTCAGCTCATGAAGATGGGAGTCTCTTACGTCTGGACCGAGGAGTGCCAAAAGGCTTTCGACGACATCAAGACTTACCTAACAAGCCCACCAGTCCTGGTAGCGCCAGTCACCGGCAAACCATTTCTCCTCTACGTCCGTGCCATGGATCATTCTCTTGGCGCTCTGCTGGCTCAAAATAGCGATACAGGCTACGAGCAAGCAATCTACTACCTCAGTCGAACACTCAGCGGGGCCGAACACCGGTACAACTCCGTCGAAAAGGAGTGCTTGGCTTTGGTGTTTGCCATCCAGAAGACTCGTCATTATGTCTCGGGTCAGACAATTCATGTCATTTCCCGAGTCAATCCGCTCAGAGTCCTCATGACGAAGCCAGGATCATTGAACTCCCGGCTGGCTACATGGGCGATCTTGCTAACACCGTACAACATGATGTTTGTGCCGCAAAAAGCTGTTAAGGGTCAAGCTCTGGCTGACTTTTTAGCTGCACACCCCATCCCAGAATCCTCAAAACTCTATGAAGATATCCAGGATGAGGTCCAAGAATCCAACGTCACTGAAGGAAGCTCCGTTTGGCGGATGTTCTTCGACGGCGCTTCGAGAACAGGCCCCAAAGGCCAAATCATCGCAGGAGTGGGGGTAGTCTTAGTCTCCCCCGATCAGCTGGTCATCCAGCGTGCGTACTCTCTTTCGAAGCCGTGCTCCAACAACGTTGCCAAGTACAACGTACTCGTCATGGGACTCCAGCTCGCACAACAGCTGGGGGTCGACCATCTGGAAGCTTACGGTGACTCAAAACTCGTCGTAAACCAGGTTCGGGGACAATATGAAGTTCGCCATGAAGATTTAATCCCTTATCATGAAGTCGCATTAAACATCATTTCAACCTTCACCGGGTTCTTCATTGAACATGTCCTCCGTTTACAAAACTTGGAGGCCGATGCTCTGGCCGGCCTCGCAGCCTCATTAGCAGCGCCCTTTGGGACTCAACACTATATCACGGTAACAGGACGAGATCTGATTTGTCCCAGAAACAACCTGTGCTTGCAAGTGGCCCATGCCATGCCGACAAACACTGGGGTTAATGTCCGGGACTGGAGGTTCCCGTTCATCGACTTCGCTGTCTACGGAATCCTTCCAGAGGACCCGAAGGAAGCCGTCTCAGTCAGGAGACGCTCTCTTCGATTCTACTACGATACAGCTACCAAAATGCTGTACCGACGCTCCTTCGATGGGCTCCTTCTTCGATGCCTGTCCAACGAAGAAGCAGCCGAAGCTCTTCAAGAAGCTCATGACGGAACTTGTGGAGCTCATCAACCCGGTCCTAAGTTGTAAGATCGACTGCGACGTATGGGCTACTACTGGCCAACCATGGCTGCCAACGCTGTCGAATATGCTAAGAAGTGCCACGCGTGCCAACTTCATGCAGACTTTATACATACACCATCGGAGCCGCTACATCCTACAGTCACCTCCTGGCCCTTCGAAGCCTGGGGCATGGACATTGTAGGGCCAATCACCCCTCCTTCATCGAGAGGACACCGTTTCATCCTGGCCATCATCGACTACTTCTCCAAATGGGCGGAAGCAGTTCCACTGGCAGAAGTAAAAAGCTCCAGGGTGGTCAGCTTTATCAAATACCATGTCATTTACCGTTTCGGAGTACCCCGGCGGATCATCCATGACAATGGTCCTCAGTTTATCAGCCACATTTTCAGCAGGTTTTGTGACAAGAATCGCATTCAGAACGTGGCCTCAACCGCCTACAATCCGACAGCAAACGGATTGGCTGAGGCATTCAACAAAACTATCGTTAGGCTGCTCAAAAAGGTCATGTTATCTAACAAACGCGACTGGGACGAAAAGCTTGGCGAATGCCTTTGGGCCTACCGTACAACGGTACGGACCCCAACAGGCAACACTCCATTCTCCCTGGTCTACGGGAGCGAAGCAGTACTGCCTCTCGAGATACAGATACCTTCGCTCCGCGTAGCAATCACAAACAAACTCACAGAAGAGGACAATCAACGTCGTCGTCTGCGAGAACTGGAGGCACTTGACGAAAAGCGTCTCCTAGCTCAACAACGCATCGAGCTCTACCAAGCCCGTATATCACAGGCTTTCAACAAGAAGATCAAACAGAGGACTTTCCAAGTTGGCGACCTGGTTTTAGCAGTCAGAAGACCAATGGTGTTGACCCACAAGACACCAGGAAAGTTCGAGCCCAAGTGGGAAGGACCTTTCATCATAAAGACGGTATACTCAAACGGTGCTTACCGCCTCGCCAAACCCAATGGGGACTTGTTCATGATGCCCATCAACGACAAGTTCCTAAAGAAGTACTATTCTTGACATCCTCCAGACATGTACTTCCCCAAACAACCTCTTTCCACAAACTCGTACGCTTCCGGAACCCAGCTGTTCCGTGGCATCCTCCAGTAGAAAGATAACCACGTCCATATTAGCTCTGAGTTGTCTCTCTACACCCTACAAAGCAGAATCTTACACTTTGTAAGCCTACGCTACCCTTCATGTTTACCACATCCATATTACCTCTGAGTAAACATCTTGTACAAACAACTCCTGCGTTATTGTACATTGATCGCAGAATTTCTACGTCCATATAACCTCTGAGTTGTTCAGCGTATCCCCCAAGATCATTCCTACCACGTCCATAATACCTCTGAGTAGGGAGATTCTATCATTTCGAACCCAATGATTGCTATGTCCACATTACCTCTGAGCAAACATAATGGTTCCTTCAAACTTATTATCTGTACCTGAAAACCAAGGTGCGTAAAAGATAATAGGTCCACACAAATCATCAAGTTCATGACAACAAAAGATGAACACATCACAAAAAAGGTTGTAGACTTCTTTATTCTTCTGAAAAAAGGAGTACAAGAAGCTACATCATCCCCCAGTAAGGGTTGCAAAAGAACACAAAAGAAAAAGGAAAAAAGCTATGGTCCCTGAATCTCCCCAGGATGGGCTGAGAGCTCCCTGACTCGAAGCTTTAAGTCGACTGCGCGGGCCTCCACCGTCGCCAGAACTCGTCGCTCTGCTTCTTGGCGCATCAATTCAACGGCCCCAGCGGAAGTATCACTTGCATGCTTCTCATCAAGCTGTTGTCTTTGCTGCGCCAAGACAAGAGTCCGCTGAGTAAAAGTCGCTTCATCCTTCTTAAATGCTGCATGTTCAGCCCGGACACGCTCGACCTCTAACTGGAGTCGGGCCCGTTGGTCTTCAAGGCGGCGCATCTGGGTGTCGATATCCACGATATTAGCTTCCAATGCAGCTCGAGTTTCCACCGTCGTCTTCATGGACTGAGACAACTGCTCTACCGCAGCCTCAGTCTCAGCCACCTCGCGCTCCCAAATGCCCACGGTAGCCTGGTACGAAGACTCGATCTCGGCAATCAGCTTCCCCTTCCCCGCATCTATCAGGACAGAGAGGTCGTTTCGCTGGATGCGTTAAAGTTCCGCGAGCCGCTCATCCAGCTCAATCACCGAAGCCTCCAAAATTTCGGCCATATGGTCGTGGCCTTGGTGAATACGAATCAGCTCGATGCAGGGCATTGCCAGAGCTTTTGCCGTCGCAAAACTCCCATTGGCATCCATCACAGCAGATACACCCTTCTACAACATTTTGTACACCTCCTCGACGAGGAATTTCACATACTCGTCTACATCCGCCAGGACCTGCGGTGTCATGGCAGGAGTTGGAGGAGCTACTACAGTTTGCGGACCGGAAGAAGATCCGCCAACCTCAACCAGCGAGGCTTGAACCTCGGCATTAATGGGCTCTTCATCAACAGGGGCTGGACTTCTAGCCCGAGGAGCCGAAGCAACAGAAGGAGCCGGCACAGGCGTCGAGATGGTCCCCCAAGTAGAAGGAGCTACAGAGGGTTCTACACCCTTACCCTTCTCAAGCCCGGAGGAACCTCCGACGTCAACAGCCACCTCTTCTACCCCCAACGTCCTATCAACGGTTGGTACCTCCCTTGGCAGAATAGGGAGATTATCACTTGTCTCTTGACCCGTCGCAGCGGTCTTGACTGGCAGACGGGTCTCATCATCGAGTCCCTCAACAGGGACAGAATCTGTCGCTACCCCCTGAGTGGTAGCCGCCTCAACTTCTACGGTTGAAGCCGGGGTAGGACTCGGCAATGATACAGCCGACCTTCCCTCATCATAATAAAGAGGGGATTCAACCCTCTCCTCTGTCTCAACCATATCTGCTGTCCCCGCAGCAGATTCTTGCAAGACCGGAGGAACGTCATCGGAAAGCGACAAACTCCAGTCCACTTCATCATCAGGATGCCTCGAGTCCGCAGGTCCCTCAGCATCCAAGGCCTCCGCGGCAGACGGTGCTCTCCCAGAAGTTGTTGCGACCTCGAAGTCAGGAGATATTAAAACCTCCGCAGGAACATCTTCGGGACCTTCCTCCACGGGAGACATTAGCATCGGTGGAATGCGCTCATCAGAAGAGCCTGCCACCTCCTTCGGTTTACTAGCGCCCGATTTTGAAACACGGGACTTCTTCTTCAATCCCTACAAGAAGAAGAGCATAAGTCGCCACAATGACGAAAAGAATTAGAATTATGAAATATTCCTTACCTCAGCAGGGATCGATCCTACTGGCATTATAAGTGGCACTTCCGTAACCTTCGGGGTCGGCGCCTTTCTCGACCTTTTCGGTATAGAAGAACCAGCTTCTGTGTCAGCACGCCTTTTCCCGACAGACGGGTCTCCTACTGGTACTGCAGCAGCAGCCCGATACCCCACCAACTCTGGTGGACGATATGATCGGGCTGCCATCAACATATTCGCTGTCGCCTCCAGCTGGGTTCCAATAATGAAACTAGTCTCCCTGTCATAACCAGGAGACATAGCAGTCATAGTGCAATACAGCTTGGCGGTCGGATATAGGATCGGCGGCCGAGGGTTGCGAACTGGCGTGGTGAACTTAACGCTAGTGCATCCAGCGTTATAATATTGCCAGCCCCTGGCTCTATCCAGCAAACTCCCGATGAAGCCTAAACTACTACTGGGATTCCGCAACATTAACTAGGTATAGCCAAACTGACGAACAAATCGGCTTGGCAGATAAGGCTCCAGATAACACCTATTCTGGTTGCGGTAGACCAGGTGAGAAGGCCGGATACTCTGCAACCAACGAAAACTCTATTTCGGCAGAGTGACCGCATCTTCGCCAGAGTCAACTAAATCTTGGTCGGTCTCGAAATCTTTGAAGATCGGGCCAACCTTGACAATCTCCCACCCCTGAAGGTAGGACAAGACTCTCCTGCAAACGGGGACGCCAGTGTAAGACCACTTCCTCTTATAGAAGCGGCGAATGAAGGCATCTCCTTCGACATGGCCCTCCTCCGGACCGGGACTCATCACGTTCGGATGATGCAAGATCAGCCACCCCATAAGATAATGGAAAGGCAGCTCGGCCCGGGGAAAGTTATTATTATTACCTCTCTCGTGGATCACATCATCGGCAAATGACCTCAAACCGCGCAACAGGTTGCACACCATCGCGGGAGGAGAGCTAAAGGTCGTCCACAGGCCAACTTCACCGCAGGCAAAATAAGATTTCGATGTACCCTCTCGACGGCACCGGATCCACCTACAAATACGCAATCCCGGAGCCATATCATCAAGTAGGATGTCAACACTGCCTTGGATGACATCCGGTGCTCGCAGTGCCAGAAACAGCTGTACGTAGCCTTGCCGCCCTCATTAGAGTGTGGGGTCCTTTCGTCCAGCCGGCTTATTTCAGAACTCACTTCCGCGGGCTTCAATCCCTGCGGAGTCGCAAACCGAATCCTCGAAGGATCCGTCAAATCCTGCCTGAAGACGTAGTCCCTCCAAGCAGTCACATGAGGCTGGGTCTTGCCCTTGTCCCTCCGGTGCATCAGATAATGATGGCTTGTTACCTCTTTGAAAACAGCCATCATCTCCGGATCCTTATCCTCCAGAACTTGGATCTCTTCATTTGATGGAAAATATTCCTCGTACGATTCTGAGCCCCAAGGAAGCTTGGATACTTCGTACATCTCATGAAGGGCCAATCCCAACTCCCCCACCGGAGTAAAGAAGCTACCAGTCTGGGCATTGAAAAGCTCCAAGAGCGCAAGAAACATAGGCTTATTGAGGTCCACGCCTGCCTGCGTGGCCCGAATGGCGGCTGTCAGCCCGATCTCTTTAAGCTCAACCTCGAACCTTGAAAGCACCCAAGTGGTCAACTCGTCCCACTTCGGGATATAGTGACACCAGCCTTCGACTCTGAAGCTACCTGTCGGATACATCACCTTTGATGTCAGCATCCGATTTGTAAAGATCGGGGCACTGAAGGGAAACGTGTCATTTGGGACCTCACTGTAGATGCTCCCAGGACGCAAGGCTCGGTAACTGAAAGAAGAACCGGCTCGTGAAGCAGTCAAAGTATCTCGCTGGTTCGAGGAGGCGTCAATTGAGAGGGTACCTCCCAAGGCCCTTCCTTGAGAGGGAGTAAGTTCCCAACCCATCCTTCTCTTCGAAGCTAGACAATAAAAAGCCGTCAGCGGCAACTGGCGGTCAACCTGCCGCATGTACAAAACCATGCCTTTGGCAGAAAAGAACCAGTCTTCTCTAATCCTCAGTATCTTTGCTTCGGAAGAGACTAGTCGGTCGCCAAACAGAAAGGCAAGTTTTAAGAAAGTTACACTTTCGGATTCAGCAGACTTCAGTTTACCACTCTCCATAATACTCTGGAGGAAAAGAGGCAACTGGGTCTGGATTTGTAGCATTCTCTCACGAGGTTGGTCCTGTAAGATAGCATCCTTCGTAGGATTGATCACCGCCTCGTCAAAATCAACTCCCATCTGACAAAGAGAAGCGTCCAGAAGGACCTCATTCAACAAAGGGATCGTCATCGACACTGATACAACAAAGGTGGAAGTCAGGCAAAAATGTCAAATAGCTTCGGCGCATCATCAGGGCGTAAGCCCATGCGCGCCAGCATCAGAGCTTCGGCGCATCATCAGGGCGTAAGCCCATGCGCGTCAACTTGCTTCGGCGCATCATCAGGGCGTAAGCCCATACGCGTCAGCATTGGAGCTTCGGCACATCATCAGAGCGTGAGCTCATGCGCGTCAGCGAAGGCTTCGGCGCATCATCAGGGTACGAAACCCATGCGCGTCAGCCATTAAACCTCGGTGCATGATAAAGGTGTAAACCTATGCATGTCGGCGGGGTAGAACCTCGGCGTATCATCAGGACAAAAGTCCATACGCGTCAGCAAATCTGAGTTAGGGCACAGTCTGGCCCAGAAGCTTATGTGAAGGAGATGAAACCCACCCGTCACCTCAGGACGAACGTCGGCCGGAGTTGCAGGGGTGATAGGTGCATCCTTATCAACGAACTCCTTCGCTTTCTCCTTCCCCTTGCCGGCACCACCGCGAGGAGTCTTGGGAGCCATTCTCTCAGAGAAGAAAAAGTTAGGGTTTTGAAGAAAAAACTCTAAAGAAAGCAAAGGCACAGAGCAGATGAACTCTCTCTCTCTCTCTCTCCAACCCTTACCTATTTATAGGGCTTGGTCGCACGCGTGAACCGATGACGTGTAATCTCAGCCGTCGCTTCGGGTTCCGTGAGGAGATAACAACAAATACAACCAAAAGATCATCATTAATCTTTTGGGTTACCAAGGCGTCATCATCATCAACTGAAAGGAGCATGCGCCCGAACAAGCATGCGCCCAAAAATTATGCGCCCTGACCTCCATGCTTCTTATTCAAAGTATTTCAAAACTTATTCAAAAGTTTTGAAAACTTTGAAGGGGGTCTTGTAGAAGCATGGAATTTCACAACCAGAAAACCCATGCGCCAGGCATTATATGCGCCAGAACTCAGACAGCTAATCAAATAAGCCATAGACATTCGAAGAAGGACTTTTTATTTATATATATAAAAGTCTATTACATGTCTAGAAAAGATTGTACAAAGGAGAATTTCTACAAAGGAAGGATCCTAGATCTACAGCCAATAGCCACCATGCGCCTTCCAGATAGGCGCAGCAACCACCATGCGCCTTCCGATGGGCGCAGCAGTCACCATGCGTTGTCAGCCAGTCGCAGCAGATGTCATGCGCCTCCAGCCAGGCGCATCCTACCATCTCTTCAGCAGCTCAGTTATGTGCATCCAGCTCAGTTATATGCATCCCTTCAGCAGCTCAGTTATGTACAACTCTTCCAACCAGGCTCACCTGGCCGAGCAGAGCCCAGTTATGTGCCGCTCTTCCAGCCAGGCTCACCTGATAAGTGCTTCTCCAAGCAAAGCATTTAACCCTCTGGCTGGAACCAAGGAAGAGAAGAGCACCGCAAATGCTGTGGCCAGGGGAGGCTTCGAAAGAGCCTCCAAAGACCAAGGAAGACCGTGATCGAAATCATGGCACAAGGAGCTTTCAACACAATCAAAGTGGACAGCACCCACTTTGAAGGAAGAGAGAGCCTAGCACCACCATTCCGATCTACGGCTCTTCCGGAACAACGGAGACGAGGCCCGAACATCCCTATCTTTGGATGCAACAGGCACCTTCCGCCTGCCTCAGAAGTCCTCGACTCCGTTTTTTGGATGTAACAGTCACCTTCAAGTGCATCGAAGACAACACGACGTCTCATCTTCACCCTCGGGAGCACTTCGTCAACAGAATGCACCCGCATATCCAAGTTCATGTTGGAAGTACGTGAGGGAACGAGGAGCAAACCTTCTCTCCATGCCACTATTTATAGGCCGGGCAAATCAAACCCATACGCCAAGTGGATGACTCTCCGAATTCTGTGCAATGAATTTGCATTAAATGGATGAACCGGACGCCTCGAATTCAGCCAAACGGCTATTTATAGCACTCGAGGAGCGAGACAGCCGCGTCATTAAAGGACATATCGGATGCGCCAGCCAAACAGCACATCTCACGGATGCGCCCTCCAGCATCAGGCGCATCACACAGACGTGCCCTACAGTACCCGGCACATCACAGAGGATGCGCCCCCCTCACATCTCCATGCCGAGTAGAACACCAACCAATGTGCCCACTCAGCTGTCCATCGAACGTCACAAACATTAAATGCTGAACTGACACCAGAGTTGGCAGCATGCTTCCCAAAGTCTGAACAATTGACAGCTTTTTCAGAGAACGAAGCGTCGGCAACGTCAGCATCATCATGACTCTATTCCGACGGCTACTGCCACGTGGCCATCCGCATGCGCCTCTACGGCCATGCATCCAAACCAGCATGCGCCTCAAAAGCCGTGCGCCTCAGACCCTTCACTGATCCCTAAAGACAGAAGAAGAGTCTCCAGTTGAAGCTTTGCATGCGCCTCAAAAGCCATGCGCCCCAGACTGATCTCTGATCCCGAAAGACAGAAGGAAGGTCACCTGCATGCGCCTTAAAAGCCATGTGCCCTAAATGGTTTGTAACTCCTAAAGGTTATGAGCCGCAGCCTCCTCCTGCGCCCAGATCCAAGGCGCAGCTCACCAGATCACTACCCTCCCCCCAAATTTGAGATCTTCAAGCCATGGGTCGATGACACGTGTCCTTTGACTCAACTCGTCCAAGATTTCAGCAACAGAAAGATCTTCTCCTCTGCTACGTGTCGGCTCACAACAGCAGTATGAAGAGTTCTCCCCCTCAATCAGGGCGCATCATCTACGCGCCTCCATCAGCAACCTCCACGTGGCGTCCCCACACACCGGCGCATCCTACATGCGCGCATGAGCAACCAGCCTGCAAAACTATAAATAGAGGGATCTTCTCCTTCACACACACACAAAATCCACAACGAACATACAAGGAATCATCAGAGAGGCAGATACAGACACTCAATGTCTTTCTCCTCTCAGCAAGCTCCAGCACCCAGAGCAATCCACACCTTCAGAGAACCGATAACCATCGTCAGCCGGTCAACGGAGTCAACGCATTACCACTCGCTCTATTTGTATTAAAGTTTTCAATCAAACAATTTAATGGCAAACAATGTGACATAATGTATAGACATCGCCTTCTTAAGCATCCGCTAGCTTGTCAAGCTTTTTTTTTAGAAAAAGTCGTGTGCGAATCTCAAATTGTTTCAAAAGGGATCAAAATTGACTTGACTTATAGAATACGGGATGGCTATCGATAGGGGTGCCATCAGACGATGTTATCGTCGATGCGATATAGATAAACATGCTTGAATTTTAGTAATCGATTCGAACGGATATTCGAAGTAATCACTTGTGAATCGAATGATAGTTTTGAGGATTTGCCAAATGACTCCATCCCTGAGTGGTGTATGGGATAGCCTCGGGTATGTCGATCGATTGAGGATATTGGATGCCAATGAGTTTATCGGCAAGCATCGCATGTATGCAAAGCCTTAGATTGAGTATCATTGAGTAAGTGGTAATCTTAAAGATTTTGACGAGTTGATTCGAACAAACAAGAAACGACGCGCACGAGATTTAGATTGTGCAAGTGTAAAATGCGTAAATAATTGAGTAGGTAAATTGGATTGAGGGAAGGTTAAGGTGTAATGAACGGATGACTTAGTCGAGGAATCGATATGAATCGTATACGAAAAGTTAGCACGATCAGAAGTTAGCATGCATGGAAATGATTCAAAAATACGAGAATGACTCTGAGAATTTGGGATAGATGTTGCTCGATGATTTGAGTTAGCATAGAACGATGCAACTTAAAAAATATGTTGCTCGATGACTTAAGATAGGCAAATGAATATACGTGATTTTGAGTTTCAACGAATTGATCATGTAACTAGTTTGGGGGATAATGATCGAATTTGATCTTGGATGTCGAAGAAATTATAGTATATCCAGTTCAGACGATAGCATTAGTTACACGACTTGGAGTTCGATGCAAAGGAAGATCGTCAGGTTATGTACATCAACGATGGTATTGAGGCGTATCAAAGGTCGATGTGCGATAACTTGGGGATTCTCTAATTCAAAGAATGAAGATCGTGTAAAGTGTTATTGTTTTGATGGATGCTATGCTTGGGATTTGATGGAAATAAATATTTGGATGAAAGAAAAGTGTCTTGATTGTTCGATGATAACCATAACGTCGACGATTTTGTCTTGCACGAGTGTAACTCTAGCCTCACACATGTGTCACGTCGAATTTGGGACGATTGTTCCGCATGAGCACTGATATGGTGATTCATGTCCAGCGAGAATGATCGAACTCGGGAGATCAGGGTGTGGCAATTTGGATTGCTTCGACTTATGGTTTGATGTGGAAGTGAATTCGAGGATTGGTCGGACTTGTGATCGATAATTAAGTAAATTTGAGGATTGAGTAGATCCAATCAGCGTATCGAGAATGCATTAGTCTAGACTCAAAATAATAGTTACGCCCCGATGAGGATGATTATCCTGTGGGAGCGTTAGCATGGTAATTTCATGTAACGCCCCAGTCCCAAAATACGTATTGGGCCAGGATACGGTACATGCCAGCAACATTTCACCAATAGGCCAAAACCGATAACAAGCCCATTAGCGAAATGCTTAAGCTGTAAATCATGATAACATCCCAGAGTATAATACAAGTAACAGTCACAAATCTAATCTCATCCATGCAGGAAATATGACACAAGACAACAAGTCCAAAATAAATGATACTAATATAAAAAATCTGTCCAATATGAAATATAACTGTACGGGTAAGACATCCTGAAACAACAGTATAAAGAAATAAATAATCTACTACATGTCCACTGAAAAGAAAGAAAAAATAGTAGAGCTAAATGAGGAACGCCATGGATCAAGAGAAATCCTCGATCTCTATCTCGTCCTCCTGTGAAAGTATGCCACCTGCCTCGACTCTAGAACCATATACCTCCGGGTACTCCTCGCCTCTAACTAAGCCTGGAGAGATCACCAGGTCCTCAGAGGACTAGCAAGACATATAATATATATGCCAGCTTTAACAGTAATAAAATGCGTGGATAGATGAAAAGTGATATAAGAAAAGAAGGATTAATGGGAGCAGTGCTAGAAATAAAACATAAAAGAAATGGCATGTCTAGAGAATCGTGCTAATAAATATGACTACAAGTAAATCGAGGTAAACCGCAGCCCGGTGGTTGCTAACGGCCCTATAGATTGCATTCCGATGGTTGCTAACAACCTATAGTTAGTCTCAATCGCAGCCCGGTGGTTGCTAACGATTGAGAGTGGTCAGGTATAGTCACGTCTATAACAAGGTCCTCGCCTAAAACTATGAGACAGTCAAGTCAAGTCAAACATGTCAAGTCCAAGTCATGTCTAGGTCACACAGGTCAGGGATACATGACATAGACAAAGAAATTCTAACTCTAGACATGAACAAGATAAGAAAAATAAGACAAGTAATATGGAGAAAGAATAAAATCTACGTGCACGCAAAACTAGAAAGTAACCAGAACATGGAACATGAGAAGTATGGAACTAAGTAAGATATGAAAAATAATAATATAGAAAAACTTGTAAATACTGTAAAGCTTGGCAAGGTGTACTTGCCTGGTGTCGCGCTGTGAATCTGAAACGTCGCTCCCGCGTCCACGCCGCCGGAACCCGACGCTCCTAGATAATTAATTAACTAAATTAACCCACTACTCATGAACTTACAATATGACTTAATTAGTAAAGATAATATTTTAAGATTATATTTAATTTCTCGTAGAACCCTTTAGACCCATACAATCACACACAGGCTCCACGAGACACCGAACACAGTTTTTGGGTTTCTAACTCCCAATTAATCAGTTATGTTCCTACTTCAATCATATACTTAAAAATTATAAGAATATTATTTAAACTAATTTTCTATAGATTTATCTCAGAATTTCCATAATTTATATTTTTAAAGAATTATACTACTAGTTGTCTATCGGGTCGACTAGTCTACCCGAAATTTGTCTAGAACTTCATTAATTATCTAAAATTATGAAAACCCTTAAAAATATAATTTAAACAGAATTAAAATGTCTTAAATATCAGAATATGAAATTTTGATGTAAGGGTTTCATGGTACTAATGGTTTGGAATCTTCTAGGTCAACAAGTCACCCGAAAATGACTAGTTTTGACCTATAATTTTCTTGACCAGAATTGACTTGATAAATTCGTGGAAAAATGCTTAAAAATCATAATTTAAATATATTAACCCACATAAAATTTAGTTTAGAAAAATTCCTACAGAAACTTATAGTTCCTTCGCAACGTGGTAAGTTTCGGCTCTACCTAAACATGAAAATAGCTATCATAATTCATGAAACTTTTATGGGTGAAAATACTACCCAAGAGACATCAAAACACTATTTATACAGAATTAATACCATAATTTCTACAGATTTATGAGATGGGCTTGAACAGGAAAAGTTAGGATTTCTTACCAAGGTCCTTGCTTTGTGAAGGCTTCTTCTTGTCAAAGCTCCCTCCTTCGATGATGTCCTTGTTCGCCAATCCTTTTTTGATGAGCTTTGGAGGGTGGAAAATGGTTAGGGATGGTTGGATGGGGAAGATGGAGTTTTTAGGGTTGGTTTGGTGGAGTTTGGATGGAAGAAGGATGAAAAGGAGAAGTTTTATGAATGAGGAAGAGATGTGCAATGGAGGGGATGATGTGTGGGGGCTAAGGGGGAAAGTGCTGCCGAATAATAGGGGGATATGGAGAAGTGGTCGGCCAAAAAGGTGAGGAAAGAAGAAATTAGGTTAGGGTTAAGATTTGGTATAAGTGGATATACTTAAATATAGGCTTTTATGAATTTGTATGCATATAGAATTTGGATCCTATTTCTCTTGGAGTGTTCGGCCAAGGGGGAGGGGGTTTGCTTGGCCGAATATAACAGGGTGGGGTCAATTTAGTTTATTTGGTTATTTGATGAGTTGTCTAGTTGATTGATTAAGGATTTAAATAAAAGGTTTTCCAATATGGAACTATTTAGATTTCTAAATATAAATATAATCTAAATCTGAATAAATATTAAATATATATGGTTATTAATTTATTTTAATGCCCAACATGCCCACGTAGGTTTGGATTTGACTTGGGTGAGGTTTGAGAAGGTTTGGTGCAACCAGATTACCTAAAAAGGTCATAAAGGCTCTCTTAACTAATTAATAAAATAAAATACGACTTGTGCCATAATTTGAATGGTTAACATGCAAGAGACTACCGTATGACCATGACATTCCTAACATGGATAGCATGCTAGTTAAAGCACCCAATAATGCTAGATATGCCATACTTTCTAATCGTCTTGCATATTCAAACTCAACCATGACTATAGTCCTTTTATATGATATAAATAAGATAAAATATATAGAAATAAATAAAAATCCAAATTTGTTACCTCAAATATTATTTTAAATTTGAGGGGTTTTACATCCTACCCACCTTAAAAGAATTCGTCCTCGAAATTAAAATCACTCACTAGGGTAAAGAAAACATGTCTATGGTTCAAAAATATTTCTAATGGTGTGCTATGTTTCTATGGTTGTTCCTAAGCAAGCAAGCAAGCACGTAACAAGCAAGTATAACTAGCATTCTATTATAAACTAAGTTATTACCTTCATTTGCTCCTTGGGTTGCTGCTTCGGCTTCAATTGTCATGGCAAAGGCCTGTCCTGGTCGCTGTGCTACCTGCTGTCTCGCCTGGGCAAACTGAGTTGCCTGGTCGGGAAGTGGTCCACACGGATATCCTCCTTGTGTCACGGGTTGAGCTGGAATTATTGGTGCTAGGGGTGCTGGTCCTTCAGTACGTTTCTCGGGGCAAGTTTGAATATGGTGTTGATCAGAGCCACAATACAAACAAAGCTTTAACCTCCGGCGGCAATCTTTTGGACATGTCCTCTTCTGTTGCAATATTGACAAATGGGAATTTCTGGAATTGGGTATGGAGCAGTTCTTGGTCGTAGATGTACGATGATGCGTCTTTCAGGTCCTCCCGTTGATGCTTTTGCTGATGGTGTCACTGGCTGTGGTCGCTTCTGGCTGGCCTCCTTCTTGTTAATGCGCTCCTGGCGTCGTGCTACGGTCAGGACGGTCGAGTAGAAAGTGGGTGCTACTGATCCCATGAGTCACTGCATCTCGAAACTGAGTCCATCATAAAACTTCTCCGCCTTCTGCTCTTATGTCTGTATTAGGTACGGGGCTAAATGACTCAAGCGTAGGAACTCCGTATTGTACTCTTCTACTGTCATGCTGCCTTGTGTAAGGTAAATGAATCGGTCTCGGAGCTCGGCTCGTGCTGTAGCTGGTATGAACATCTCCTTGAAGAGTTTGGAGAACTCTTCCCAGGTGACTACATCAGGTCCCAATCGCTCTTCTTCGGCTTCCCACCAATGATGGGCATTTCCAGACAACTGTATCCTAACGGCTGCCATCCATTTCTCCTTGGGAAGTTCAGCGGCTACCAATTGATGCTCGATGTCGGTGAGCCATGCATGAGCTTCGATAGGGTCCTCATTTCCGTATAAGGGTTTAGGTATCATTTTTCTAAACTCGAAAATCGATCCAGTCTTCGGCTGATTGGCTGGTGGTGTCGTCTGTGCCAAGGCTGTCACTATGCTCTCCCTCAGTGCTTCGGCCTGCTGTTGTACCAGCTGCTGGGCTTGCATCATTGCATAAAACATCTGGAATAATTGTTGTATGTCCATTGCTAACCCGATGGGAAGGACATGAACGACATCGGAGGCATGAAAGGTGGTGGAGGTAAAGAAACCCCCGGCTATGCTACCGGTGCTGGCTGCGAAGTCTGTCCATCCGTTCGTGAGGTCGGTGGCTGTTCGTTCTGCTGGTTCGGTTGTCCCCCAAGTGGCGGTGGAGTCCCAACAGCATGTGGTACTATGGCATTTGGCGGAGTGCCAACTGAGGTCAAGCTTCCGTCTTGTGAGTCCATTATCTGTATAAAGGAAAACATATTAGCCGCTGAAGGAAATTCAAGCAGGAGGCATGTCAAGGGAATAATTTCAAAGCCGATATATATAGTTCAAGGACGTACAACAATTTAAAGATGTGGATGAGATCCTAAGGGTCCTTTCTATCCAATTTGTAGGCTCACGTCAGTACAATAACGTAACCGAGGTGATTAACGTGGACCTCCATGGGCCACCACAAAAACATGTAACGCCCAAGTCCCAAAATACGTATTGGGCCAGGATACGGTATATGCCAGCAACATTTCACCAATGGGCCAAAACCGATAACAAGCCCATTAGTGAAATGCTTAAGCTGTAAATCATGATAACATTCCAGAGTATAATACAAATCACAGTCACAAATCTAATCTCATCCACGCAGGAAATATGACACAAGACAACAAGTCCAAAATAAATGATACTAATTAAGAAAATCTGTCGAATATGAAATATAACTATACGGGTAAGACATCCCGAAACAATAGTATAAAGAAATAAATAATCCGCTACATGTCCACTGAAAAGAAAGAAAAAATAGTAGAGCTAAATGAGGAACGCCATGGATCAAGAGAAATCCTCGATCTCTATCTCGTCCTCCTGTGAAAGTATGCCACCTGCCTCGACTCCTGAACCATATACCTCCGGGTACTCCTCGCCTCTAACTAAGCCTGGAGAGATCACCAGGTCCTCAGAGGACTAGCAAGACACATAATATGCATGCCAGCTATAACAGTAATAAAATGCGTGGATAGATGAAAAGTGATATAAGAAAAGAAGGATTAAAGGGAGCAGTGCCAGAAATAAAACATAAAAGAAATGGCATGCCTGGAGAATCATGCTAATAAACATGACTATAAGTAAATCGAGGTAAACCGCCGCCCGGTGGTTGCTGTCACGTCCCAGAACCAGAATACTGGAGAACGGAGGCAGACATAGCCAGCTACGTATAATGAAATGGAATCCATCTCACCATACGGTCACGGCTGTCTAGAAATATGAGGGTTTATCTACAAGCCATCGGTCTCTTAAGGTCAATAACAATCCTAGTGTCTCAATCACAAGCAAGTAAGTAAATGTTACAAGATGTAAGATCCCCAAATATACAATAGTAAGGCGTCCCAAATATTACATATTCAGCTGATCATGAAGCTAGTTGTTACAAAATGTGAGGACTAGCAAGAGTTTAGTCATACATGATCAACCCTAGGTTGCCAATCATGTTACAGCCCGTAGGCAGACAGTAAGTAAAAATGTACCCGAGCTAACACTTGCTCGGCGGCTAAATGCCTTAAAAGAATAATTTTACAATAGAGTGGGAGAGCCAAAAATAACCCATTCGTTGCCCTGGTTACGCCTGGTGTTCACCATCGGGCTGGAAGACCGGTAGATCCTCTGGTACTGCTCCGGTATCTGGCCATACAAAACCAGCTGGGTCAGACCCCAGAAAGAGCAAGTACCACAAAGGAGGCTTCACTTAGGAACTAAAACCAGCAATTAGCACAAGAATATAATTACATAAAATACAGTAATGAAAAGGCTTGATATTAAAAGAATAACAATAGCAAACCGAGTATGAAGAAATCATTCAAGTAGCCAGGTCACAACCCTTAAACCAAACAAAGACCGGGGTTGAAACCCTTCGCCTGAATAGAAACCCACCTCAATTGCTATTGATAAAGTAAAACGTATCAAGCATGACAGGTGATATACGATGAGATAACCATGGGACTATTCAGATAACTAGGTTACAACCCGTAAACCAAACAAGGACCGGGGTTGTAACCCTTCGTCTGAACAGAACTTGGTTTCTTCCACCATTTATCGGCAAGATAAATATAAGAAATCCGGACATGTAACAATATTGTACAGGATCAAGACAAGACTAGACTCCATCCAATCATTCACGGCCAAGCAATAAGTACGGCTTGATACTTTAACTAACTAGGGTTATCACAGGCCTAGTTACTAGCAAGATGCAATGAGAATTCCAAGTCCGATTACCTGTTTGTTACTACCTGAGTGATCCCAGCAAGAAAAGGAAAAGATAGCAGGATATAGCAGACACACTGTAGTAAGATATATGTATCCTAAGGTACCACACTCGACGACGGGTTGGAAGTGCGCTCATCTCGACGGATAGCAACAAATCCCATGTATATATATATATAAGGCCGGGACCAAAGGGACAACAGGTAACTGGGAAATTCTCCATGAACTATTTGATCAATCTAGTCATTAACCTAGCCAGATTCAGTATGAATCCCTGACCGTGGTACTCAGGGATCATGCCCTAGACATGATACAAGACACAATCGGACTAGTAGTTTATACAAGCACAATCATCCACGACGTCCAGGCCAATGAATTGATTTGTCAAGAGTGCGCCACGACGGGCCACTATCAAGCATGTCAGGGTACTTGTCAAGAGTGCACCACTACGGGTCACTATCGTGTCATGTATAGCAGGTCAAGTTATCAGGTCAAGTTATCATGTCAGGAGTGCACCACGGCGGGCTACTATCAAGCATGTCAGTTCTTGGTCACACCATGCCAGGTATAATTGTCATCTCAATCATGTCAATCAAATCGGAATTATCAAGTTCGGGACAAAAGGCGTAAGGATATAAAATAGGCGTAAAAATATACAATAGGATAAGGTGTACGCTATAGGAACTCAAGTTACACGGGGCGTTACAAGACATGGGCAAATAATAATAAAACAACAGTACACAGAGCTATAGGAGAGCCATGCGGCTCAGGCATATGCGGCCAAAGGAGGAATCCATGCGAGAGCAGCTCATGCGGCTAACGGCGGAAGCAGTTAGAAGCCCATGAGGCTGAATGAATTGGGTCCATGCGGCTGAGAGAAAGGCAAGCTCATGCGGCAGGAACAGAAGCAGCATATGCGACAGGGACAACAATCCATGCGGCAGGGACAGGAACGGAGCCATGCGGCTAAAAAGTGTGCGCTTATGCGGCTCACGAGGGATACCTCGCCTATGCGGCTATGGCAAGCAGGGCCTTATGCGGCTGGGTCGATCAGTCTTATGCGGCTGGGCTCAATGAGCCTAAGCGGCTAAGGACAACATCAGTATTATGCGGCTGAGAAGTGGATTCTCATGCGGCTAGAAATGGACTGAGTTCCATGCGACTGAAGGATAAGGAATTCATGCGGCTCGGAATGAACTTCTCACGCGGCTGAATAGGAATACTTGCCGCATGAACTTGTCATGCGGTCAAGTGCTGCCATGCGGCTCAGGACTATGCTTCTTCTCCAAATATCCGAGAAGAAGTACACCATGAAGCCATGGCCACCAAGCTGCATAGAACCTTCATCCGGAGTCCAAATCCGAACTTCCATAGGTCAAAATGGGGCAGAATGAAATGTTCTACAAAATGGAACCATAAAAACTCAGAAATAACAAGATTAACTAGATCAAAACTCAAGTAATCCGAAAATAAAATAAACTTAGATCTATAAGAATCTAGCCATGGAAAGTGAAAATGCCAAGTACTAAAGTAAGTTAAAATGCTGTAAGAAAGAGAATGAAGCAATAAAATTAGAGTTCCTCCATGAAGCAAGTTGCACTTGCCTAGACCTCTCTCCCTCTGGTAGGTGAAGAATTAATGGAGGAAAGAAGAAGAGTAATGAAGAGAGAGAAGGAAGTGGGGTTAATAAATGGTAGTGGTGGTGGTAGGTAGGTGGTTCTCCTATTGGTTCATGATGAACCAAGGCAAAACCAAGCCAAGCCGAACCAACCCAGGGATAAACCAAGCCAAGATAAACCAAGGTGAACCAAGTCAAAGCCAATAAACTCTCTCTCTAGCAATGAATCATGAAATAAACCAAGCCTCACTAATCCAAAAATAAACCAATGAACCATTAAAACCAATTAAACTATCAATGCTAATAAAATCAAGCCAATGCAAAATAAACCAAGATAACTAATCATGACTAAATAAAATATGGGTCCAAAACACGTATACGTACACTAAATATGTATCACGAATTTGGGACATTACAGTTGCTAACGGCCCTATAGATTGCAGTCCGATGGTTGCTAACAACCTATAGTTAGTCTCAATCGCAGCCCGGTGGTTGCTAACGATTGAGAGTGGTCAGGTATAGTCACATCTATAACAAGGTCCTCGCCTAAAACTATGAGACAGTCAAGTCAAGTCAAACATGTCAAGTCTAAGTCATGTCTAGGTCATACAGTTCAGGGATACATGACATAGACAAAGAAATTCTAACTCTAGACATGAACAAGATAAGAAAAATATGACAAGTAATATAGAGAAAGAATAAAATCTACGTGCACGCAAAACTAGAAAGTAACCAGAACATGGAACATGAGAAGTATGAAACTAAGTAAGATATAAAAAACAATAATATGGAAAAACTTGTAAATACTGTAAAGCTTGGCAAGGTGTACTTGCCTGGTGTCGTGCTGTAAATCTGAAACGTCGCTCCCGCGTCCATGCTGCCGGAACCCGACGCTCCTAGATAATTAATTAAATAAATTAACCCACTACTCATGAACTTACAATATGACTTAATTATTTAAGATAATATTTTAATATTATATTCAATTTCTCGTGGAACCCTTTAGACCCGTACAATCACACAGAGGCTCCACGAGGCACCGAACACAGTTTTTGGGTTTTCAACTCCCAATTAATCAGTTATGTTCCAACTCCATAAGAATATTATTTAAACTAATTTTCTATAGATTTATCTCAGAATTTTTAGAATTTATATTTCTAAAGAATTATACTACTAGTTGTCTATCGGGTCGACTAGTCTACCCGAAATTTGTCCAGAACTTCATTAATTATCTAAAATTATAAAAACCCTCAAAAATACAATTTAAATAGAATTAGGAAAACTCTCAAAAATACAATTAATCAGAATTAAAATGTCCTAAATATCAGAATATGAAATTTTGATGCAAGGATTTCATGGTACCAATGGTTTGGAATCTTCTAGGTCAACAAGTCACCCGAAAATGACTTGTTTTGACCTATAATTTTTTCAACCATAATTGAATTGAAAAATTAGAGGAAAAATGATTAAAAATCCTAATTTAAATATATTAACCTACATAAAATTTAGTTTAGAAAAATTCCTACAGAAACTTATAGTTCCTTCACAACGTGGTAAGTTTTGGCTCTACCGAAACATGAAAATAGCTATCATAATTCATGAAACTTTTATGGGTAGAAATACTACCCAAGAGACATCAAAACACTATTTCTACATAATTAATACCATAATTTCTACAGATTTATGAGATGGGCTTGAACAAGAAAAGTTAGGATTTCTTACCAAGGTCCTTGCTTTGTGAAGGCTTCTTCTTGTCAAAGCTCCCTCCTTCGATGATGTCCTTATTCGCCAATCCTTTCTTGATGAGCTTTGGAGGGTGGACAATGGTTAGGAATGGTTGGATGGGAAAGATGAAGTTTTTAGGGTTGGTTTGGTGGAGTTTGGATGGAAGAAGGATGAAAAAGAGGAGTTTTATGAAGGAGGAAGAGATCTGCAATGGAGAGGATGATGTGTGGGGACTAAGGAGAAAAGTGCTGTCAAATAAGAGGGGGATTTAGAGAAGTGGTCGGCCAAAAAGGTGAGGGAAGAAGAAATTAGGTTAGGGTTAAGATTTGGTATAAGTAGATATATATATAAATAGGCTTTAATGAATTTGTATGCATATAGAATTTGGATCCTATTTCTCTTGGAGTGTTCGGCCAAGGGGGAGGGGCATTTGCTTGGCCGAATATAATAGGGTGGGGTCTATTTACTTTATTTGGTTATTTGATAAGTTGTCTAGTTGATTGATTGAGGATTTAAATAAAAGGTTTCCTAATATGGAACTAGTTAGATTTCTAAATATAAATGCAATCTAAATCTGAATAAATATTAAATATATATGGTTATTAATTTATTTTAATGTCCAACATGCCCACATAGGTTTGGGTTTGACTTGGGTGAGGTTTGGTGCAACCGGATTACCTAAAAAGGTCATAAAGGCTCTCTTAACTAATTAATAAAATAAAATACGACTTGTGCCATGATTTGAATGGTTAACATGCAAGAGACTACCGTATGACCATGACATTCCTAACATGGCTAGCATGCTAGTTAAAACACCCAACAATGCTAGGCATGCCATACTTTCTAATCGTCTTGCATATTCAAACTCAACCATGACTATAGTCCTTTTATATAATATAAATAAGATAAAATATATAGAAATAAATAAAAATCCAAATTAGTTACTTCAAATATTATTTAAATTTGAGGGGTTTTATATTTCATGTCCACCGTGGATAATTAGACTTGCGTGAGATTGGGGTGTGACATATTGCTATGTTAGACGAACTTGTGATCGAATACGTAAATTGTGGTAAACGACTTAGGGAATATGAAATAAGAATTATGGTTTAGTGATAAATCATCTCATGGCATACTTGACTTGGATACGATGGATAGGTGGATTATACCAAATATGTTGAAAGAGATAGACTATGCGAATTGCTAAGTTTAGAAATCGTAGTGATGCGAGCTTGGGTAGAAAACCCCATATTATCAACTTTGGTTTGACCTTAGGATTGGGATCAGTGATAATATTATTGTTTGGGAACGATGATTCTAATACTGATATTGACTTTAGCCTAGAGAGATGGCCTAGCGGTTAGGCTAGACGTCCCTGTTTCGAGAGGTAGCATTGGTACAATTGATTTCAGGATTGATATGATGAATCAAATATGTGGAATCCTTGATTTACTATAACGAGGGTTGGCTGAAATGCATATATTTTGGGAATGCCTTAAATATGTGTACGATCCAACTAAGTGATACGTTGAATTCAAATGAGAATAAAGAAACGAGAATTTATCGAGGATTTTGAAATTGTGTGTTGCGAAGAAAAATATTGATGGTAGTGCGATCATTGGATTTGAGATGAACTTGAATGTTGGTTGATCAGGTGGTTTGCCTAAAACTGAGTTGTCCATGTGTGCGACGAGTATAAGTTACCCAAGTTGAGATATAGTTGTTTGATGTGAAAGATAACCAAAGCACGAACGTGGCTCGGATTGAAAAAATGCATAGGAGGAATGTGTACGACAGTAATTGAATATTAAATTAAGTGATAAGTCGAAAAGTGTGTACTCAGTAAGTTTCGAGCACAAAACTTTTCCTGAGTGGTGTATAATGTAATGCTCTGTCCCGCTCAGTCTAATCGGAGGAATCAAAATACCAACGACGTTCGGACTTGGCCATGCAACGGCTTGATCGAAGTCCCGCTCGGTTGAGGCGACTCCTCGCAGGATGGCTTCGGTGAACTTGCCACAGCTTGGCCTTCACACTAATAAAACAAAAGTTTTTAAATGCACAAGTAGGCTTGGTAATAAAAGAGACCAATCCACATAGCTAAGGAAATAATCCCAAGTTGGGTCAAAATGAGTTAGAATATGGAAAGGTCCCATGGCCGGCTTAGAAGTTTTGTACGACGTACTTTCAAAATGATACTAGGTCCTTCGTCATGTTCCTTAGGAGAAGGAAAAGTTGGTTTATATTTCCACAAGACTATGGATATAGCATAGTCATAGGCGTCGCACGTATAAATGCTTGAAAAAGCAGGCACGGTCCCGTAGTCCAATGGTTAGCATAGCAAAAGTGTCCCACATGTCTAAATGCGCATTTCCACGGTGCAAGGGCTTGGCATAGCCTTGCTCATCCCACGGGTCAAGTTGTATCGCACGATGGAGTTAGAAAAAAGTTATGTCAAGGGCTATCGAAGTAGTAGCAAGCACGGTCCCACGATCTCTACGGTTGGCTATAGCCACACAGTTATATGGTCTCAAAGCTCGTCATATGGAGTATGACTTGGGCGGTAATGTCGCACAGAACATAAATTGATTTAAGGCATGGGCCACAGACAGTTGATTCAAATTGAGTTTGGCCAAGAGGGCTATCAAATAGTCGTTCCTGAGTTGAGTAAATGATAGGACAACATGAAAGAATACTCACGACTATGGGTCATCAAGGCGGTCTCAAATACTAGTAGGCGCTAATGTAGTACTGAAAAGATGATAACACTGAAAAGATAATGACTATGTAAGACGGTAGTTCGAGTCGAGTCTTGCATGGTCATTGGACAACTTGTCGACAAGGGAAAGTTTCCTTCGGACGGCAAACCTGGGCCCATATGTAACCTCCGTTAATTGATTTCTTAAAATTCTTATTTTATTTTATTTTATTTCGTATTTTTCAAAACTTTGAATTTTCTAAATCTCGAAGAGCGTGCAAATTCTAATTTTTGGGAAAATAAATTTGACCGTGATTGCTATCGGTCTTTGTTGGCTTTGGTTTACTATTTTAAGCGCTTTTGTCCTATTGGAATTTTCCTGTCATTTTTCTTGAATCAATAAGTTTTAATTACTGTTCTATATGGAAAACGTTTATTGAATTTCAGAATTTCAAAATATATTATTTAGTAAATAAATGATTGTTAAATATATTTAAATAATTAAGTGAATATATTAGTATTATTTTATTAATTAGAAAAATCTCGGCTAAATTGTAATTAGCCATTTGTTAATTAGCCGTAACTAGTAATTAATTATTAATTATAGCTAATATTATTTTAGTACTAATTGTTTACAGTTAGCATTGGGTTAGCAGTTAGTAGTTTTCCACTATTTTTCCTATAATTCTATTACATGTATATTTTAGGGTTTTCTCCCACTTTTCCTATAAATATCACACTTCCCAAGACCCACATACACAGATCCCCAAATCCCTAGAAATTATCCAGCCGCCATCCTACTGTTCCAGCCCGACCACCATCCATGTCCATTACCGGCCGCCCATCCCGACCACCCCAGTTCACGACCACCCCGGCTCTATGGCCAACACCACCTTGGTCGACCATCCCTCCACCGCTGCTCCCGTGTACCTCCCCGGCCATCACCACCGCCATAGCCGCCACCATCACCACCAATAACCACCACTGCCATCACCTTCAACCTCCGCCACCACCCTCATCAACCATACACCGCCACCCTGCCGACCAAACCGCCCCGGCCGCCCCTGCCATCAACCACCGCATCCACCCCTCGGCCACAACCGGCCTAGCACCCCACCACCACTGATAGACACCACCACCACCAAATCATAGAGAGAGAGAGCCCTAACCAGTCATGCCGCCCTTCGCCGTGCGACCTCCGGCTCCGTCCGGCGAAGCTGACCCCGTGCGTCGAGCCACGCCTCCCCGCCTGGCCTTGCGCGGAACCGCCACCGCCGCATCCGAGCCAGTGCCGCCCCAGGCCGAAACTCCTCCGCCGTTGGCCGCTGTCCTCCTGCCGGCGCTGCCCCGGCGCTCCGATCGCCCTTGTGAACTCCTCCGCCGGAGCCCAAGGCCGAGCCGCCTCCGCTTCTTTCCCATGTGAGCCCTTCGTTTCAGAGAAACCCCTTTTCCTTCTGCTGAAATGGGGGACCAGCCCTCTATTACATGTAATCTATACATTAGTTTAATGTAATATATATATTAGTTTAATATAATATATATTAGTTTATATATATAATATATATTAGTTTATATTTATAATATATATTGTTTATATAATAAATGTATATTTGTTTAATGTAATATATATTAGTATAATAAATGTTGTTTAATATAATGTATATTAGTATAATAAATGTATATTTGGTTAATGTAATGTATATTGGTTACATATATAGTATATATAATGATGGTATTATTATTATTATATTTATTAGTATGATTTAAAGTATTATTGTAATATTGTTACTAATTTTATTAATATTATTGATTAATTTATAGTTAGAAAATTTTAGTTAAATAGTTACAATTAATTAGTTGCTATCTATATAAATATTGAGATACTTATGTGTAAGTATATAATTGGTCCCATTATTATTTTATTGGTATTATTATATTAGCGTAATTACTTACTTGGAAATTATATAAAAATATATAATTATATTTCTAAAATAGTATTAGTAAAGTTTTGACCTGAATTATTATTATAGTATTTTTACCTACTTAATGTGAATGTTTCTTGGTACAAAAATATATTTATCGGACTACTAGTTTTTAATTTTCAACTATTATCTGAATATGGCATACTTGTGATATATATATATATATATTGACCTTACAAATAATTTCCATAATTTCTTAGATATATATTTAGTTATATATATTTTATTCATAATCGTGACTATTAAGTCATTTTGTATTTCTTGATTGATTTATCGTACCAAACCCTGATTTTAGACTTTTATATACCAACTAGGCTATTTGGACTATTCTGGACTCATTGGGACTGCCCGTGTCGTCGTCTGGGACCCTCTATGGATCTTAGCATGGTACCTACCTCGTGTCGACATGTTCGTGTCGCGCACGTCGACACCAACCAATCAAGACGAGTACATTCTCTGATCATTTCATATCCTGCTTAGAATTATTTTTCTGCTTTAAATTACTTTACTTGATACTGTCACGTTGGTCACACGGATTAGTACTATATGGATCTCTTCTTAAGATGTTATCCCCTCAGGGAGCATCGGATACTTCATGTTCTGTGCGTTTCACTTACATGGCGTATCACTATGCTTCATTGGTTCATTGAATCACTTGTGACATGTACTCTCATGATCACAGAGTCTTCCTTGAATCCTCACATTTATTAGGCTTCCTAGAATCCCCATTTATGGGACTATCATGTACCACCCTTCGGGGGCCGTTGCATGAATCATAACATAACCTGGTTGGATCCTTGTGTATTGATTGGGGGTACGAGGGAGTAGAAGTGGACATGTAAATAATATCCAAGTAGTATCTCATCAGAATTATTCCGTAGTGTCTCATCAGAATCATCATATGCCATTTACATGTCTATATTGTACTCTGACTCACTAGCCACTGTTAGTTCTCTATGTATAGTAGATATTTCTATTACAGTTCTCTCTCTGTTTACATATTGTATTTCTTCAGTTCATGTATCTTACTTTACTGCATGATTATATTTTCTAACCTGCTATGATCTGTTGAGATGTACTGTGCTCGCTCCTGTCCTGACTGGACCTGTTGATAAATTTTACAGATAGTCTGGAGGTTGCCTGCTAGCCTAGAGGAGACACAGTAGAGGTTGTATAGATAGCTAGGGTTTTGCTTGTAGTTTATTTTCAGTTGTCTTGAGTTGTATTTATGGATTACTGTATTTGAGATTTGAGATGTTTCTGGTTTGTGTATATTAGACACTTAGACTTCTATCTGATGTATCTCTTTGTGGATTTCATGTTTTATCTATCTTCCATTATGCTCTACCTTAGATGTGATTGAGTTTACATTCTACTATGTCACCCCCATTCGGGGAGTATAAACTGCTTAGCCTTATACTGTTAGATGCATGAGACCTAGGACAGTGTTCTACCACCGATACTGCGGCGTAGGCTGGACGTACCCACTTCTCGTGCCCTTACTCTAGGGTGCGGGTCATGACACCATAGGACTGTTCCGACCTAGAAAAAATATGGTGTAGCCGAGCTGGGAGTACCGCTCAGGTTATTCGAGAACTTTCAGCGGGGCTCGCTACTTACGCTAAAAGGGTCGCCGAATAGGAAAGCTATAAGTCCAAGTATAGTCTGTAGTACTAGTGACCCTTTCATATAGATGAGTCGGCATATTAGCGGCGATCCGCATGCATGCCTTTGGACTGAGTCGAGTATTATGTGTACGGTACCAATGAGTCGAGTTGAATGTGTGCACGATTTGTAACACAATGTTTGGGCCTAAGATTTGGATGCAACGAAGATACCTTATTATGGCACGAAACACCATGTTATGGCACAAAGTATGGCATCGGTTGGTGAATCGTTGACACAAAAGTATAAATAAGTTGGATCCAGTCAATTCGAGTTTAATCCAGGAAGGGCCGTTAGGCAAGTTGGTTAAGTGGTACTGAGTTACGAGGCACGACCTCATTGTGGATGCACGAATAGAGTTGATGGCACGACTATATGATTCGAGTCTTAAAGTATGGGCCAAAAGGCAAGCACAAGTCGATAAGTTGACGGTGTTGGCTCGAAAAGGGTCTAGAGGCAAGTATAAGTGAGTTATCGATGTGATGACATGGTAATGATCTTGAGACACAAGTAGGCGAGACTTCTATGTCCTAAAATCGATTCTAAGGCAAGAATAGAAAGACAATTATAAAGGGTTTATGTTGCACAAAGTAAATGATCGTGTTGGTTTTGTAAGGGTGGGCGAGGAGCTCACTCCACCAGTACAGTTGAGTACTGACACCTATACAGTTTTCATGTGCAGGCACAGGTAGAAGCTCGTTGGCGCTGAGCTCGCTTGGATGCGTCGAGGCACGAAGTTTTTTGGTGTTTTGAGGCATACAACAATATAGAGTTTGGACTTATACGGGTCATAATGTATGAACATCACCTTCTGAAGCATCCACTGGCTCGTCAAGCTTTGTATTGAGAAGTGAGAGAGAGCAGAGTAACTTGTAACTTAGGAGAAGAGTAAGACTGAGTGATTGTAATCATGGCCTCGTGCCACTTTTGTAATCCTTGTTTAATATCAATAAAGCGCCTCTTTTGTTGACTTGTGTTTTGGTTCTAACTTTTCGCTAGCTTATTCAATATTTTTTCTTCGGGACTTCTCTATGACGACCACGTCGCTTAGTCTGTAATCGGCCGTTATGGAACCCACCTTGCGTGAGTGCAATCTAGGCTCACGCGGCATCACGCCTTAGCGAGGATGATCGGTCCTGCGGGACTAGGGCGTGATAAAAGTCATGCAGCCATTTAAATGTTTCATAATTTTATCATCTGGGAGCACACGTACAAAATCTGACATAGAGCAGTATAGATATGCTAACATTGATGCTCTCCATACGTGACGTGTAGGTGTTGTCAAATCTTCCAAAAATGGTAGATAACGTAATTTTACCATATTTGATGAGTCGAAAAAGACAACTGCACTTATTAAGCCGAGTAAGTAGGCTCTTATGCAAGAAATGACCTAAACAGATGATGGAAAATTAATCGGTGTTAAATTAATATTATATATGATATGACATAAATATTAACATTATCTATTATACATACCCGATTCTCATCAACAGAGATCTCTTTGCCATCAATACAATATAGGTGCATGAAATTGCTATAGAGCCAATAAAAGGTGACTAAGCTTTTGTCTTTTAATTTTGGTGGCTCCACACCTAGGTAATTTATAATTACAGTATCACCAGAAAATGACTCATCAAATATTATAGGTTCACCCGTAATAGGTTATCCTACAATATTTGCTACGTCAGCTAGAGTAATAGTCATTTCTTCAACTGGTAGCTGAAATATATTTCTTCTAGGCCACCAACGCTCCACTAGGCTGAAAATCAAATCTCTATCATGACGTTGAAAACTTAACCCGTCAATGTACTTAAATCTAAATATGACCATCATAGCCTCTTGTTCACTAGTCAAATTCCAACACCCAAAGTTGTGTTCATAACGCTATGTACCATGCTCTCGCATTCGTATAGCATCACTATGATTGTATACAAAATTTTCATTATTACTACATACATGAAAAATATATACATTATAATAACATTTTAATTTAAATTTTGTATACATTTCCAAAAAATATCAACATTGAGATATGCGACTCACGCTACTAGATAATAAGGTCTGTGGTGGGTCCTCCCGGAATACGCCTATCGTTTTGGCGATCCATCTGCTAGCAACACACCACAAAATTCTAAGATAATAAACACAAAAAAATCTAAATAAAACCTATTGTATTTGCTCTTCTTCGTTCTGTGCTTTCTTTTTTTGCTTCCATACGACTCACTTTTCTTCTCTCTTGTTTTCTATTCTCTACTTCACACTGGAATGGAGTTCCCAACTCCATATATAACATCTCAAACATTGGATGCTTTCACTACCCGACATATACTCTCTCCACTCACATACACCAACACACCACACTTTCCTATAAATTTACATAAGACACTTTCCTAAAAACCTACACACCAAACTGTACTACACAAAATTGGCCATTTGGGACAACAAAAAACCGTTCTGAAAAGAGCTTTTACCGTCCTAAATATTATTTGGGACGACAGTTGGAACGGATTCAAACAGTGATATTAGTGTGGCACGACAAAAGCTTAAGGGACAAATTTTGCCGTCCTAAATACTGTTATAGTGCAGAAAAATTAACTGTCTCAAAAGGTTGTGAAACTTAATTTTTATGTGACGGTTGGTCATGTCGTCCCAAAAATTAGGTATTTATAATGGATAGTGTCCGTCCTAATAATTTAGGCAATCACAAAAGAATATAGTTCACTTTTAGTACAGAACAACAGATCCGTCCCAAAAATTTATAACATTTGTTCCAGTTCGGATTCTTTGATGTGCATACAATACATATACTCAAAAATTATAACATTTATTCCAGTTCTCATAGAATTATTCCTACTGTGCATACAAAAAATACACTCAAAAAAAATTATAACAGTTGTTCCAATTCTCATAGAATTATTGATTCCATGTTGTGCATACAAAACATACACTCAAAATACATATATAAGGCCATATCACACAAAGGGTCTTACAAAATGAATATTGTTTACAGGCCGTATCACATCATTATAGGCCATATCATTTAGATGTCCCTCCCATGATTCACAAAATGAACTCAAATTAGAGAATCAAGTATTATCTCCATCATTTACAAAACAAAGTCTAAAACTTTTCACATCATTAAGCATTATCTACCAAAACGAACCCAAAATGATCCTAAAATGATTTTTCATTAATAAGTGGCATCTCTCATCTTTTGTAAAATTAGCCAAACTCATTTGAAGGACCTGCAAAAAAAGTGATGATATCATTTTTGCCCATTCAAAGTTATAATTCAAAGTGATGTTATAACAGAAGAAAAAACATAGTAACAGAAGAAAAAAAACCCAAGTTATATTTCAAAGTGATGTTATAGAAGAAAAAACCAAGTTATAATTCAAAGTGATGTTATAATTTTTGCTCATTCAAAGTTATAATTCAAAGTGATGTTATAACAGAAGAAAAATCAAGTAACAGAAGAAAAAACTAAGTTACAGAAGAAAAAACCAAGTAACAGAAGAAAAACTAATAAAAAAACCAAGTAAGCCAAAAAGAACATAATTCAAAGTGATGTTATAATAGAAGAAAAACCAATAGAAGAAAAAACCAAGTAAGCCAAAAAGAACAGTAGAGTAATAAGTTAAGAGTTGGCAAATTAACCGAAAATAGTTGAGGCTGATGTATTGGTTGTTCGAGGAAGGATGAAAGCATTCGCGAACATGGCTGCAACTTGCTCTTTCAGCTGAGCGCTAAGCTCATTATTCACATTATCAAGCACTTTCTTATGTCAAGCCTCTTGCTCATCACGCTCAGTTTTAAGATCATTCTTCACCGTCTTAAGCACTTGCTTATGTCGAGCCTCTTGCTCATCACGTTCAGTTTTAAGATTATTTTTTACTGTCTTAAGCTCTTGCTTATCTCGAGCTTCTTGCACATCACGCTCTCTTCTTAACGCCTCAGTCTCTTCTCGTAATTTCTCCGCATCTTTCGGCAATTGTTTAATTTCAACATTTATTTTTCAGATTCTGTCTGAGATGTTGAGGATGTTGTACATTTACCACGGGGTCTTATACCTACTCGTCGGCCTAAACTCGGCCATGTCCATCTTGTCCAACCACTTTCTTGTAAACCTTATTCTGTTGCTCTTCATTATCACTTTCTTCCACAGGTAGTTCTTCAATTTTCCTTTCTAACATTTTTTATAACATGCAAGGAGACTTGTATTACTTTTCTCTAATTTATAATTAACATTTATTTAATATGCATGATAACATATATTTATATAACTCTATACCAGTCACTCCGTCTTCTTCATTATAATTGCCACTTTTTCCTCGAGTGGCTCTCCACATGTTTATAAGGTCGACAAGCTTGTTTTCCAACCTCCTCTGATGTGTTTGTGCAAGTTCCAAACATCGCAGTAAAAATTATACACTATCGTGACTAGAAAGATATGAGAATTATTTTATTATAAAAAATATTATACAGACCTTTCGGCTTTATCTCTGGAAATGATCTTCTTCTAGTTCTAGGAAGGGCACCAAGCTTTCCTCGATTAACTTGGTTTATCTTCGAAACTTTCTAAAAATTAGTTGAGTATTATATACTAAATTGAAATCAACTGTTTACCACTAGTATAATTATGGATCAAGTTATTTGTTAGCTGAGTCATACCTTTGTGTCACCCAAACTCCAATACACCACTAACCTTGGTCATTGACATTCGAAATCTAAAACCATTCACAATGTAAGAATTGTATCTCAATGCATCCTTAAGAGGACCTGAAGCTAAGCTTCTTATCACCTCTGATATGCGTACATCTTCTGGTAAACCCTTCACCTACGTTTCAAAACCATTAAATCAAAAGTTTAATAATGATACTAAAATGACCATCTCTATAATAGTTTTATTCAGAGTGCTAAAAACGGATATATCTACTTACATGTTCCTTAAACCAAGTGCCAAATTGTTTATTATGCAGGCGACTAACAAGGTATCGTTGTGAAGCTTGTGGATATTTTACTGCCAGTTCAACAAGGTATTTTCTATAGAGAGATATAAAAATGTACATAAATTTTGTAACCAAATGAGAGGATACAATAAAGGTAATGGTCAAGATACACAAATCTCACACAATGAATGGTGCCACTGCCTCCATGTTGGCAAGCACCTATCGATGTGCTTGCATGTGCATAACTGGATCAAGTCGAAAGTGCACTTTTTTACCTACATCATGACCAAATTTATTTCCTCCATCATGATTTTTTTCTTGGACGTTTCATTTTGATTTCCATATTATTATCCATATACCTTGAACAAAAAGTCAAGCATCCTTCCAAAAGTACTAATTTAGCAGAAAAAGCCTGTGGATGAGCACGATTTTGCATATAAAGTTTTAAGGTGTGCAAATATCTTTCCATTGGATACATCCAACGACACAATACTGTCCCAGCAATCTTTAATTCATCAACTAAATGGATAGGCAAATGTTCCATTATATCAAAAAATCTAGGTGGGAAAATATTCTCAAGGCTATAAAGGGTAAGAGCCATATGATCTTCAAACTTTTCCAAGTCTGCCATATTATTTATACTTGAACACAACACCACAAAGCAGTTGCTTAATTCAATTAAGGATTTAACAACATGCTTTGGTAACATCCTTCGAATAGCTATATGAAGTAATTGTTGCATTAAAATGTGATTATTGTGACTCTTAAGCTCCCATATACTCCGCTCATCTATATGCACGTACCGTGATATATTAGATGAATAACTGTCATTGACTTTTATATCTCGCAACACTTTTAAGAAAATATCTTTTTCTTTGTTGCTCATTGTGAACTCAGCTGGGGGCAAGTACTCTAGAGTTCTTCCTCGTGGTTGAGGATATAGCTCCCATCGAATTTTCATATCTCTGAGATCTTTTCGAGCCTTTAAATTATCCTTTGTTTTTTTCTTTAGTACATAACAACGTAAAAAGGATATTATCGCACAAATTCTTTTCAATATGCATAACATCTAGATTGTGGCGAATCAAATTATATTCCCAATAAGGTAGTTCAAAAAAGATTCTCTTCTTCTTCCAACTCAATATAGATTTTGGCAAATTCTGTGTTTTTGCACTCATTTTTTCTTGTTCTTCCTTCTTCCTCTTTCTAAGACATCCTCCTTCTTATATTCAGTTTTGATATTGAGATCATTCAACTGCTTCAACACCTGTGTTCCAGATAAAGTCAAAGGTGGTGGCCTCATTTCTAGATTGCCATTAAAAGTTACCTTCTCTCTTCGAAACTTACGACGCACCGGTAAGAATCGACGATGCCCCCATAACAATACTTGCCACCATTTGTCAACCGGGTAGCTTGTTGATCCCTATTACAACAAGGGCAAGCAAATTCACCTTTTGTGCTCCATCCAGATAACATAGCATATGCGGGAAAGTCGATGATTGTCCACAACAATGCTGCATGTAGCTGAAACAACTGCTCGGTTGACGCATCATAAGTAGAAATACCAACTGTCCAAAGCTCTTTCAACTCATCAACCAATGGTTGTAAATAAACATCAATCTTATCACCTGGCCCTTTTGGTCCATCAATAAGAGTAGACAAAATTAAGTTAGGTTGCATCATGCACAAACATGGGGGTAAGTTGTAAGGGACGACAAGAATAGGCCAAGTACTGTGAGCAACACTTATATTACTAAACGGATTAAATCTATTGGTAATTAACCCGTCTAACATTACGTCCGTCTCCAGCAAAGGATGAATTTTGCTCACCAAACACTTTCCAAGCACGAGAATCTGACGGATGTCTCATTACACCATAATCTATTCGTTTCTCAACATGCCATTTTATGAGTGAAGCTGTATGTGATGACCAAAACAATCGTTGTAGTATTGGTTTTAAAGTAAAATATCGAACTTTTTTTCCAGAAATTTTTTAACGTGGTCAACCGGAGCACACTCATTGGCAATATCAGTTTTATAACTAGAAGCCCCACAAATCTCAAACTTGTCGAGATTCTTATTTGCCATTAAAACAAGGGGTTTGAAGTAAACTTTGTATTTAATTACAAATAAAACAGAGTACAGTATAGGATTTAGATGTAATCATATGAGTACACTTTTGTTTTTTATCTAGGAACCATGGCGATGGAACGAGTGGTAATTCTTTGACTCCGTTGACGATCTAACGACCATCTCGAACTCTCTAAAGGTCTGGGTTGCTCTAGAACGAGCAGTGACTTGATGAGGATTAGAACTCTTGCAAGTGCTCCAGATGTTAAAGTGGTTGAAAAATGTTCAATAAGTGGGACTTCGAGTTTTGAGAGTGGGGGATTGAAATGAAGGAATGATCCTTCTATTTATAGGCAGTAGAATGATCTGCTTATGCGCACATATGCGATATGCGCCTGGAGAACTTGCACGTAGGGACGCCATATAGCTAACTTTGTTGGGCGCATGGACGATGCGCCAGGGAGATAGAGCTGAATCTATTTGAACTGCACTGTTGAGCTATGGAGGAGCTGACATATGGCAGTTGTGAAGATTCGGTTGTTGCTGAGATCTTGGATGGTTAGCACCCATTCATAGGCAGAACTGAGTCAATAACACGTGGCACGTGTTCATGGCTCGAAGATCTCAGACTTGGTGCGGGATGATATATCAGGATGCGCCTAGGATCTCGCGTATGAGAAGAATTGGTCCATGACTTTTAGGGGTCAAAAATAAGTCTTGGCACATGGCTTTCGAGGCGCGTGCAAAGCTTTGGGCGCATGGCTGTAGAGGCGCATACGAAGTTTTGGGCGCATGACTTTCGAGGCACATGCAGAGCTTTGGGCGCAAGGCTGCGGAGGCACATGCTAGTGATCAGTCGGCCACGTGGTGGGGTACAGCTGTAACCGACAAAAATGAGTAATGATGCGGCTGGCGTCAGTGGCTCTTCGTTTTCTGTAAAAGTTGACAACTGCTCAGTCTTTGGGAAGCGTGATGGTGACTCTGTCATATAGCCTTAAATGCTTGATGGGTGACAAATTTAAGTGAGCGCATCTGTCTGTTCATCACTAGGCGCATCATCATAGGGTGCATGATGCGGAGGAGCGCATCCGCTACGTGGCGCATCTCCTTTGGTCAGTTTTGTCGAGACTTTCGAGACTCGAATTGATAATTTTTGACTTAGCTGAATTTAAGGTGGCTGATTCATCACCATTGGTGCAAGTTCATTATACTGACTTCGGGGAAGTTGCCACTTGGCGCATGGGTTTGATTTACCCTGGCCTATACATAGCAGCGGTGAGAGAGAGTTTGCTCGTATTTCACATAACGAAGATGAACTCGACCAATCCTCCTCCTTGGCAAGATGTTGTGCTGTGGGTTGTGGATCTCCCTGTTCGAAAAAGCTTTGACGATGAACTCCTTCAGAAGACTGAGATGCGCCGGGAGAGCTATGGTCATAACAGCTTATGTTCGAACCCCTTGTCGATAGTGTTCTTCTACAAGATGGCGTTGTGTACCTGTTGCATCCAAAGATCGGGGTCGTCGTACCCCGACTTTCGTTATGCTGGAAGAACCATCGGTTTGGACTGATTACCAACCTGCATTCTGCTCAATAAGTGCTTCATTAGCCATATCACTCTTGTATTGATGAAGAAGTGATTCGCTCTGCCAAGGTAGAGTGATGCGCCTACGTTGAGATGTCGAAGTGATGCGCCCAGCTGAGACGTCGAATTGATGCGCCTCGCTGCAGTTTAGGCTTTTTCTTTGTAGCAGAATTTTTATATGGAATAGAATTTTTGTAAAACCCGTAAATTTTTACTATTTTTTTCTTTATAAATTTGGTACTGAATTTTTAATTTTTTTAATTTATTTCGTATTTGTACGCCTCAATGTCGTATTGTACGTCGTGCGCAAAATTACGTTTTTCGTAATTGCTCGTCGAATGCGAATATGTGTGAGCGTACATATTTTTAGAAAAACATTTTTTTATAGTTTCAAAATAATATATACAAGAATTATTTTAGCTAGCATAACAAAATTTCAAGTTATTATTTTATTTATAAAAAGGCCTTTCATTTATATAGTATAAACGATATTTCCTCTTTTATTAAATAGAGTATACTAGAAAGTATAGTTAAGTAAATATTATTTAACTTATTTATTAAAAAGGTATTGTGAAGTTTTCCTATTAATATTAAATATTTCACTTAAATTTTTGAAATTTATATTTGGAAAACATATTTTGAAAATAATGTTTGGCTTAAATTTTTATAAATATGGAGATCAAATTTAAATGAGATTGTTATGGGCTTTTAATTTAAAATACGGGATTTCTTCACAATTGTTTGGGATGAATTTAATTTGGATTTAAATTTAAATTTGATTTATAAAGGATTAGTTTAAATTGATTTGAGTGAAATAATATTTATCTACTAGTTTTTTTTAATTAATTCTAATCATTATCCAACTGGAAATTTTCACCTCCTATATAAGGAAAGGTACTCATCCATATATTTCTACCATTCACAAATTCCTCCAAAATTATTTCTCTACAACGTGCGTGCATTGTGTCTGTGCCAACCCAAGCCAGCGTGCATCGTGTCTGTGAATCTTATTCCAGCTTCAGTACAATTATCTGTATCGTGCCCGACATCCCG
The DNA here is from genome assembly GCA_029216955.1 of Iris pallida. Classification (NCBI taxonomy): domain Eukaryota; kingdom Viridiplantae; phylum Streptophyta; class Magnoliopsida; order Asparagales; family Iridaceae; genus Iris; species Iris pallida. The sequence goes on along the minus strand of JANAVB010025196.1, from coordinate 68,564,528 downwards.
GATACGACGACAATGACGACAGAACCCCGCCATCATCAACCCGACCTCTACTATGCATCCCTGTTATCTCGGCCTATCGCCTCCACCACTGTCCCGGCTTCCCGCTCCAACCAGTCTTTCCTGCCTCCACAGCATCCCGCCGCCATCGCCACCACCACAACCGCTGTTACCACCCTCATCACGGCCAACACCATCACCAAAACCGAACCCCGCCATCGCCGTTCCATCATCGGCCGACCATCCCCTGGTCGCCGCCACCCAAAACAGAACAACCAAAACCTAAAATTGACTCACCTCCGTCGCGGTCCCCGCGAGCACGCCGCCACACAGCAAGCCACATCCTCCGACCTCCTCCTAGCTGAAGCCGCCCCATCAGCAATCCGTCGCCTTCACTAGCCCTCTTCGTCGCCGACCTCCCAGGGTGCCACGCCGACCGGTGAGCTCTCCACCGGCGCCCTAAACGATCCGACGAACTCTCCTCTGCGTCTCTCCGCTCCAGACCGACGCCCCACCATGCGCGCCACCGCGCGCAGGACCACCGCCGCATCTCCGCCTCCGTCCGACGTCCCGCTTGGACCGCCGCGCCCAAGCGCACAGCCAGAGCCGCCACAGGTGAAACCCTCCCCTTTCTCGACTCATCTCCTTGCAAGCTAGCCTCCTTCAATCTCTATTCCAGATTCCAACCCAAATGCAAAAGATTAGGATCAATTTGGTGGAGGAATGGGGAGATTTCATGAAAGGGGGAAGAAATTAATGTTTCCTACAAGGGGGTGTTCTAAAAAAGGCAAGTGGACATGAAGAGAGACCTTATAGAGGAAGAATTAGGTCATAAGTGGCTGTGGTGGCTGACCAAATGAAGGGCTAGGGTTAGGGTTTCTCATGGTGGGCTTTAGGCCAAGATTTGTAACTAGCTAGCTCAACTCCTTAGCTATAAGTCCAAATACAAAACTCTCCCAATCCTCCCATGAACCCTAGTCACACTCAAGTCAACTAAGACCAACTTAAGTTAGATTAGGGTCCCACACCATGCTAAGTCACCAAAGTCAAAGTCAACTCTAGGTTAGTCTCTTAAATCACAACTAGCAAAAGTCAAAAATAACAACCATCAATCAAATAATTAACAAATAATTCCAAGAAACCAAAATACCCCTAGGCCAAAAATGATAATTAACATCCTAATCACATGGTTAGGCTCTAGGTCAAGCAGTCTCTAAGGTTACACTAGCAAAACACCAAAATCACAAGTCGATGATTTAAATAGTTTTAAAATGATTAAAAATCACCAAAAAATCATAACATGATTTAAATAACATTTTTAAATGATTAAAAATACAAAAGTTTAAAATTACCCTTATTTTAGAAACTGGGTTATATACCCTTCGACGCCCCAACGAACAAACTTGTAAGCAAGGCATCTTCCTTCGGGAGATGTCCAGTCATAGAGTGGAAGTAGGTCAGATACCGACGGGGAAACTCCTTCCTATCAAATGGCGTCAATGTTTATGGTTTATATTTGGGGGGATAAACCACTTTGTTCCATTCGGAAGGATAAGGTTGCCAAATTCCGAGCTTCTGGCGTTCTTCCTGTTAATTTCGTGTTTCAAAACGATCGCACAAATCTCTTACCATCTCAACCAACTCCTATGTTGAGCTAGGAGCAGGTGAGGGAGGTAAAGTGTGAAGCTCGGTACCCGAAGGAGTTGACATCCGAGGTACGGCGTGATGATCCATTCCCGAAGATACCCGTTGAGGGGGTATACTGGACTCTCCATTAGCCCCAGGATCAGGACTGGTAGATGCAGGTCCCCTTTAAGAAGTCAGAGTATTTCATATCTTAAACACTATTTGGGTTAAGGTTTGTATGGTGGTGGAGAGGGTCTTGAGGCTATCTTCCAAGGTATCCATGTGTCGTACTGATGGAATTGGGGATTCCCATGACCCTTATTTTGGTGTGCGTATTGATCGGTAGAAAGTTAAATAGATTTAATACGTGTTCTAACCCTTCTTAGGCGAAAACTAGAGTTCACGAATTATACCTACGACAGAAAAAAGATAAGAAATTCCTGGCAATCTCGAGCGGACGACCCCAAGATCTTCTGTACGTATTCCTTCCTCGAGTTGGACGTCATGTGGGCGACGATCTCCTAACCTTTTCTTCTCCTTGGCAGCCCTCTCTTTCTCTCCTTACGTGAATCACGAATTTAGAGAAAGCTTCAGATTTATGATCAGTAATCTGGCGGCCAGAGAATAGAGGATATATATAGGCTACGGCAGAGACCATGAGGAAAAATTAGGGTTAGGCCTCCTAACGGATCTGGATATCACGTGTTCAGTCCGAACACACAATCCAGGCCCATTAACAATAGCTCGGTCCACTAATGAGCTATTGTTGCACTACCTTCCTAATCCCAAATTATGTTTGTGGGCTCCTTTTATTATATGCTCGTTTGGCTCCCCATGTTATGATATCGTATGTCCGCGATCAAATTAAGTTACTGACAACTGTATTGATTTGACATCTTTTATCCTTAAGTAGTACCGCTCAACTTTATTTGTCATGTCGGATATAATCCACCTGCAGGATTTACATGACAATCCTTATGAGCTCCTTAAGGGGACATCATCAACCCGATGTATCCGTACATAGATTCTATTTATAATCAACAGTCCATCATACATACAATGTTATTACCCAATTCATAGAGGTTGTTGATCCATAATGAATCTCGCCCTTTTATGATTCAAAGTAATGCACACTGCATATACATGTCTGTTATTATATCCAGATTAAGAGCACAAGCATCCATAATAACAGAGGTGTTTGTTCTCTTATGTAGTCAGTACAAAGAGAACAACCTCAAGTGGTCCTGTTCAATACACACAATTAAAGTGTACTAGTATAAACCTATAGTCAAGATAGACTAATACCATATTATACTACAACCTTTCCAATAGATTGTCCAAGTCCATCTAGGTTGCGAACTATTTATATACTCCATAGGGAACTGATAATATGATCTTCTGTGTGACACCACATACCATATTATCTACAATATAGAATATCAGACATTTGTATTAATACTTGCAACAAATACAATATACAAACATTTGCCCATATGATTCTCATTCAAAATTTATGGAAATAAGGTTACTACAAAAGTAATACTTTTAGTATATAACCCTAACACGTACAAGATCTGAAGCTGAAGCTTCGATGTCTTCTTCGTTACCACCCCCTGCCATGTAGACGGGTATGATATGGGTAGAAGTGGATGGATCGGTCGATGCTTCACTTTTGGCCTCGCTTTCTTGTAGAAAGGTTGGCCTAAGAGCTTCTTCTTTCGACACTTCGTACTAGCTACCTCCAGCAACATCGGTGTCAGTTCCTTGGTGAATGCCCTCATCTTCGAACGAAGGGTTTTCATGGACAGTTGGGGTTTGATCACCCCCAACTTGCATCGTTGTCCAAGCCTGCCTTCTCAACCAAGTATTCTAGAATACTCCGGTTGGCGAGACTACTGCTTTGCTTTTCTTCGATCGGCTTTTTGATGGACCAGCCGAAGTAGAGGAGTTGGTGGTGTTTGTTTTTCTTCCTGATGCATGGGAGTTAGAGACGACATGGCACGAGGCAACCGGAGGTACTGTCTCGTCATCGATTGACACTTTTTTTTCGAGGCAACATCGGGTAGGTGCAGCTGGTTGCAGTTGCTGGAATACGGACCGCCTTGGTGGTACAGCCATTGTTTTACAACAACAGCAATTGATGGTGACCATGGCACAAGTATGCCCCGCGAGGGGCACATCGTGCGCGGAGGTCATCTCTTTCGATGTACATCTGTGAGTGATCATATTGCGTAGGTCGTATGAGGAGAGTTTCACATTCGCACCCATTTTAGGCGCATGGCAGGGCCAAGCGCCAGGGTGGTAATGTGAATGTTGTGCTCCCAAATCCGGTTCATGCGCACAACCAACCTGGGCGCATGGGTTCGAAGCCGTAAAATTTTCCCCGCCCAGCTTGGTTCCATGCGCAGGGGATGCGTCCAAGTGGGAAGGGGACTTCGAGAATCGACTCGTTGCTGGTGCAAAGGCATCCAAATCGACTCTGTACAGCTTACCATCAGCTGCGCACATGACTTTCAGCGCACATTTTTGGTTCGCTGCTGTCATAGCACGTTTGAGGCACATGGCCCGTATTGCCTTGGACTTCTTCGTACTAGCCCGTAAAGGTGAATAGTACTCAGAATCCAATTCATCCTCGCTGTAACAGCGAGTGATTCTGTCGAAGATAGATGTTTTCTCCTGCGCCTCAGGGCTCATACGCGGGAGGTTGGCTGTGCCCTTGTTTCGTCGGACATCTCATTCGAATGGAAAAAAGAGGGTTATGAGCTACAGTCAACGCCGTGCTTCCCTGGTAGATGCGCTGCACCAATGGCAACGTCTTATTCGCTAAGAACATCAGCAGGAAGGGAGGACTTCAGCGGCGTATTCCCTTCAGTGGTGGTGCCCGGCACATTATTTTTGCACACCCAGACTTGGCGGGTCTTCTTCGGCTTTGGCAAACGTTTCGAAGGACTCGCACTACCTTCAGAGATGAACTCCTCATACGCCTGCTGATCGAGGCATACCACAAGCGTCTTGTGGAAGGAGCCGAGTTTGTTTTCGTCAGACTGCGACACAATCTTCTCGTTGGAAGAGAAAATGGTCTCCGGCAGGGTCGCTAGCTTGTTTGCCATAAAAACAAGGAGTTTGAATTAAACTTTGTATTTAATTACAAATATGACAGAGTACAATGTAGGATTTAGATGTAATCCTAAGAGTACACTTTTGTTTTTAATCTGGGAACCGTGGCGATGGAGCTAGTGTCAATTCTTTGACTCCGTTAACGATCTGAGGACGATCTCGAACTCTCTGAAGGTCTGGCACTACACCAAAATAGGCAATTGCCAACGGTTATTACCGTGACAAAAAAATTTAGTCACGGTAATAACCGTAACGAATTAGCCGTGACAAAATTTTGTAACAGTTTTTGTAACGATAATAACCGTTACGAAAATAAATTTTGTCACGATAATAACCGTTACAAAAATGTGCTCTTCCGTTACTAATTTTTCAATTTTGTAACGGTTATAACTGTTACAAAAAACTATTTTTTTGAAAAAAAATATTAAAATATATTTGTCATGCACTTACATTCAACCATCTTCCCAATGAGTAATTAAACTACTCCAATTAACATTAAAAGTTCAACGCTATATAATTTACAAAATATACGTGTATTGATCAAAATATAATATTTAATTATACTGCCGAGTTTAACAAAATAAAACAAGTTAAAATTCATGTCATAGCAATGACGTCCCATCTCAGATCCGAGAGCTTTTTCTTGAAGAGCAACTACTTGGGCACAGTCAACTCTTTCTTGAACTGCAAATAATTGAGACATGAAATTTCTACGCCGTTGGGAATGCATTCCACTATTTTCCTTCTTCATACCTTTTAGTTTATCTTCTGAATTAGGCTTCTCATGGAGGGAAATCTGCACAGCAAGTATATTTGAAAATTCTATGTCAAAAACATTCCAGCATACTCTACAAAGAAATTACACTTCAAAACTGTATTGACTAATATTATCTGTAGCAGAAAGCATCCATGTATACATCTTGACGATCAACCAAATCAGCAAGACAGCCTCCACTAGACCATATCCTATCCACAATTTCAATCTCTCTTTGGTTAACTCTACATATGGTATTGTTAATTATGTTCAGGTCCTGATATCACATCAACATGAGACACTGAACAAGAAGCATAGGATAGGTGAGAAATAAAAGTAATGACCCACTACATGTAAGAATTTGCATCAAGTATAGCAAGAATTAAGATTGTTGCAGCCGTCTATGGTTAAACTTTATATCATCAGGCAAGACATGAAAATGATAAAGAGAAAACTGAAAAAGCTACAAACAGAAAGGAACACAAAAAATATAGCAGATGCATATATGCATCTCTCATACCCTTAAGATAACTAAATGATCAAAAGAATAACTGGAACAATTTTCAAAATGACAGTGAAGTTTTAAATGCAGTAACGAGTTAGAAATGACTACAACAGAAAAGTTCTCTAACATTCATCGAAACGAAAGTTTAGAGAGAAACCTATCCTCCAAAATGACAAATCTCAAAAACAGGTTGTAACTGGTCTCTTGGTGCCTTTTGATTGCCTCCCGTTGCTGCCTTGATCCATTCTTGCGCAAAATGTAAGATGTCAAATATAGATGTGCTCCTTTGTCATATCTGTCTCGGATAACATAACAAAGATATATATGACTGAACTGCAACAAAAGAACCACTCACTTGTCCCAAGTCATGAAGAATAATTCAAAAAATATGTCACAACTAAAACTTGAGAATAACCCCTTTCAAAGTTCCTAAATATCTAATAGGAAAAGAACATGATGTAAATACTATTGAAGGAAAAAATAAGACTTGAAGAACAAGGACTAATGATACCCCAGGAGCAAAGAAATTGATAATATATTCCTCATTGGTGTATTTGAGAACATCCATACTGCATTAATACAAGAATCGAAAAAAGAATAAATTAATACTAAATACTGACACCATTGAAAAGAACTCACGATTATAAAAGTATACCTACCTAAAATAAAAAAAACTTAAAAAGGACAAATCTCTTCAAAATTCAATGATTTTTGATGCTTAATCAATTAAAAATAGAAACATCAGTATGAAAGAGAAGCAACAGTAAATAGTTATAAAAATATATATTGACATATTGTCAGCTTCCTTTTCTCATCGATTATGGACGTTCTTCAGTTCCCTAAAGAATTTAGGTTTAACTTATGTAGAGAAAATATTTGTATTTAGATATCCATTTTGATAAAAGAAATCAACAACAAATATCTAATAAAATTATGATCAAAATTCTTACCAAATGATGCTTCTGACGCTGAAGTAAGCGATGAAGATTGTCCTTATCTGCCTTTGTCAGCTCATTCTTGTACCTAGTGTGCATCAGTTTCACATAGATACATAAATGCAACAAACTACAATGCCAAGCTTTCAAGGGAAAATGCTAGATTTTTATGTCATGTTCTAATCATAGGACAATTCAAAAAGGCTAGATTTTTATGTCATATTCTAATCATAACCTGAATAAATCAGAAACCACGTTCTCAAAGAAGCAAAAAATTCATAATTTAAGACAAAGTTATCAATGTACACAAAAAGGCACATCTTCCCAATTATCATTATAGAATAAGTGTGGTCCAGTCTCATATAGATATACAGAAGGAAAAAAAATAACAAATACAAGCTTTCAAGGAAAGTAGTTACAGGTGAACTCATGACATGTATATTTCTTTAATCATTATTTGGTAAAATTTACATAGGACAATTTCAAAAAGGCTAGATCCTAATGACATGTTCTACTATACCACAAATAAAAATTCAAACAATGTTATTAAGAAACAAACAATTCATTTCAGATATTTATGTAGAAAACATTCACTTATCAATGTACAAACAGAAAATTCAAACAATGTTATTAAGAAACAAAAAATTATATTACAAATACATGAATCCACGATCTTGTTTGCTGCCTAGTGAATAACACTTGTTTGCTCACTGCCAATATTAGCTTGCTGCCTAGTGAATAACACTTGTTTGCTCACTGCCAATATTTACCTTAATGACCACTGTGAACTCTTAATTCCTTTCATCTTTTAACCTTAAGAAAACAAATACTACAAAAATGTATGCCTTCTATTGCTAATAGGCAGGTGAGTTCAATAAAATAACCAATTTTCTTAAGTAAATATGCAACTCATAATCTATAGAGAAAAAAAAATCAAAATGGCATCCAGCTATTTGTTAATATCATAAGCACAACCTACCATTGTGGTACAACTCGTCTCTGAAACTTCGATCAAATGAAATAAAAGAAAACATTAAAAATCGACAAATATTAACAAATCCAGTTCTTTGATCAAAACACAACATGCCATTGTGGTTCAACTCCTCTCTTGCTTCTGCCCAGAATCTTTATTTTCTCTAAATTTCTCCAGCCAAAAAGCCCTTAATGACTTTACGATGTTCAGTTAGAACTTGGAAGAATCTAGCAAAGAATTTAGTAAATAAAAGACTAAGGACAACACGAATGTAATCTTTTTACTGCACTATGTTCATCTATTGAATTTTGATGTATCAACATAGCACACCGAATATTTAGGAAACATGAACATGACTGAATGCAAGATATTCAATAGAGGAAAGTTCAGGATTATGGAATAGATTTTAAGGCGCCAATTGAACAAAAAAATCGAGAAATTTAAGACTATTATGATTGGACATATTCTCAACAACAAGAAGAAAGAGGTTGTTATGGCAATTGTATGTTGGATTTTTGGTGGAGACAAAGAAGAAGAGGGAAATAATAGGGAAGAAGGGTTCACAACTTACATTGAGTTTTTATAGGGTTTTATAGCCATCACACAATTAACCCAATGACAAGGCTCAAAGTTCACTCAATACTTATCCTTACAGACAAGAGTTTTTATCTCTTCTAATAAATAATTACATAATTAATTACAAAAATAAACCTAATCATATCAGGAAGCCAATCCTACTCAAAGAAAAATATCAAACATATTTCATATGTTTCAAGTTATATGAATCTCTTAAACCAACTTGAAATCATATAGATTATAGACTCAGACCATTTAAAACCTGAACTACTATATGTTTGCCATTGATTGTCGTAGAACAGAACAATTTTATAGGAGGACTGAACTTGACTCACAATTACAAACTCGCTTGTACAAAAGAGAGCCTAGGAACAAAACCTAGGAAAAGCAATCTAAGTTCAATTGTTTAGTTTTGATTCTGGGGGGTGACGGTAGAGGCTCGGAAAAGTGCTATCAACTCTGCCTTACTCCTTGGACGATCGAAAGCAACCTCGGCTCCGGTGAAGAAATGCTCTCTGAAGGCACGAAGGGAAGAGTCTGCTTCTGAGCTTTGTGTACTCTCTTGTGCACTTCAGTGTGTGTGTGTGTGTCTCTGCAAGGGAACAGCACCTTGCTATTTATAGGAATTCATGAGTAACAGCCATGTGGCAAATTTTGGGCCACATCCTTGTAACTGTGCCTCGAGACTCGGTTTATAGTGGATAGCTGGGGGTTGGTTGAGATTGAACATGATCTGTTTGTTGTAGTAAATCTGAACTGTCAAGACTTGGTCAATCTCTGCCACGTATCTCAACTACTATTATGTGGTGAGCCGCATGAAAGATGTATCCTGGCTGAGCCGCATGAGACTGTCTCATAACCGAGCCGCATGAAGAATGTCTCATGACCGAGCCGCATGCAGGACATCTCATAACCGAGCCGCATGAAGGACGTCTCATGGCCGAGCCGCATGAAGGACGCCTCATAACCGAGCCGTATGAAGGACGTCTCATGACCGAGCCACATGAAGGATGTCTCATAACCGAATCGCATGAAGAATGTCTCATGATCGAGCCGCATGAAGGACGTCTCATAACCTAGCCGCATGAAGAATGTCTCATGATTGAGCCGCATGAAGGACGTCTCATAACTGAGCCGCATGAGAGATGCTTCATGATCGAGCCGTATGAGAGTGCCTCATAGGCGATCCGCATGAAGAGTTTTCTTTGGTTCATGAACTGTGCCGGATATCATGATAATTTTTTCGTCTTTTTAGGAACACGTCACGTCTTATCTTTATGTCAGAGCTGTCATCTTTGTCAGAGCTGTCACCTTTGTGTCAGAGTAATTATGGCCAGCTGCATGAGGAGACATTTAATGCTTAGGCTGATTTCGAACCGCATAAGGCTCTCCGTGGGTTTTGGGCCGCATGAAGCGTTCTGAGTTTTGAGCCGCATGAAGCCTTCTGGGTTTTGAGCCGTATGAAGCCTTCTGGGTTTTGAGCCACATGAAGCCTTCTGTGTTTTGAGCCGCATGAGGCTCCATGTTGATTTCGAGCCGCATAAAAAATCCTCTTCTTTTCCATGCTTCTACAAGACCCCCTTCAAAGGTTTAAATTTGTAAAATTGAAATACTTTGAATAAGAAGCATAGGTATGTCCTAGGAAGCAACGAGGCCGTATAAGCTCTTCATGCCGCGTAGGCTTCTCTGACCGCATACTGGTTTCGTGCCACGTGGGTATCCCATTAATTGTTTTTGATTTGCTTTGATGACTTGGAGCCATTTTTTGGATAGAATCCCAAGATTCGGCATTAATTTTTTTGATTTGCTTTGATGATTTGGACCCATCTTTTGGATAGAATCCCAAGAGTCGCCTATATACATCGGTCAGTACGAAATCCGAAGCGGCGTCTATCGATCTACACGCCTTTGTCAGCCTATAAATACGAGAAGTTTGAGGAGAAAGATTTTTTCTTTCTTTCTTCAAACTTTCTATCACCCTAGTCGACGTTTCTCCTCTTCTCTCGACCGACCATGGCTCCCAAAGCTTCTTCCAGTGCTGCAGCGAAGGGCAAAGGGCCTGCGTCCTCGTCGAATACGGTAAGCTTGATCCACCCCGACGTTCATCCTCCTATTAGTGGTAAGAGCGATAGGAAGAAACTGCATTAATCCAAACCCTACATACTATGGCTATGTCGTATGTTTTATGCGCGGGCCCTTCTCTGTTATGCTTTGGCATAGTTGATGCTCTTTTCGTCTTCACTGAACTGCTCAAGTTCTGTGTGATGAATCTGCATGAGTTGTGCCGTATGGGCCACATGAATGCCTTATGACTGAGCCGTATGGGGTATGTTTCATGTCTGAGCCACATGAGAGATGTCTCATGACTGAGCCGCATGAGAGATGTCTCATGACTGAGCCGCATGAGAGATGCTTTATGACCGAGCCGTATGAGAGATGTCTCATGACTGAGCCGTACGAGAGATGTCTCATGACCGAGCCGCATGAGGTATGCTTCACGACCGAGCCGCATGAGAGATGTCTCATGACCGAGCCGCATGAGGTATGCTTCACGACCGAGCCGCATGAGAGATGTCTCATGACCGCATAAGCACCGTATGGACTGGGCCGCATGAACGTCCACCTAACAGAGCCGCATAAGCTCGGAAAGCATTGAGTAGTTTTTTTTTCTGGCTATCTTCTGACTTCTTCTTTTTTTCCTTTTCAGTGAAGCTGCCGATCAATCCCTCGGGGGAGCTCTTGGTAGGTCAAGCTCAATCTGCCTTGGGTGTAAGGTTCGACCAGGTGGTCGAATATGTGACAGCCTAATTTACTAAAAATTAATCTGAGGACAGGCTGAGGGACATCAAAAACCAATCCTTCTTCTATCTCTTGGGCATGATGAACTCGGGGAAATTAGGGGGCACGCATCTGAAACCCGCATTCTTCTTTGGGGATGCCTTAACTGTAAAGAACTCCAGCGTTCTAGATTTATCTGAAAGTTGGAGTTTTTCTTCCAACAGGATGGTGATTCATATTTCTCAAATGGAGCGTCATTTTTTGCTGTCCTGGTTTAATATGCTGCCAATTGACAGAAAAATGGTAGACTCCCTAACTTTAAGCCAGCAGGGGAACTTCGTGGGTGATATTCATTATAACAAAATATCGAGGTCGGTAGTTGCAGGCAAGATATCGGTCAGCCGCTCTGTGATGGGGTGGCCCCGGGCAGTTTCATAAACGTGCAGGGTCCCAACTTTAGGTTATCCCAAGCTGATACTTTTATGAACCAGATTGCTCAAAAGGGGTCATACCCTACTGGTCGGCTGTCGCTGCTGAACTGGATGAACCCCACCCCTTCATGGATCAATTTGACATTATGGATCTTACGGACATATAAGGAACTCATGCACGAGATTGGTCTTTATCATGCCATACGGGGCACTTGTTATGGTATGCCCATAAACAAGAAGTTGTTCATGGCTCTTCTCGAGATGTACAACCGTCGTACGGGGACCTTTTTCACACCTGGAGGGGAAATGGGACTCGCTCTCCATGAGATGCATGAAGTCTCCAAGCTACCCTGGGGAGATGACGTTTTTGAGGCGTATACCCCTACAAATGAAGAATTTAAGGAATTAGAGCGACAATTCCCGAGTTTTATGGCTGTTTACCAGGAATTGCTGTGTCACCATAGCACGTGCCAACAAATGTCGAAGAAAAAGAATGATAGCTCGGAAGGGAACCTTCCTCACACCAAGACCTGGCTCAGCTACCTGTTTGAACTAGGTGCCTCAGGTCAGGTTTCCCCTCGAAGTCCTCGAACCCGGAAGGAGGTACAGAATCAAGTGTTGAATGCCAAGAGGGTTAAAACTGCGGGTGATAGATTCGGGAGCCAATCTGACACCTTTGGTTACTTTTATCAAGATACCCAGAGGATGTCTGATAAGGCTCTCCTAGCGGGATTTTTGATGTTGTGGCTGCGAATTTGTGTAGTTTCGGGAGGGGGCTGGTGCTATTGAGAGAATCAGCCGTAACCTGATCCTTCCTGCTATAAAGCTAGTCTTTGGAGGCAGGCTAGCTCTACTCCCCGCCATGGTATGCAGCATTCATCGTGGCCTCCGGGCTTTCTCGTCCAAATTTATTGCTCGCGATACGATGAAGGATTTTGAACGAGTTGAGCTGCCCTATCATTATCTGATGGGGTAGCTGTTAATGCATTGCCCGTCTTTGATGAGGCCCGGCCCGGAGGGCGACGTGACTGCTGCTGATGCCTTCATCTACCAGTATCGTCGTATGTCCTGGGAGTACACTACCATGCTAGCGTGTCGGATGGCTCTAGCGCGAGTGGACAGATATTCCTTCTTCGTGTATGTTCCTTATTTTACTGATGAAGAAGTAAGAGGCATACATCTTGACGGTACTGGGTCTCCCCACTTCTTGTCTGAGAAGATGCTCCGCTAGTTGCAGAACATCCACCCTGCACATCTGGTGTATCGTAATCGTAACTCCGTCTTTTTGGAGCCTTACTTACCCAGTCGATTCTCTCGACAATTTGGGTATAGTCAAATGTTCTTGGACAATCCCAGCTCCTGTCTGGGTTTTGAGGGTAGTATTTTAGACGGCATCCGGGCTTGGCATTATTATAGTGCGATTCATATCCGTGCTAGCTTCTCCGTCCCTGATGCTAGAGAGTCGGGGCATATTTTGTACTTGGCAGCCCTGTACCATGTCATGGTAAATAAGCCCCCTAGTAATTTTGACCCAAGTACCAGCTTCATTACTGGTACTGGTTTGGAGGAGAAGCCAAGAGAGTCCCAGACGAGGACCAAGAAGGGGAAGACAGTTGAAGTGTCTGACTCGGAGTCTATTAACGTGGACGAGGAGGATGACCCTGATAACCTGTCTCTTCTTGCAGAAGATTTGGTGGCAGATCTGCCCTCTGCTGTGCCTAGTCCTTCGCGTAAACGAAGCAGGCATGAATCCTTTGTCGTCGGCAGAACTCGCTCCCAAAAATGGGCCACGGTCAAGCCTCGCGGGCCGCACACTAGGGAGAGAAGTGATGATGTCGAAGCCGTTTCAAAGGTGAATCGAGTTACGACCACCTTTTTTAGTCCTTCTTTTCTAAAATATAATCTAATCAATTTTCTTTCCTTTGTAGGCGTCAGGAGAAGTGAACTCCCCAGAGCCGGCTATCGCCTCTGAGGTTGACCCTGTTACAGCCACCTTAATTGATGCCATGACTGTCGAGCTTCCTTCCACCACGGTCGTCTCGGCGACGGCTGAGATTCTTCCTGCTGCTGACATCTCAACCAGGGACGATGTGGGCTTTACTGAACTAATCCCCGAGGTTGTTGAACCTCAGCCGGTTGATACCAACCCAGTTGTATCCACTTTCGGAGCGGCTGGGGCAGAGGAAGCAGCTGCAAGTGGCTAAGGCGTCGCCGCTGAAGAGGATATGGCGGCTGTGAGTGAGCCTCAGCCTCAGCAACCCTCCCCTGGTAAGCTATGTCATGTCTTGACTAGTGAGAAGGTTCATTTGCTCTATCTTTATATCCTCCGGGTTAAGTTGATCGATGATTGTTCCGGACATACAGGTCCTACTCCTTCACTGTCGACAACGGACATCCTCGCAGGAGAAGTTGCCAGGGGGATCTAACGGAAGAAAGTATGCCTCTTCTTTCTCTAACTCATATTGAGGGACCTCTTGCCGGGTTGAGTTCAGAAGGACAAGTAGTGGGACTGCCGGGGCAGGAAGAAATGGTCCATGTACCCTCCTCGATTAATGTAGCTTTATCACCGGAGGTTGATCTTTCTGCACTGCCAAGTCTTCGAATCCTTCGGGCTGCAGAAGAGGAGATGACTGCTGTTCAGGAGTCTTATCGCTCGGAACTTGCATCCCTAGTGATATGGGCGTCAAGTTCTGGTACATCTTTTTTGCAACCGTCTTCAACTCTCTTGGCTACTCTTCCTTTAACACCGTCCTCTTTGGAAGTTCTGGACGAATCGGCGAAGGACGTGATTGATAGTTTCTACCGCCATTTGAAACGAGGGGTCGAAGCTGCCCTGGAAAGAGGGACATCTTTTGTACTGGCTCGTCAATGTGCCCGCGGTCAAATTAAACTTCTCAGAACCCTCCCTGGCAGGGCAGGGATGGTCGACCTCTTGGAGCCCAAATTAGTAGAAGCTGATAAGCTCGTGGCTCAGTTTCAAGGGCTGCGGTAACTTAATATGTCTTTGGAAATAGATCAGGAGCGTGCCTTCCTTATAACAGCCCTGGAAAAGGTAAAGATGGTACTGGATACGTCCAAGCCTGCTCTAGTAAAGGACCTTCAAGATCTGTCTCTGAGGTATGATCAACTAAGCCATAGAGAAGAGGACTGTTTGGCTCGGAAAGAGGCCACATCTCGTATGATAGTCGAAACCAACGAGCAGATCCTCCAACTTCAGATAAAGTTGGCTTCTTTAGAATCTGAGCTCCAGACATCCTGTAAAGATAAGGAGTTAATTTGCCGGAAGACCAACCAGGTCACCCGAACCTCTGCTACCCTGGAGTGTGCGCTGAAGAAACTTGAAGACCATTGGCAGGCTCATGCGCATCTAGACGATGCAGAAAAGTTGACTCAAGAGGCCGAGCGTCGAGCCACACTGAGAATTGAGCGATCGACAACCAAGCTAAAGGACCGGCTCAGAGAACTGTGTATCGCCGAACCATAATCGGATTTTTCTCTCTTTTATTATTATGTCCCTCCATTTCTTTTTAAAACAGGGATGTGGTCCCATGAAAATGTAGTGCTTTTGACTTTAAATGAATGAGTATGTTTACCTCATCCTTTATTTGTGGTATCTTTTGTGTTTGTACAGTATCTTTGGTGTTATGGTACTCGCCCTAGTGGGGGACTTTCTGTGGACCTATTATCCTTGGCATACCTTGGTCTTAGGTATGGATAATAAGTTGGATAGAGAAACCCAGCATATTTACTTGAACGTGGTAAACATGAGGTTTGATGATATAACCTTCCTACTCAGAGGTACTGAGGACATGGTAGGGATGGGCCCAATGTAGATACATAGAATAACTCCGTGGTAAGGTGGACGTAGAATTTTTATGTATTGGGCAAAAGAATGCCATGGAACAACTGGGCTCCAGAGGCATGTGATGATGAAGAAAGAGGTGCATGTACTAGAGGACCTAGTATAACATTTGTGGTCAGCTGCGGACATTAGTGGTCAACTGTGGACATTTGTGGGCCTATTATCCTTGGCATACCCTGGTTTTGGGTACGGATAATAAGTCGAGAGAAAACCAACATACTTACTCAGAGGTAATGAGGACGTGGTAAATATGGGAGTTTTACAACGGAGTCTTCCTACTCAGAGGTAATGAGGACGTGGCAGGAGTGGACTCAATAAAGGATACATAGAACAACTCAGAGGTAATATGGACATAGAAGTTCCATGTAAGGGGTGATTTGTTTGTGATGGAAGAGAAACAACTCAGAGATGACATCGATGTGGTTGTTTCAGAAATTTTGTGGACCTGTTACCCTTTTTTATGCACTGAAAGTGCGGGTAACAGATTCTAAAAAAAATGCTTTTTTATGGAGGAAGTTCAGAAGTATGATCATACATGACTTGCTACCCAGAAGATAAATTCATTTGGAGTGACTAGAGTGTAAGTTCAGCGGTACCTAAGGGTACATAACTCAACAATCCGGTTGATTCTGAGGGTGTCATTTAGACATAATATTTCTTCAAAAACTTGCCGTTGATGGGCATCATGAGCAAGTCTCTGTTTTGCTTTGTGAGACGGTATGCACCATTGGAGAAGACAGCCTCAATGATAAATGGGCCTTTCCACTTGGGTTGGAACTTGCCGACGGTTTTATGAGTCATAACCATCGGCCTGCGAACTGCCAAGACGAGATCGCCTACTTGGAATGTCCTCAGTTTGACCTTTTTGTTGAAGGCTCCAGAGATACGTGCTTGATAAAGCCTGATTCGTTGTTGAGCTAGCAGGCGCTTCTCATCTAAGGCCTCCAATTCTTGTAGTCGACGATGGTAATTATCATCCGACGTTAGTCGGTAAGTGAGGGCAACGCGGAGCGAGAGGATTTGAGTTTCCAATTGGAGAACTGCCTCACTTTCGTATACCAAAGAGAATGGTGTGTTCCCAGTGGTCGTCCGGACTGTAGTATGGTAAGCCCATAAGCATTCGACAAGCTTTTCATTCCAGTCGCATTTGTTTGAGCACGCAAACTTTTTGAGAAGCTTGATTATGGTTTTGTTGAATGCTTCAGCCAGACCATTAGCCGCCGGGTTGCATGGTATTGAAGCAACATTCTGAATTTGATGTTTGTCGTAAAACCGATAGAAGGCGTGGCTTGCGAACTGCAGACCATTGTCGTGAATGATCCTTCGAGGTAGTCCAAAGCGATAGACGATGTGATGCTTGACGAAGTTGATCACATTTGATGTCTTCACTTCTGCAAGTGGAACAGCTTCTGCCCATTTGGAGAAGTAGTCCGTAATTGCGAGTATAAAGCGGTGTCCTCTGGACGAAGGCGGGGTGATTGGACCAATGATATCCATTTCCTATGCCTCAAATGGTCAGGATGCCACCGTCGGATGTAGGAATTCGGATGGCTGGTGTATGAAATTCGCGTGGACCTAACAAGCTTTACATTTTCTTGCATAGTCTATCGCATCTGCTACCATCGTAGGCCAGTAATAGCCTATCCGGCGAATACGGTCTTGTAATTTAGGGCCAGGCTGATGGGCCCCGCAAATGCCATCGTGAGCTTCGCGTACGGCTTCTTTGGCTTCTGTATTTGACAAATAGTAATCCATCATAGGTTCGCCGATACAGCATTTTTGTCTCTGTATCGTAGAATAATCTGAGAGAACTTCTTCTAATAGAAGTGGCTTTTTTTGGATTTTCTGACAAGATACTATAGACTACGAAGTCGATAAATGGAAGTCTCCAGTCCTGTGTTTTGTCGACCGTCAGGGGGGAATAACTCACAGCAAATTGTACGTTGTTCTTAGGACAAACCAATTCATGGGCTATTACGTCAACCAAATGATGAACATGACTTGGAACTGCCAGGGAGGCGGCAAGGCCTGCTAGGGCATCGGCTTCAATGTTTCTGAGTCTAGAAACATGTTCTATGAAGAATCCTTCCAAGGACGTAATGATGTCGATTGCTATTTGATGATAGGGGATCATATCTTCATGACGAACTTCATATGAACCCCGGATCTGATTAACGATTAACTATGAATCGCCATATGCTTCCAGGTATTCTACCCACAGTTCCTTTGCAAGTCGGAGGCCGATAACCAAGGCGTTGTACTCGACCACGTTGTTTGAACAAGGTTCCATGAGGGAGTATGCCCGATTGATCACCAATCCAGAGGGAGAAATCAGTACCACTCCGACTCCAACGACGATATTGCCTTTAGGCCTGGTTCTTGAAGCACCGTCGAAGAACATCCGCCAGACGGTGTCATGGGAAGCTATATTTGAATTGGCGACCTCATCTGGGATCTCTTCATATATTCTGGTTATCTCCGAACCTGGATGGGCAGCTAAAAATTCTGCCAAAGCTTGACCTTTAACAGCCTTCTGTGGGACAAAGATCATATCATAAGGGGACAGTAGTATCGCCCAAGTAGCGAGACGAGAGCTGAGTGCACCTGGTTTGGTCATGAGGACCCTGAGGGAGTTGACTCGTGATATAACATGGATGGTCTGTCCCGTAACATAGTGTCGCGTCTTCTGAATGGCGAACACCAAAGCGAGGTACTCCTTCTCTACGGCGGTGTATCTATGCTCAGGCCCTATCATCATTCGGCTGAGGTAATAGATATCTTGTTTATGCCCCGCATCATTGTTTTGTGCTAGTAGAGCACCGAAGGAATGCTCCATCGCTCACACATAAAGCAAAAACTGCTTTCCAGCAACCGAGGCCACCAGGACTGGAGGTTTCGACAGATATTCTTTAATATTGTCAAAGGCACGTTGGCACTCTTCATCCCATATGAAGGAGACGCCTTTCTTCATGAGGTATGTGAATGGTTGACATCGTCCGGAGAGGTTAGAGATAAACCTCCTGATATAATCTAGTCTTTCTTGAAGGCCTATGAGCTCACGAAGATTTCTCGGGGGACCCATCTCCATGATTGCCTTTGTTTTCTCAGGGTCTATGTGGATACCCTGGGAGATAATGACAAAACCTAAGAATTTCTCGCTGGATACACCCAAGAAGGATTTGGTGGGATTCATCTTTAAATTGTGTGCTCGTATCAGGTCAAATACTGTCCTCAGATCGTGCAGATGATCTTCCTTAGAGCGGCTTTTGACGGCGATGTCGTCGACATAACATTCCACTGTCTTATGCTGGTGGTCTCTGAAGATGATACTCATAGCTCGTTGATATGTGGCGTCGGCATTCTTTAAACCAAAGGACATGACTGTGTAGCAGTACATGCCAATCGGCGTTCGGAATAATGTATGCTTTTCATCGTCAGGAAACATCTTGATTTGATTATACCTTGAGAAGCCATCCATGAACGACATGCGCTCAAAGCCACATGTGTTGTCAATCATTATGTCCGTAATAGGAAGAGGGAACTCATCTTTAGGACATGCTTCGTTCAGATTTCGAAAGTCGATGCAAATCCAGATCTTCTCATTTTTTTTAAGGATCGGTACTATGTTGGCTACCCAGTCTAGATGTTGTTCCTCACGGATTAAGCCGTTGGCTATTAGCTTATTAACCTCAACTTCGATAGAATTTATGATGTCCGGGTGGAACCGTCGTTGCTGTTGCTTGACCGGCTTTGCGTCCGGACGAATGTTGAGCTTATGGAGTACAACCTCGGGGTTTAGCCCCGACATGTCTTCATAGCTCCAAGCGAACACGTCAATATACTCTCTGGCGAGTTGCAATAGCGACTCTCGCTCTTCGTCTGTCAGACTTTTGCTAACGAAGACTGGCATTGGAGAGGATTCATCGTCGAGGTCAACTTGCATAACCTCATCTTCGGTAGGGGATCTCTTTGTTCGAAACGCTTCTCCCATTGCGCATCTAGTTGTTGGACCCAAGGCTCTAACTCAAAGAGTTCGGGTATGTCTTCGTCTTCTTCGTAGGCGTCAGCAAATGCCATATTGACAGACCAAGCTTGCCTGAGTACGTCCCCGATGCTGACATCTGAATCGAAAGTGGGTGATCCGGCCGAATAAGAATGCCATTCGCATTCCTCATCCAAGCTCTCGGGAGTTGTTGCAGGTGTAACATAGCCTAGACCATGTCTGGTCTTGCTGTAATAATCCCATGGTTTTCCAATTGGGACTGGCAATTTCAAAGGTAATCGTCGACCGGTGCCGTGGTTCAAGACTGGTGTAGTCTTCATATCATACCCTTGTTTTTGCGTGAGGTACTTGAATCGGGTACTATATAGATAAAGCGGCAGTCTTCCGGTGTCGGGTTCGAGATCGACTTCTTCTGGCCTGAAGGACAGTTGATCATTCTTTCGGCCGAAGATGATTGGATGATCCTCTCCCGTGACTATGAAGCAAGCGTCTTCCACGGAAGTAAGTTGGTTTGTGGGATAGACATTTGTCACTTGTGTGTGTAAGTTGATGCCCATACCGTATTCCATAGCATACATTATACGGAGCTTGTTAAGATCGAGGTAGTTCAAAGATAACCCTTTATTGATAAAATAAGGTATCTTCTCTGGCAGTATTACATCATCGGCAGAGGGAACATCAGTGTGTGCAGCCATATATTTGGCTAGCTCTAACTCTTCTTCAGCCACCCCTTGCATTATTGAAGATTGGGAGGATGACCTGGGCAGCTTGATCATCAAGGGTTCAACTGGTGGTGCTGGAAGGGGTCGTTGGCTCACTAGCAGTCCTTGGCTTAATGGTGGGCTGTCGATTTATCCTGGGGAGACGAATGACCATCGGCTTAACAGAAGGATTTATCTCTTCTGATTGTTGTTGGCCGGATCTTGGCAGTCTGATTGTCATTGGCTCCACAGTGGGTTTCGGCCCTTGGCTAGACCTTGGGAGTCGGATAACCATTTTCTCCTTTTGTGCAGTGAGCACCGGTAGACTGGTTACTTTTTTACGCAGAGTGGCTACAAGAGGTGCAGTTCTGCCTGGTTTGCGAGCCTGGAGATGGATCTTCAGAGGTTCTTCTGATCCCATTGTAGCCTATGTTTGATCTTGAGCATTCTCTTCAATCAGGTGCTTTCTCGATTTCTTGTACAGGCAGGCATCCGAATAGTAGGATTCAACCCCTTTTAAGGGATCGATGTCGGCAAAATCCGTTCTTACGAAGCCATGTTTGTCGACATATTTGAAGCACTGGTGCAATGTGGTGGGCACGATCATATAATCGTATATCCAAGGACGCCTTAGGAGAATATTGTAGGACGTATCTGCGTCTATGACGTAGCAAGTCACTTCCGACTGGAGGTCGCCAATTTGACATTTCAGGCAAATTTTCCCAATAGGATAGCTCCTTCCTGAATTGAAACCGCTGATGGCGGTGTTGGTAGGTGTCAGCCGACGCATAGGGATGCGCAGGAGGTGAAGCAAGCTCTTCGAAATGATGCTTATTAAAGAACCGGGATCAATGTACATCCGATCTACTTTGATGTCGTCGATGTATCCAGTGTAATACAGAGGGCGATCGTGCAGGTTGGTCTTGATGAGCATATCCTGCGGAGTGAACACAATGTTGGGCATTGCACATGCACAATTACTGTCCTGTAAATCCGCTGACGAGCTCTCCCCTGTAAGCTTGACCTGAGCCAAATAAGCGTCAGCATTCTGGAGTGCTTCACTCAGTACGACGCGAATATCCTTGGAGAGCCTCAAAAGCTCATATAATGACAATTTTGCTGGTGTGTTGACCAATTGTGCCAGGATGTCAAAATTGTAAGGCCTCTCCAGCCCCTGAGGTGCGTCTTTACAGAGCGGCTTGTCGAAGCGGATCTCCTTTGGCTTAGGCTTGTCGGCTGGCGGAGGCTGAAAAGGTCCTGGGGCATCAGCAGTGGCCGGCTGACGATCTTCAGCCGAGTTGCCCGGTATGGGTTGAGATTGTGCACCGGACCGGGTGACGACAGCTGTTGCTTCTTCGGTTCTGGCTGAGATTGTGTTGCAAGACCTAGCCTTTCCGCCCTTCCTCTTGCCGGTGGAGGATGATGCTGACTGGGTTACTTCGGGCACCAAGTCCGGGTGGACCCACATGACCTTCCCTCGTGACATGGTGAGGGGCACCAACCCAGTCGTCTGATCTCGAGGAGGTAAAAGATTAGTGACCTCCATTGTTGCCCGGGGGATGGGTACTACGCCATCTTGAGTCCTCATTGGAGGAAAGCTGCCGAATTGGACCGACACCATATTGGCAGCCACGGTTACCTCTTCAAAATTAATAGATAGAGCCTTAGAATCGATGAGGTTCTGGATGTACCGCTTCAATTGGAAGCAGTCCTGAGTAGCGTGGTGGACGTAGCGGTAGAAGTGACAGTACTTCGGGTTCTCCATCTCTGTAGGTCGAGGTTCACGTCTCGGTGGAAGGAGCTGAATTCTATCCCCTTGCAAGAGCATGTCAAAGATGGGCTTGACATGGCTATCTTCGAAGAAGTAGGTCACCTGAGGCCACTGTTTCTCTACCTGCTTTGGTTCAGGCTTCTGGGCTGTATCAGCAACCATAGCCTGTTTGCCTTTGGTGTCCCGGTTATTAGAGGAACTACCGCCGTTGTTGTTGTTGGTATTAGGGCGTTTGCCCTTATCCTCTCCATCCGAGATATGTAACCCCAGTTGGCGAGCCTTCTTCAATTTTGCTTCTGCGTTAGTGGCGCTGATGATGAAGGCCTTCCAGTCTTTAAATTGATCTTCGCCCATCTAGAGGCTGATTGTGGGGAGCAGCCTCTTTTGGCAAATCTCAATTAAAGAAGAGTCTGGGTTACCAGAGGACAATTTCATCGCGGTTTGGCAAAATTGTTCGATATAATTCCTTGTCAGTTCTTTTTCTTCTTGAACAACGTCCATGAGGTTTGATATTGTCACATCTTGTCCCACCTCGTAGAACCTTTCCAAGAACATATGTTTGAAGCCGACAAAGGAATGGATGCAGTTATCCGGCAGGTTGCGGTACCAATCGAAAGCGACCCCCTCCAATGCCCCGATGAACAATCGCGTGAGGATGTCGTTGTCATACGGAAAATGGACTGTTGTGACCTCGAAATAGGTCATATACCGGCTCGCAGAAGTCTTCCCGTCATATGGATTGATATTGAATGGTTTGTATCGTGGAGGGAAGGGGACATCTCTCCATGCAACGGGAAACGACTGGCGTATCCTGAGGTCCTGAGAGAATTTTCGGGCGTGAAACATTACACGGAGCTCCTGGACTTCTCTTTTCACCTCCCTAGCTTCTTCTGCAGCAGTGGGAGCCGATATTCTGGGTTGATCGTTGCTCGGGGTTGGCAAGGTCGTGTTTGAGTCCGCATTGACGGCGGGACCCAAGCTTGTTTGACCAGGTATCCTTGCTTGTAGAGCCGGTAGGACAGCCTTGATCTCGTCCACTGACTTAACCAAGATTTGGAGTATGGCCTCAAGAGTGTCGAGGTGCTGCCGATCACTGGGACCGTCTTGGTTGTTATCAGTCATGAACACCGTCCTCACATGAGGAGAAGTGGAAGGAACTGTAGAAGACGTGCCATCCGAATCGTACCCTCGTATAGAGAAGTCGTCGAGGTATGTAGGAATATTCTCCTCTGGTTCAGACTCGGAGGAGGTGCTACCCCCTGTATAGGAGGTTGCCTCATCTTGGACGTTTTCAGGGACGTCTGAGTTTGTTATATCTGTTGGGGGGATTGTTTCTCCTGGTTCATCTTCTTGAAATATCGGATTGTTGTGGATGTTCCGAGGAGTGCTACCCCCAGCTCCAACTACCCCCAGAGATGTAGATGACGAATCTCCAAGTGATGAAGATTTCGTCTTTGAGCGGGTACCTTGATAAACCCCTCCTGTGACGGCTGTGGACAACCCCCTAGACGAGAGTTTCTTGGCCGTGCTGGTTGAGATTGTCGGGCTGGACATATTTATTTTCTTCCCTTCCTTGCCGGTAGGGACCTTCCGGGTAGAATTATAGGAGGCGAAAGGAAGCGCCTCGTCCCCCGAGCTTTGTTGTAGGACCTGTCCTGGCTGCTGCAGTCGTTGAAAGACGGACTGCTGGTCCTCTTGCACTGCTGTCTTGTTGCAGCAGCAATTGACAATAACTTGAGTGCAGTGACGTCCATGGAAGGACTCTTTGCACGCCAAGGTTTCTTCTCTTTCTTTGCGCTTGTGAAGGATCACATCTCGCAAGTCAAGGACATCTCGATCAACCTTTGCACTCGTTTTGTGGGCCCGGGTCCCGAGCACACGAGTGCATAGGCATCATGTTTGCTCCCTGATACGGGGCTAGTAAAAGCACTTGCCCTCGATCATTGTTGGGAGACTCTTGAGAACCACCATGTCCGTTTGTCGTCGGGGCCTGGACACGGGCGGTTTTATACAACTTTCCATCAGAGGCCCGCATAACAGTTAGCGGGACTCTCTGATGGTTAGTAATTGGGACAGTTGACTGAGCTCGACGAGCCCGTGCTGCCCTAGACTTCTTCGCTCTAGCACCCGAGGGTACGTAGTAGGAAGAGTCCAAGCTGTGCCGCATAGAATCTGGCACATCCTCATTGGAGCTTCTAAGGTTAGGCCCGCATGAGAGGCGGTCGAAGACTAAACCCGAGCCGCATAGGGCGGATGGTCGGCGGCTGGGATTGGATACCGCATAGGCATTCTCCCTGTGGCCGAGATTAGTGGCCGCATATGCATTCTCCTTGCGGCTGGGATAGGTGGCCGCATATGCATTCTCCCTGCGGCTGGGATTGGTGGCCGCATATGCATTCTTTCTACGGCCAGTACCCTTATGCGGCTTCTTCTTGGACCGTATAGAGTTCCCGTTTGCCCCCGCAAGTCCAGCATCGTAGTGTTTTTCTTTGCTGGACTTGGGGATAGCAGGGTCCTCTGCGGCCTGAAGTGGGCCCGCATGTGAGTCTTCTTCGCCGTCTTGAACAACAGAGAAAACTTGTTCCAGAGCTTGGAGAGATGCAATAGTTTTGGGCCTCTATGCCCTGCGGGCCTTCTTTGGGCCGGCTCGCTTCTGGATTGGGCTAGCGCTCCCTTCTGAGAGCATCTCTTCGAACGCTTGTTGGTCGAAACGAACAACAAGCATTTGTTACGTGGAGCCGAGTTTGGCTGCGTCCGATTGTGTTACCAACTTATCAGCAGTGGAGAATTTACTCCCCAGCAGAGTCGCCATCGTGTTTGCCATTGATTGTCGTAGAACATAACTATTTTATATGAGGACTGAACTTGACTCACAATTACAAACTCGTTTGTACAAAAGAGAGCCTAGAAACAAAACCTAGGAAAAGCAATCTAAGTACAATTGTTTGGTTTTGATTCTAGGGGGTGACGGTAGAGGCTCGGAAAAGTGCTATCAACTCTGCCTTACTCCTTGGATGATCGAACGCAACCTCGACTCCGGTAAAGAAATGCTCTCTGAAGACACGAAGGGAAGAGTCTGCTTCTGAGCTTTGTGTACTCTCTTGTGCACTTCTCTGTGTGTGTGTGTGTGTGTCTCTGCAAGGGAACAGCACCTTGCTATTTATAGGAATTCATGAGTAACAGCCACGTGGCAAATTTTGGGCCACATCCTTGTAACTGTGCCTCGAGACTCGATTTATAGTGGACAGCTGGGGGTTGGTTGAGATTGATCATGATATATTTGTTGCAGTAAATCTGAACTGTCAAGACTTGGTCAATCTCTGCCACGTGTCTCAACTACTTTTCTGTGGTGAGCCGCATGAAGGATGTATCCTGGCTGAGCCGCATGAGACTGTCTCATAACCGATCCGCATGGAGAATGTCTCATGACCGAGCCGCATGAAGGACGTCTCGTAACTGAGCCGCATGAAGGACGTCTCATGGCCGAGCCGTATGAAGGATGCCTCATAACCGAGCCGCATGAAGGATGTCTCATGACCGAGCCGCATGAAGGACGTCTCATAACCGAACCGCGTGAAGAATGTCTCATGACTGAGCCGCATGAAGGACATCTCATAACCTAGCCGCATGAAGAATGTCTCATGACCGAGCCGCATGAAGGACGTCTCATAACCGAGCCACATGAGAGATGCTTCATGATCGAGCCGCATGAGAGTGCCTCATAGGCGATCCGCATGAAGAGTTTCCTTTGGTTCGTGAACTGTGCCGGATATTATGATGATTTTCTTGTCTTTTTAGGAACACGTTACGTCTTATCTTTATATCAGAGCTGTCATCTTTGTCAGAGCTGTCACCTTTGTGTCAAAGTAATTATGGCCAGCTGCATGAGGAGACATTTAATGCTTAGGCTGATTTTGAACTGCATAAGGCTCTCCGTGGGTTTTGGGCCGCATGAAGCGTTCTGGTTTTTGAGCCGCATGAAGCCTTCTGGGTTTTGAGCCGCATGAAGCCTTCTGGATTTTGAGCCGCATGAGGCTCCATGTTGATTTTGAGTCGTATAAAAAATCTCCTTCTTTTCCATGCTTCTACACTATATGTGAATGGATGTGACTGCTCCTCTCCAAGGAAGCACTAATTTTAGTTTAACAATAATCAAATGATCATCCAAGGGTTCTCCACCATAACAGGGTCAAATAGGAGGAAAGTACAACAAGAACCTATTTCTAATGATACATGAAACAAAAATAACATCAGCACACACTCAATGTTGCCTCCGTGTATCTGTATTCCTGTGTTGTTACATACAGTACAATCAATAGTTCAAATCTTATTTTGTAACCACTAAAATCTAGGTTACAAAATAAGTGTAGTGAATAATAATAAAAAATTGTGTAGCATTACAATATGAAGGGCAAATAAGAAAAAAAAATTCCAATTGACAACAATTTAAGCAATAGTTAAATAAATTTTGCAGATTTGATGGATGGATAAACCTTTAGCCAAAAATGGCATTGGAAAATTTTGATCTCCTTTGCCGAAAGGCCCGTGCCCCTCCTCCAAGGGATCCTCGATCTCTATCCTCTTCGCTGGGACCACCGTCGGAGCAGGCCCCATCTTGGCCATCAGATTTGCGTGGCGCCAGAGCATCCCGAAGTTTGCAAGCTGGACCATCGGCAATGGACTATTCGTTCTCGTGGGATGCACCATTGTTACGAGCCATTTCCATTGCTCTACAGACCCCTGCAGATTACCACTCCTTCCCTTCAGTATTTTCACAGTTAATACTGTTATAAGCATTGCCAGCTCAGGATGCCTGCTCAGGTGATTGCCAGCTAGAAAGATTCCAGCTCAGGAGATTCCAATCAGCCAGCTCACCTGCACAGTCACCAAATTAGGTTGTTAGTTGGTTAGCTAGGCAGCAGTAGCTGCAGGAGCAGTGGTATAAATAAAGTGTAATAGCAAAGAGGAGGATTCATTCCTGAATATGCAATTTCCTTTCTAGCTGTAACTTTCTTCTTCCCCAAGCTTTTATAAAATTTTCTATTCCCAATTCTCATGTTCTTCCCTAATTTCCTCTGTTATTTCTGAAACATTCATTCAATATGTCTCAATCCTCTCGAAATGCTCAAATGCCAGTTAGTCTTGGGGGCTAATTGGTTGAGAACCTTGGGAAATATCTTATGGAATTTCGAAGATTTGATCATGAGATATGAAGATCAAGGAGTCAGTTACATCTTCAAAGGAATACAAAACCAGAGAGAAGCCTTGAATGAAGCCAACAGCAAAGACTTAAGGCAAGGGGCTCAAATTTACATCATCCAACTCTGTGCAGTACAAGCTCCTCCCAAGGAAGAAAGCAACAATCAGGAATTGGCACATCTACTTGGCAGGTATAATCACCTCTTTGAAGAACCTAAAGAGTTACCCCTTAAA
This sequence comes from Iris pallida, assembly GCA_029216955.1. NCBI lineage: Eukaryota > Viridiplantae > Streptophyta > Magnoliopsida > Asparagales > Iridaceae > Iris > Iris pallida. The sequence continues at coordinate 68,537,066 of JANAVB010025196.1, read as the reverse complement.
AGACCTTATGACCATAGAATACCCCTCCTTCCTGGGTCATTACCTGTTTGTTGTAGGCCTTATAGGCAACCCTACATTCATAAAAATGAAATTGAAAAGCAGGTACATGACATGCTTGAAACAGGGATCATAAGGCATAGTAGTAGCTCATACTCATCCCCTGTAATTCTGGTAAAGAAATCTGATGGTAGTTGGAGGATGTGTGTAGATTATAGGGCCCTTAATACTAACACCATTAAGGACAAATACCCTATACCCTTCATTGATGAACTATTTGATGGGTTAAGTGGGGCCCACATTTTCTCCAAGCTGGACTTAAGGTCAGGCTACCACCAAGTTAGAATGCAAGAAGAGGACATCCACAAAACTGCCTTTAGAACCCATGAAGGCCATTATGAATTTTTGGTCATGCCCTTTGGCTTGACCAATGCCCCCTCCACATTCCAGTCAATGATGAATGATGTATTTAGAGAGTATCTCAGAAAATTTGTGTTAGTTTTCTTTGATGATATTCTAGTCTACAGTCTTAAAAAGGAAGATCATTATGTGCATTTAGAGAAAGTTTTGCAGAAGCTTGATGAACACCAGCTGAAGATCAAGAGGAGTAAGTGCCAATTCCTCCAAAAGCAAGTGGGATATCTGGGACATGTTATCTCTGGTCAGGGAATGGAAGTGGATGCAGACAAAATTCAAGCAGTGATCAGCTGGCCTAAACCTACCACTCTCAAAGAGCTGAGGGGTTTTCTGGGGTTGACTGGGTACTATAGAAGATTTATCAGAGGATATGGAAGCTTGGCCAAGCCTCTAACTAAACTTCTCAAGAAGAATGTATTCCTGTAGAACAACAAAGCTCAAGAGGCCTTTGAAGTGCTGAAGAAGGCTCTGACTGAACCTCCTGTACTATGCATGCCCAACTTCCAGAAGGAGTTCATCTTGGAGTGTGATGCATGTGGAGAGGGAGTAGGAGCAGTACTCATGCAAGAAAAAAAAAACCTATTGCCTACTTAAGTCAAGCCCTGAAAGGTAAAGCCAAAGTCATCTCAACATATGAAAAAGAGATGTTAGCAATACTCCTGGCTATCAAAAAGTGGTCCCAATACTTATGGGGAAGGGTCTTTGTCATCAGAACAGACCATAAATCCCTTAAGTTTATGTTAGAACAGAGAGTCTATACTGATGCTCAGTACAAATGGATACTCAAACTACATGGGTTCCATTATAAATTGGAGTATAAGAAGGGGAAAGAAAATATGGCTGCAGATAGTTTATTCAGGAGGGGAATAGCAAGCTTATCTGCTGTCACTATGGTCAGTGCAGGGTGGATATCACAGTTCAAGGAAGAGATGAAAAATTCAGCTTACTACACTAAGAAGAGGGAGGAATGGGAACAGGGGAAGCTGTATACTAACAAGTATACTATGATAGATGGGCTTCTCTATTATAAGAATAGACTTTTAGTTGATCCAGCCTCAGAATTTGCATCTCTGATGTTAAAAGAACACCATGATGGACTGCAAGCTGGCCATTCAGGAGTTGCCAAGACACTGCACAGGATTAAGAAGGTACGCTACTGGAAGGGGTTAAAAAGAGATGTCCAAAATTACATAAAGGCTTGTGATACTTGTCAAAGAAACAAGAGTGAGAATGTCTCTCCAGCTGGCCTACTACAACCTCTGCCAATTCCAGAAAGAGTTTGGGAGGACATCTCCATGGACTTCATAAAGGGACTCCCTACCAGCTATCATAAAACCACCATTTTAGTGGTAGTGGACAGGCTCACTAAGTATGTACATCTCTTTGCACTGGGACACCCTTATACTGCTGCTATGGTGGCCCAAGTGTTCCTTGATGGGGTTTTCAAATTGCATGGGATGCCTAAAACTATAGTCACTGACAGAGATTCCCTCTTTATCAGTCAGTTTTGGAAAGAGTTTTTCAAGCTGCAAGGTACCCAACTCAAGTATAGCACAGCCTACCACCCCCAAACTGATGGGCAAACAGAAATAACAAACAAATGTGTGGAGGGATACCTCAGATGCTTCTGTGGTCACAAGCCAAGGGAATGGAGTAAGTTTCTTGCCTGGGCTGAATACTGGTTTAACACAAAATGGTATTCTGCAATCAATACTACCCTATTTGAGGCAGTTTATGGTAGGCCTCCACCCCATTTACTTACTTATGTGCCAGGATCAACACAGGAAAGAGAAGTAGCAGGAAACCTGGAGTCTAGGGATCATGCTATACAACTCCTCAAAGACAACTTGACTTTAGCTCAAAGCAGAATGAAGAAGTTGGCAGATAGCCATCGAACTGACAGAGAATTTACAGTGGGGGATTGGGTTTATTTGAAACTACAACCTTATAGACAGGTTACTGTTGGACAGAGAAGGGCCCAAAAGCTCTCCCCAAAATACTTTGGCCCCTACCAAATCCTCACTAAGGTTGGAGCTATAGCATACAAGCTTGCCCTACCAGAAGGATCACATATACATCCAGTCTTTCATGTCTCCCAATTGAAGAAAACTCTTAGTCCCACCCTTACAGTGCATCAGGAGAACCCCACTTACACAGAGGAGCTGGTACTGGAGCCTTATTGGGTGCTGGAAAGGAGGTTGTTAAAAAGAAAGAACAAGGCAGCAGTGGACTTGCTAGTACAGTGGCAGGATTGCTTCCAGAAAGAAGCCCAATGGGTTCCCTATGAGGATTTCATTAAGAAATTTCCTCATTTTGACCTTGAGACAAGGTCAAATTGAGAGGGAGGCATTGTTATGAGCCATTTCTATGGCTCTACAGACCCCTGCAGATTACCTCTTCTTCCCTTCAGTATTTTGACAGTTAATACTATTATAAGCATTGCCAGCTCAGGATGCCTGCTCGGGTGATTGCCAGCTAGGAAGATTCCAACTTAGGAGATTCTAATCAGCCAGCTCACCTGCACAGTCACCAAATTAGGTTGTTAGTTGGTTAGCTAGGCAGCAGTAGCTGCAGGAGCAGTGGTATAAATAAAGTGTAATAGCAAAGAGGAGGATTCATTCCTGAATATGCAATTTACTTTCTAGCTGTAACTTTCTTCTTCCCCAAGCTTCTATAAAATTTTCTATTCCCAATTCTCCTGTTCTTCCCTAATTTCCTCTGTTATTTCTGAAACATTCATTCAATATGTCTCAATCCTCTCGAAATGCTCAAATGCCAGATCTTATGGGAAAGAGCCCCAACAACCATCGAAGTAGGATTTATTGGGTTAGGGTTTAGGGAGGTGGGTTGAGATATTTGGGGAGGGTTGGAATCTAGGGTTTGGGATTAGTTCTCATGGTGGAAGGAGAAGGATGGAGGAGGAGGGATGGTGGCAGTTTCCTCCACGTCTTCTTGATCTGGAGCTGATCTACAACTTTGTCGGGTTCCGTTCTCATAGTGTGAGGAGGAGGATGAGGAGGGGTACGAAAAGAGATTGGATTTGGGAAGAGGTTCTCTAGCATTTTCTACTTTTATTCATATTATCAATATAATACACTTAATAAAAAAAGTATGTTTGTAACAGTTTTTTAGTTATTGTAACAGTTATTACCATTAGAAGAATGTCACAGTAATAACCGTTACCAATCATAAAAAAATGTGTTACAAATTGTATGTTTTGGTGTAGTGTGGGTTGTTCTAGAACGAGCAATGACTTGAAGAGGATTGGAACTCTTGCAAGTGCTCCGGATGCTGAAGTGGTTGAAAAATATTCAATAAGTAGGACTTCGAGCTTGGAGAGTGGGGGGTTGAAATGAATGAATGATCCTTCTATTTATAGGCAGCAGAATGATCTGCTTATGCACGCATATGCGATATGCTCGTGGAGAACTTGCACGTAGAGATGCCACATGGCTAACTTCGTTGGACGCATAGACAATGCGCCAGGGAGCTGGAGCTGAATCTGTTTGAACTGCACTGTTGAGCTGTGGAGGTGCTGACACGTGGCAGTTATAGAGATTTGATTGTTGCTGAGATCTTGGGTGTTAACTCCCATTCGTAGACAAAACTGAGTCAATAACACGTGGCACGTGTTCATGACTCAAAGATCTCAAATTTGGTGGGAGATGATCTGTCAGGATGCGCCTGGGATCTGGCGCATGAGAAGACTTGGTCTATGACTTTTAGGGGTCAAAAACAAGTCTGGGCGCATGGCTTTCGAGACGCATACAGAGCTTTGGACGCATGGCTGCGGAGGCACATGCAGAGTTTTGGACGCATGGCTTTCGAGATGCATGCAGAGCTTTGGGTGCATAGCTGGGGAGGTACATGCGGGTAATCAGTCAGCTATGTGGCGGGGCACAGCTGTAACCGACAAAAATGAATAATGATGAGGCTGACATCGACGGCACTTCGTTTTCTGCAAAAGTTGTCAACTGCTCAGTCTTTGGGAAGCGTGATGACGACTCTGTCACATAGCATTAAATGCTTGATGGGTGATGAGCTTAAGTGGGCGCATCTGTCTGTTCGTCACTAGGCGCATCGGCATGGGGCGTATGATGCTGAGGAGAGCATCCGCTACGTGGTGTATCTCCTTTGGTCAGCTTTGTCGAGTCTTTTGAGACTCGAATTGATGATTTTTGACTTAGCTGAATTTGAGGTGGGAGATTCGTCACTATTAGTGTAAGTTTATTGTACTGACTTCGGAGAAGTTGCCACTTGGCACATGAGTTTGATTTGCCCTGGCCTGTAAATAGCAGTAGTGAGAGAGAGTTTGCTCGTATTTCATACGACGAAGATGAACTCGATCGATCCTTCTCCATGGCAAGATGTTGCGCTGTGGGTTGTAGATCTCCATGTTTAAAGAAGCTTTGACGATGAACTCCTTCAGAAGACTGAGGTGCGCCAGGAGAGCTATGGTCATAACAGCTTATGTTCGAACCCCTTATCGGTAGTGTTCTTTTACAAGATGGCATTGGGTGCCTGTTGCATCCAAAGATCAGGGTCGTCGTACCCCGACTTCCGTTATGCTGGAAGAGCCACCGGATTTGGATTGATTGCCAACCCGCGTTCTGCTCAATCAGTGCTTCATTAGTCATAGCACTTTTGCGTTGATGAAGAAGTGATTCGCTCTGACAAGGAAGAGTGATGCGTCTACGCTGAGACGTCGAAGTGATGTGCCCAACTGAGACATCAAAGTAATGCGCCTAGCTGTAGTTTCTGTTTTTTCTTTGTAGTAGACTTTTGTTGTAACAAAGAGTTTGGACATGTAATAGACTTTTTATATGGAATAAAAAATCAATCTTCATATGCCCCTTCTACTTGTTGTCTTCTGAATGATGTGCCAACATTCTGTCTTTGGAGCATGATGTATTGGGGGCGCATGGTGCTTTGGGGCGAATAGGAGTGGATGCGCCTAAAATTCTATGCTTCTATAATTCTCATATTCATTTCGAAACAACATATAACTGTTAGGGCAGGTATCCCACGTTTCGTAAGTGAATACCAAATCAGTAATTAGCTTACTAGCTTGATAGTATGATTTTGGAATCCTAGCATATGGAAACACCTTTTTTAAGAATCCCAACAACATTGTGAAAGAATGATTTGTCCATCCTTTAAGTTGCTTCAAGTGTAAAAGTTCAACAACAAATGATAGTTCGGTGATACCCTTAGGACAATTCTCGTACAAATCACTTTGTGCTTCTTTTAGAAGTTTGAAATATCTTGGTATGTCTTCATCAGACCCCAAGCTTCTTCCTGTCATGGTCTCTTCCTCACAACCCCTATTTTCTGCAATGCCTTAGAATCCCATTCTCTCTTGTACCATTGCTGCCATATTAGCACATTCATTTAATTTGGCTTCACTCTCACAAACTAATATATTATCTCTCATATTATAACTGCTATTATCCAAACCACCCAAACTCCCCATGATATATCCAATCCATGTAACTCCTTTCAAATCCATACATTTCTATATGAATCTCCACAGTCTGTCGATTGTGATAAATCCGATTTACATATCTACCACATGGACAATATATATGAGTCGTCTCAACATTCTTATTTTTATATGCAAATTTAATAAATGCTTTGACTTCATCCTTATATGTCTTTGCATTCCAATTATGTGATCTGATCCAACTCTTATCCATATCAACTTTCTAATTGTTCTCACCTAGCACCAAATAAAAATATACACATTCAGAATAAGTTCAGGAAAGCATATTCAAATGAACAAGTTATGTTGACACAAAATTAATACATGTATCATGTCAACAAGGAAACCTATATGAAAATTAAGTGTCTTTTTAGGTGAACATTCCTAGCTTGATCTTTGCAAAAGAATTATAATTTTTTATGTTTCATGAACTCATTGATAGTTCCCCCATACTAATCTATGTTTCATGAACTCATTGGCAGTACCCCCATTTGGTACCAGGTACTATTTCATACATTTTGCAAAAGCATTATAATCTTTTATTTGGTTGAGATCCTATAATGTAAAACTAAGCCCCAGGTTAATTCTGAAGTTTGAAAAAGGCTAACTTGCAACTCCATTTAACAAGGGGTACTTTAATTTTCTCAAATGTATTAATACTACATGTTGTGATGTCTCATATCCAAGTGTGACAACAAATCACTTGCAGTAGTCGGTGAATATGTATAATGAGTTGTAATAGCTAAAATTGTCGTGGGAAGTATGAATAAATCAATAGTCTATAAGTATCGAATAATCTTTCAATATTAACAATATGATCAGATTTTATTAGCTTAATGCTTGTGCACTTGTTTTGGGTCAGAACAGTCCACGACAATTATAAGTTAATATTACCCAGTGACCTATGTCAGAGGATAGACGTTTAATGGCGAACTCATAAAATTCTATGCTGCAGTATTTTTAGCTTAGCTTACATTGTATTGTGACTTATTCACATGTTTGCTTATCCTGTTATCCAAGGTCATTTGCCATTGTGATGGATCTACATGTCTTAGGATGTTCAAAGACACAGCCACACTTGGGTCTAAGAGAGACCTATTAACCATAAACTAGTTTTGTGATTGAGCTAGAGGTTATATAAGGATGTGCATAGTTTAGACTTTGTAGACATAATTCTTCTTGTGATAGGTAACACTACTTTCCACCTCCAAAATCTAGTTATCAATATCCTAAGGGTTTACGATCAAAGAATAAGGGAATAATGGCCTTGGCCCTAACCTGACCGGGCGCAATCGAAATTACACCTCAACATCATCCAAACCAATCTGAACCCTCGACGTGAAAGTAAATCCGGATTCAACCAAAACTTTATATGAATGTGATCATACCAAAATCCGATCCGTCTCAACTAGACAGAAATTCGACACAGATCTGTCCAGACGATTAGACTATTTTCATAAAATTTTGTTAGACATGACAATGAATGAAATTATACTCACAAATGTTATATATATTCCTGATAAAAAGGAGAAATTAGAAAAGAAATAGACAAGATGTATAATTGTTCTACAACCAAAATGAAAAATTGAAAAAAGGGAAATTTTGGAAGTTCATTAAAAAAGTGGAAAATTGCAAATCTTTGGAAGTTTTTCAAAAACATCAGTAGAACACGAAATCAGTATTCAAATACCCAAAAATTGGAAAAAAAATTCAACAAAAATTAGTAGAACACAAAATAGAATACGAAAAAAATCAGTAGAACACAAAACTTTGGAAAATTTTCAAATTATACCCTAACTTTGAACACGAAATGAGTTGACCAATTTCTTGAATAAATTTCAATCACGTGATCCAATCCAACTCTTACCTATATCAACTTTCTAAATTATTCTCACCTAACACCAAATAAAAATATACACATTCATAATAAGTTCAGGAAAGCATATTCAAATGAATAAGTTATGTTGACACAAAATTCATACGTGTATCTTGTCAACAAGGAAAGCTAATTGAAAATTGTCTTTTTATGTGAACATTCCTAATTTGATGTTTCATAGCATATCAAAATAGGTTATTGGGTATTAGCAGATTATACATGTTTATGAAAATAGTGTTGCAGTTCTGGTTCTCACATTTAGTTAAAATTTGTATATTGTATTAAGATACGCCAAATATCTGTATAATTCACATTTAGAACATTCAACCCTATGAACAATTATCTCTATTAAGATATGCCTATACATCGAGCTAATGGTTGGGTATGCCTCTTGATTGTATATTTCAATAGCTAAGGAAGTGAGAGCTATAGTTTAGTGTTGGATAATTATAATTGCTTATAATTGGAGAGAATGATTATTATAATTGACTTTTACAGTACATGATATTACTAGAAGCATATAACTTATTTGGAGAGAACTACAATACATGATTTACTGTACATAATTTATAGTACATGATTTTACAAAAAAAACTACAGAAGAATGAACAAGATGGGCATCCTGCCATGCACATCTCTGCAATGTTAATCAATTACTCAAATACAAGAAATCTTACTTAGCTACATCTAATCCTTACTTGATGAATAGTTTAAGAGAGAATCATGCACAAACCTAACATGCATTATCACAACGATAACGATGAGAGATTCACTTCAATGAGAATCTCTATCTATCATGCCAAAGAAAAAAAATCCAAGGGACAAAGCACAGAGAATTAGGATTTATTCTGCAAATTCACATGTGTGGGAACAGAGGCTCCAATTATAGCCCACTAAAGCAGAGAACACCTCCAAGTTGCATATTTATTCCATAATGATCGATGTGCTTTATGTGAACTAGTACCTGACCTCCATCATAATTTCATGGGACCTCTACTTAATTGCTAACAACTATATATAAACCCATATAGTGTTAATTGCTAACAACAATAGATTCAACTATCTACAATGCGCGCCAACAAACAACTATATATAAACCCATCTAGTATGATTTGGACAGAAGGATGATTATAATTGATTTTTATAGTACATGATTTTACTAGAAGCATATAACTTATTTGAACCTTCACTAACTATTGTTCATTTATGTTGAACAAAAATTATAAAAGTTGACAACAAATTATTACATATTTGGTCTAATAGTCTTGACAGTAAGTATCAAATTCTTAAAAAAAAAAATCAAACAACCTCTGGTTAACATCAGACATATATTACGACCTGACATGGCCCTAACCTGATCGGACCCAATCCAAATTACACCTAAACATCATCCAGCCCAATCCGAACCCTCAACTTGAAACTAAATCCCGATTCAACCAAAACTTGATATGAATGTGATCATACCAAAATTCGATCCGCCTTAACTACAAAAAAATTTGACACAGATCTGTCCAGACCCAACTCGATTAGACTATTTTAACCAAATTTGTTAGACATGACAATCAATGAAATTATACTCACAAATGTTATATTCCTGGAAAAAAAAAAGAAACTAGAAAAGAAATACACAAGATTTATAATTGTTCTACAAACAAAATGAGAAATTGGAGAAAAAGAGAAGTTTGGAAGTTTATCAAACAAAAATGAAAAAATTGGAAAATCTTTAAAGTTTTTCAAAAACATCAGTAGAACACGAAATCAGTATTTAAATACCCTAAAAATTGAAAAAATATTGGAAGTTTTTCAAAAAAAAAAATCAGTAGAACACGAAATAGATCATACAAAATATCTTTAGAACACAAAAGTTTGGAAGATCTTCAAATTATACCTAACTTTGAACACGAAATCAGTTGACCAATTTCATTCCTGCCTGCCTGACCAATTTCGAGAGAGGGAGAGAGAGAGAAAGAGGAAGGGAGAATGAAAAATGGCGTCTGATGAAGAGAGAGAGAGAGAGAGAGAGAGAGAGAGAGAGAATCAATGGATTGTTTTACCTTAACCTAATAATTGAACGATTTAGATCAAACAAATGAATGTTTCAGATCTGTTTGATAAACTATTACTAAAATTTTAGTGAAAAATAACGGAACATCAGCTTTGGCCGCCAATGTTTTTATTCCCGCCAATAGTTTTTGAGACAGAACAATATTTTATTGAGACGGAGCCAACTTTCAGTTCAAAATAAGTTATATTATTAGGTTCCATATACAAATCCGTCATAAATATTATTCTCTTTTATTACCAAATTCTAAATCATCTCAAATATTAATCTTTTAGGACCCTTAAAATAGTGTATCAAATAGTTTCGTCCCAAACACTATCTTTTTTTTGTAGTGGACCTATTCACTCTGCTGGCCCGAACCCCAAACCCCCCACCCTACCCCACCCAAAAGCCAAACAATAACTCCAACCCCCCATCCCCACCCCTCGCCGCCCCCCCCCCCCCCCCCCCCCGGAGAAATTTTTGCTAGACGGACTGGCGGAAATTGGAAGAACTGCCACAGATTCTGGCAGTCCTCATTACTGCTAGGACTGTCAGAAATTATGGCAGTCCTGAAATACAATTATTGTACATCAGGACTGCCATAATTTCTGACAGTCTTAGCAATATTTAGAACTGTCATCAACTGTGGCAGTCCTAAAGTCGACTTGGCCGAATGTTAGGGTTCAGTACGATCATGAAATTGGTTCTAATGTAATTGAAATAAATATTACAATGTATGTTTCCATCATGATAATGTATACCAAAGAATAAAATTAATATTTTAGAGTTTATTTCTATGCATTCTTTGTGAGGAAGAAAGTATTAGGGTTTGTACCTTGTTTGTGAGGAGCCTTTGGGTGCGATCGAAATTGGGAACGAGAGCTTGGGGACGAGATTAAGATGGAGAAGATGTAGCTTGGGAAGAAAGAAAATGGTAGAGGAGAAGAAGAAGAAGAATATGAGAGGAAAACTAGGGTTTTGGAAGAGAGAGAGTCAACTATTGAAATGAAGTTGAAAATTTGGCTTTGGAGGGGGTGTTGGGTTGGAACAGCCCAAAGAGTAAAAAATTATGTTGTCCAGCGTAATTTTCCCTCAAACTTGGGCCAGCCCCAATCCGGACTAGCCCTGATCAACTTTGGATGTGCCCTTATAAATAGCCTTTGAGAATGGAATGTGGCACAGTATACTATCAATATACTGATGTTACTTCTACTTTGGCTCTGTTTGAGCCCCGGTTTAGCTACCGATACTCCATCGTCTTCGTCGCAACTACCATCGATGCTCCACGATACTCCAAACTGTCCCTCGTACCTCAAATCGAGGTTGGAATCCCAACAGTTATCCATATCATGTTTCGTTTTTGTACAGCATAGTGCATAATTAAGTACCTGTCGCACATTAAGCTAAGGTTTTGATCTTTCTAAAAAAAATGAATAAGGTTCTTATTTAGAAAGAGGAAGAGTACTATATGTTCCAGAAACAAACAATAAACAGAAACCAGTCATCAACCGGGTTGTTTCCTAAATATGTTTTGAATTGAGATCATTTGTCGAAATTCTAGAAATCAAACTGGCTATATCACATTACAAGGCTGTTAGCCAACTTCTGCAGGGCGGTGTCCTAAGTCAAGCCTTTTGCAATTAGACTGCAAGTAGGAAATAATTCAACTCTTTGGCTACTTAAATTGAAGGCTCTATCATACATATAAAAATGTTAGCTGCAAAGTTGGACCCCAAAAGACAATACATTCCCTCATTTGCATCTGAACCTAGTAAGTGCATTATGACTAGGAAAGGCAGACACTCCATAAATTTAGGCCGTATTGTATCGGACACTTATCAGACACATAGATGTCGTGTCCGACTCTCCGTATTCTTAGTGAGTCATGTCGTATTCGTGCAACAAAAATTATAATATATCGCAGAACACAAGGATTTAAGGAGGGAGGTTCACCCAACGTGTGCTACGTCTCCGTGAGAATAACCATCAAAGATTTCACTATTAATCAACAACTAAAGAAACCCTCTTCTTCCCTTCCTCTCTCTTTCTCCTTGTGACTCCTTCCTATAACTTATATAGGGATACAACCACCATATATAGAAGCAGAAACAAAATTTCCTATAAACATAAACAATTTTTTTTTAACATAAACATGTTCTTATAAATATACAAATAACTCCGTTAGCACATCATGTACATGAATGGTCAGCCCAGGGGTAAGCCAATAAGACTTCAAGCTTGGACACCCCTGCTTATGGCAAAACCCAGGCTCTCAGCAGGATCCCACAAGAGGTTGGAATCAAACCCATAATAAGGGTCAAGGACAACCAAATTAACTCTAGATAGGACAACCCAACCGTCGGGTTGGCCTTATGTACATGCATGTATTTTATGAGACAACAATTGTTTGTTTACAAACATAGTAATTGTTGTGATTTGTGAAACATTATGTTGTGAAAAAGTCCCGTAGCAAAATAAAATGGGAAGAAACATAAAAACTTTACAGCTAGTCGATCCAATGCATATGTATGCTGTTGCAACAAACAATGATAGCGGAAACTAAGTTCATTTTAAAAAACATATATTACGCTAGAGGAAAGGCTTGAACTTCCGACCTTGTGGTTAACAGCCACACGCTCTAGCCAACTGAGCTACTCCAGCTTTTGTTATTTGTTTCATTTTAGCAATATATATTACATATAAGTATTTATTTTCTTACAGTGACTTGGTCGGTATTCTTTGGTTCATAGCACACTAGTTAGATTGGATTATAATGACTAATGAGGTTCCATATTTTCGTTTTGGCCACCGAGTTACATAGTAATAATGGATCGCCACATATTTTTTTTAGATATCTAGTTTGATATAATACAAGTAAGCCTTTAAATTGGATGTGTTAGAGTATTAGGCCATGTTTGCTTCACGGAACGATGGCATTAGACAGGAAAACTAGTTCCTTTTCTATATTTGAATGCCAAAAAAAGTGTTTGAAAAATGAACTGATTCACAAAGGAAAAAAAAATTGGGAGAAAATTGGTTCCCCCATCCATCTAGGGATTCATTTTCCCACTCTATGCATTCACTATTTCTTCCGAATTTTTTCGTCTATCCAAACACCGGAAAAGAAAATGAATGGAAATTATAATTTTTCAAAGTAAAGAAAATGAACAAGGAATTGGTTTTCTTTCTTTTTCCTTTCCTTTCCGATACCAAAGGAGGCCTTAGAGATTATATTTGTCCAATTTGATTAGACCAAGCTACTTCAAATCCAACCCAAAATAAGTTGAGGTCTATAAAGTTGGCAATCTCTACTCAAAAGAGACATTTGGTATGCAGAATATTGTATAGTATACTTCTGAAAATTATTTTTTTTAAAATTATATTTTTCATGTTTGGTGAGTATACAAACTTTTCGGAAAAAAATAAAAAAGGATAAAAATGAAAAAAAAAAAAAAATACACCTAAAAATTTTAAAAAAAAAACACAAAAAAAAACTTAAGAAATTGAAAATTTGAAAAAAAAAAAAAAAAAAAAAACATAAAACCATGCTTAAAAAATGAAAAAAACAATAAAATCTGGGAAAAAAAAGTTCCTAATTGAAAAAAAAAAAAAAAAAAAACAAATAAAGGAAATAAAGGAAAAAAAAACTGAAACCCGAAAAAGGGAACAAAAAATTCTTAAGAATTGAAAAAGGATAAAAACAAGAAAAAGAAAAAACAACAACAAAAAATTTTGCTCGGACAAAAAAATATAGTCACTAATTCTTATGGAGGCATATGTTTTTATTCTCGAGCGAATTTAGGGTAGAAAATCTATTGCCATGTTTGGTTTACATTATAAAAATTTATTTTTGAAAATAACAAATACACAGGTAAACAATTTAGCCACATGAGAATCATATCCCAAAAATTTATTCCCATAATAAATGTATTAATGTCGTTTTTTCGTTTTTTTTTTTTCCTTTTCTGTTTTTCGATTTGTATTCTTTTTTTTTTCCTTCTCTCTTTTTTCCCCCTCTTTTTTCCTCTCCTGTTTTTTTTAGTTTGGTTTTGAATTGTGTCTATTATGAGACATAAACACAAATATTCTAACTTATAGGTGACCTAAACACTAATTATGCCTATTATGGAAATCCAAACATAAATATTCTTACTTATTAAGGGTCTGTTTGGATAGTCTTTCTGAATTTTTTTCCTGAAAACAGTTTTATGAAACTAAGTTATAAAAGCGTTTTCTAAGTATAGAGATTCAGAGTTTACGTTTGGCTACTTTCATCTGAAAACTAGTTTTCTGGAAATTTTTTTTTAAGAACATGTTTGGTAAAAAAAATTTGTGTCAGTTTTTCTGTCATGTTTTTTGTGTCCGACTCTAGCTATTTCCTGTGTCCACACGAATCTCCTGTGTCCACACCAATCTCATGTCCGACTGGCCATTTCCGACTCTGACCATTTCCTGTGTCCCCAAACCCCACCGCCATCGTCGTCGAACCCACGAGCTCGCTGCGGAGGAGACCGCGGAGGAGCTCGCGGCGGCAGCCCACGAGCTCGTGGCGAAGTCGACGAGACCTCACGAGCTCAGTCATAAGAATCATCGTGCGCTCACGAGCTCGCGGCGGAGGAGCCCACGAGTCCAGATCTGGCCCTTCCCCCACCGCCGAGCTCACGGCGGAGGAGCTCACGACCTCACGAGCTCGCGGCGGAGGAGCCCACGAGTCCAGATCTGGCCCTTCCCCCACCGCCGAGCTCACGGCGGAGGAGCTCACGACCTCACGAGCTCGCGGCGGAGGAGCCCCGCCATCTGGCCCTTCCCCCACCGCCGCGACGAACTCGTCGGCACTCGAGGAATGTTTTTTTGGAAGAGGATCTTCTTCATTGTAGATGGTGAAGAAGCTTGGAAGGAGAGAAAGAGGAGAGAGAGAGTTGGGGAATTTTTTTTTCTTTTGGGGGTGGGGGGAGTGGGACCCTCATGCTTTGTAAATATAATTTTGAGAAAACAACTCAAAGTTGTTTTGTGAAAGCTATGTTTAAAAGCTCCTCTCCGGAATGTTTTTTGGAAAATTGGTTTTGGAGTTGTGCAAGCCAAATGCTATCTTTGAAAATTTGTAAGTTTAAACTCATAACAGTGAGCAATAATGTATAACCAAACACACCCTAAATATCCAAATGCTAATTATGCATATTATAGACCCAAACACAAATATTCTAACTTATTCTTGACCCAATTTGGCCTCATTTGGTTCGCAGAATGGAAGGGAAAGGAAATCAATTCCTTAGCATTTTCTTTTCTTTGGGAAATTACAACTCCCATTGATTTTACTTTTCGATGTTTGAAAATGTTAAAAAATTTGGAAATAAAAGTGAATATTTCAATATGGTAAAGTGATTATTTGCTTGGATGGATGGAATCACTTTTTTTCCTAATTTTTCTTTCAGTGAGAATCATTTTCCATTCTTTCTCAATTTTTTTGGTATCCAAACATAGAAAAATAATCGATTTTCTTTCTCAACTCTCTATGATTCCGCAAACTAAAGGAGGCAAAAGTTTATACCGCCCACGAGGTGGCTCACTTCAAATATGGTAATGAAGTTGTTTCCCGACATTCAAGCTTCTACATAAGAGGAATAAAGTTGCCACGCTTTGGCTTGACTAATAACTTCCACTGAGATTTTACATTAGAGTCCATTTTTTGTTAATCCATCAAAACTTGAGTATATGTTCACAACTCTATGTGAAGTCCATGCTTGTATTTTTTTATTTTATTTATTAATTATTTTGTTAAGCCTTAAACTCAAGTCCTCAATCACTGTAGTCCAATCCGATAACTTAAACCCAATGGTTTTATATCCGACCTAAACCCATCTACAGTAGAAACTCTATAAATTAATACTCGATTATTTAATAAACTCTCTAAGATAATATTTTTGGCCGGTCCCGACTCGGGGATAGGGTGCTAAATTAATAATTCGCTAAAATTATAAGATAATACATTTTTGATAATTTCTTCAGACCCCATATAAAATATAAATTAATAATTCCTTATATATAGCATATTACATGAATGATTTATGAAGGTTTCTTGAAAAATGACTCAATTGTCTTTTGTTTTTTGTTGAAATCAATTTCTCCTTGAATTTCGTCTCTAATTTTCCTTAGCATGGTAAGAACTTCTGGTGTTGTTTTCTCATAGCTCAACAAGAAATTGTTCAATGTAAACTACTATTAAGTGGAAGCTTGAAAGGTGTTTGTAAACTACTAAGTGGAAGCTTGAAAGGTGTTTGTAAACTACTATATAGAAAATATTTTTAATGTCCATAAAGTGATACACTGAACACAAGAAGCATAATAAGGTGGGAGATTGAAGGTTTCTTTCAAATTGGGCCCTTCATTTGATATACACATGCATTGTATACAATAATTAAGTGGAAGCTTGAAAGGTGTTTGTAAACTACGTAAGTATTTTACTATAAATTAATAAAATATTAATTAATATATAAATTAATAATTATTAATTTATCGATTAATTAATAACTCTTTTAATTAATAAATTTTGGTGGTCCCAAGTGTATTATTTTATAGAGTTTCTACTGTACCTCCCTACCCGTTCAAACCCATGACCCCCACTCCCATGGTCCCGCGTGTAACCCCCTCCTCTTCCGGATCTAGAGAACTCACGAGAGATTAAACTCCTCACCACCTTCTTCAAATTCCCATAACTTCTATTCTCCTCCATCATTTCCCAAACCACAACTACCACCGAACTCCCCTCGTCGTCCTCTCCGTTTCTAGACCGCTCTCGCCCCATTACCGTCGCGTTCCGTCGGACCCCGTCGCCGGCGACCCCCGTCCGGCGTCCCCATCGATCCGCACGCCTTCCCGGCCGCCGCCGACCCCGCGACAGCGCCCCCCGGCCGCTGTCAACCCCGCGCGCGCCGTCCCGGCCGCCGCCGATCCCGCGACAGCGCCCCGGCCGCTGTCAGCTCGCGCGCGCCCCCCCGGCCGCGCTGTCAGCTCCCGCGCGTGTCAGCACGCGTGCACCCCGTGCGCGTGTCAGCACGTGTGCACCCCGTGCGCGTGTCAGCACGCGTGCACCCCGTGCGCGTGTCCGTTGCTCCGTCGACGTTCGGACGTCCCGATCCGAGTCCGAGGCCTCCCCTCGGTACTCTGCCTCCATTTTGGTATTTTTCTGTCCCAGAGTCTTTTCTGTTCCATGTACAGAATCCCTTTTCTGATCCGGCCAATTAGCAAAATAAAGCTCTGCCAATTGGAATAATTAGAATTTAATTTAAATTGTGTTAGATTTGTGTGTCTTTAATTTATGGTAGTAATTGGTAGATTAATCATAGGATTTAGTTAATAATTAGAGTTGGATAATTAGTTTTAATATTATTGCTGTATAATTAGAATTTAAATGGTTATTTGTGAAATATTAGTTTTAATTAATATTAGTACTATAAACTATAAGACTTAATTTATGGCATTAGTTTATTTAAGAAATTGTCGTTTGGTTTTAATATTTTTAATAAGTATTAATTACTGATGAAAAAGAGTATTAATATTTTTTCTATAAATAAATGGTTTCTATAAAAAGATTAATTATATTTATTTCTCTAAAAATAAAGGTTTTAGTAAGAATAACAAAATGTTTTGCTTTTTAGTAAAATCATTAATTTGATAAAACGGTATTTTATTAAAGTACTATTTTGCAAATAAAAAACTATTTTCCTTTTATGTTAAAAAGAGGTTAAAAACGTATTTCTAGGAGAAAAATGTTTTCGATAAACAATTTCTAATTTATAAAATATATTTATTTTGGAAAGTCTATTTTCCATTTTAGTCATTAATCTCTAAATTCAATTTAAAAGTTATTTTCCCTAATATTATATTTCGACAAAACTTATATTTTAATCAAAACGTTTATTTTGTCAAATTATTATTTTAGTAATAAAATCTACCTTTAAGTATTTTCCGAATTAGGTTTTCCAACCTACCAGACTTAGTCTCTAGTATTATACCTTAGAATTAGGTCGTAGTTCTGATTTCTAAATCTGGTGTTACGAATATGTAGGTCCGGATCCCTAAAATCCTAGTGGTTGCCTACTTGTTGTCGCCACGTCAAGGAACTACCTGAGGCAAGTTTCATATCTATTTCATGTCTGTGTTTTATTTTAATAATTAAATGCATGCATCAATTGGTTACATGTAGTATAGTTACACTGATTCACCGTGGATCCCTCTCGAACTCCACATAGGTTGATGGATTGCTGGATGGCTATCTTGACATGTTGGTAATTGATTATTGACTCATTGACTCGGAGATTGCTTGGGGGAGTAGTATAACGTCTGTGACCAAAACCAAAATCTCGCTTGTTTCTCGCTTCGCGCTAACCCCTACCACACAGGGGGTTGAGCCGTACCGTATATTATTCGTTTCGGCCGAAATGTTAGTATACATATTGCCTCTATCCCAACCGGTCAAAGTCCTGTTATATACTCAAAATCACTAGCTTAGCAACATAATTGACATTGAGATCATATTGCTTGCAATTTTACTATTATTTACAAAACATATAAAGTTTCTTAAACTGTCTCGCATTTTTCATTTATTGTTAATTTAGAAATGCTAGATATGGATGAAATAT
Organism: Iris pallida; assembly: GCA_029216955.1. NCBI lineage: Eukaryota > Viridiplantae > Streptophyta > Magnoliopsida > Asparagales > Iridaceae > Iris > Iris pallida. The sequence goes on along the minus strand of JANAVB010025196.1, from coordinate 68,518,611 downwards.
GTTACTTGTTCACTCCTGACTGGAGACCCATCATTTTTAGGTGATTGCGATGAGGAGGAACTAGCTTACTGTTCTTTCTACCGGCTTGACTTGGGTCCCGCAGATTAGGCTGAACCAGGAACCCCAGAACCATAGAAGCTTGGCGTCATTTCATTTCCCTTATTTGTTTTCTTTGAACAAATGTAATAAAAGAATTTGTGTTATTGCAGTCTTGTTATTTTCTTTTCAGACCAGTTTTATTTTAATAAAATGTTTTATTCCCGTTAGATATTTGTACTGCTTGTGTTTCACTGCTTGATACAGCTTACTGCCGCCGTCTCACAACGGTGCAGGCTGGACATAATCCGACTGGACCCATTGTATTTGGGATCGGTCGTGACACTCTACCTACTTGTGGAACTAAAATTATTGTGATTTTCATCTTCAGTAAAATGAAGAACATTTATATAAGTTTTGACTACTAATTTTACCTATGATAATCTTTGATTAGAACGGTAAACATTCACACAAATTTTGATGGGTGATCAAAAATAGACTATTTGCTTCATATAGTATGGTCGATGGAGTCAAAGAAAACTCCTCCAGTCGCTTTGGATAACTGATAGATGTCCTAATTTTACTTCCATAGATATGAAATTGATAGTTAGTGGGCCAAGTTCTTCGAAGTCCTTATTGGAAATTTTGGATTTCGTCAATAGTGTACAAAATAAAAATTCAATGTCTATATGCTGTCATGGATTATTGAAAGAGCGGTCAAGGAGTTTAAGGTCCTTACTACAGGGAACTTGACTTCAAAACTTCTTTTTCATTTTCACTGTAGTCTCATTTATGGATATTAATATCTGACATTGCAGGTTATCTTGACATCTGATTATTAAAAAAATTGTCAGATCTTTTGTTGAGCTTTCTCATGGACTAATGGCGGAAACACTAGAAATTATTCTATGCAGGACTCACCGTAGTCCCTTGGGATGAGTGCATGCACAAATTTTTATACAATCCAATAGATGGCATGGAAGGTGTATGATAAGTCCAGCACACAGAATAATTTCTCGGAAAACACAATTTGTTTTATCACCTCATGCTAGCGAAAGTACCCTTCTTTGACTGAATGATAGCTACTCAGCATTAGATTTACTGGTAGAGCCTTTCCATACAACACAATGCAATGAGTAACAAGATATAACCTAGTCTCACGATACAACACCAAACAGAGTATCACAATACAACTGAGTATCACTAACAGAACATCCTTAGAAGGTTCAGAATCGCTTGATTTTTCATAGTTTCTACTAGCATTATGACTAATGTTAACCTTGGCAATGATTTAATAGGAACAAAGTTTATCTTTAAAAATGGCCGCCCAGGGAAAAGTCCGACAATACTTCGAATTTGGACAACAACCCTCTCCATAGGACAACCCTCACACCATTTGTTTTTCTTAGGCCAAGTCCAACTTAAACCTATATTTATACCCGAAGATGCTACATATGGTCTCGCTAGGACAACCCGACCCCACCGGATCTGGCACATGTGCTAATTTTATTTTTTATCATGTTTACATAAGACTGCTGTTAGAGTTTATCAACAGTTCACCAAACAAAATTATCTTGAGGAAAGGATGACAAAGTGATCTACCTCTTAAGCTTCATACAAGATCTCCTTCAATACTTTCGGTAATTTCCATTTTGATCTCCATATTGTGCAGGTACATTGGTGTATTCACTGCACTTTCAACTGAGATAATAAACTTTATCAAACCGAGGCAGATTCATCCTTTTCATCTAAGGGTCTTCCAAAATTGGTGTAGTTTCGTGCCGCATGTATCATTGTGATAATAATCCAGACAACAAAAAATAACAGCATATAGGCCTCGTTTGGTTCGCGGAATGGAAGGGAAAGGAAATCAATTCCTTGTCATTTCCTTTCCTTTGGGAAACTTTAATTCCTATTGATTTTCCTTTCTGATGTTTGGCAATGCCAAGGAATTTGGAAAGGAAAGTGAATACTTCAATGTGGGAAAGTGATTCCTTCCTTGGATGGATGGAATCACTTTCCCCCATAATTTCCCTTCCATTGGGAATCACTTTCCTTTCCTCCTCAATTCCTTGGGCGCCCAAACATAGGAAAGTAATCACTTTCCTTTCCCAACCGGGAGATTCCGCCAACCAAACGAGGCCATAAGGCAAAGTTTACTATTGAGAATTATGGCCAGATCATGACTGACACAGTGAAAGCATTTGCTCGATCAAAACATGGAAACTATAATGCATTGCATACTTATGATGGCTACGTCTGGGTCATAAAAAAATAGTTACTAATGTATGAAACTGTGCTCCACCACTTAACCATGAAAGAAGAATTTCTTTCAAACAAGGAGCAGTGTTCTCAAAGATATTGTACACATATTGCAACTATTCCAATTACACAGCAAGCATTGATTTATATCCGGTGCCATCAATGTTAATGGACAAGACATCATATGGTCTGGTCATACAGAACCAAAAGCATTGCAGTGTGGCATGCAGGTCTAACTAGAACAATGGCAAACCAATACACCTCTTGACATCAAAAATTGTGTCTACTATACTTCTTTCAAGTATTTTTCCTAACATACACGGTCGGTGGATCCAATCTCTGAACAAGTACAGAAATTTATGTACAACATTTTGCCCTTCCGCTGCTTTACTGGTCTGGTCACACATCTGTCCTGTAATGTGTATACTCCAATCCGTAGTTCACTATCTACTAGCATTCAATATGTACTTGGTGTTCCAAGTCTGGCAGTGGTACTGCATAAGATATCATAAACCTAGCATTTAAGAGTTGAGCAGTAATACAATCATAATACAAAATAGCAAACAAATTAGTTAATATTACCAGTTTGTGAATGCCCGTGTCACTTGTCTGGAGTCAGAGTCCTGCTCTGGCTCTGTGATCGGACTCTGTCAATTATCTTTTGCCTTCCACTCAAGTCTTCTTCATAGCTTACTACCTAAACTCGGAGAAAAGTGCAGTTTATATTAACAGGATAACCGCAACATAGGTAGTACAACATATGGATTTTGTTAAAGTGTCACAAAGGACATGTCCCTTCACAGAGCCGAATGTAAGGAGAGGATTCAAGCAGCCGACCCAAAAAATTTGAGATAAAAGGCTTTGTTGTTGTTCTTATTGTAACCCCAAAATAGGTAGTGACAACAAAGACGAATTACACACCTGAGAATCTGTTTGTGTCTCGCTGAAAGCATAAAAGGCGGCTGATTTTCCTTCATGACTTGGGGGATCGGAAACAGGATCTTGCTTTTGAGTCCTGTAATCACAGTCAACTTGGATTGTTTCTCAACAGGGACATACAAAACAAAGGGTAAGCAGAGGAATATGAAGAACATTACACAAAAAAGTAGTTGCTCAATTAGACTGTTGGATTATGCACAGAGTTCAGTATTCAGCACGTATATATGACATTCACAAAACAAACATTTTGTTTTACTGATAAGACTGAGAGGCGTTAGTAGATGGCCATCAATAAGTATGAAATGAAACTAGCATCTGCAAGTTTTATGTCTTGAAGAACATTTGTGAGCAACACTGATGAACGGTATCAAGCCAATTGACAATAGTTAGAGTTATAAATGAAGATCCAAGTAGAACGATGGCAGGTAATCATAAAACAAATATTCATCCTACAAATTTTACCAATGAAATATGGAGTTAATATCAATAATATTTCTCCTAACTAACAACTACTAATGTAATAATATCCAAGGATGGATGCAGAAATTTTAACACGAGGCACACACATGGTTTGGTCACAGCATCAATGTGATGCTCCGTGATATCACTGTCGGGCGGTCATGGTTACTGGGGTTGTTGTCAATGACAAAACGCATTGTGGTACAATCACTATTGCATTATGGTGAACATTGCACAAAATTGCAGGCAACATTATGATACGTTGTAAACATCACTTGTGAATCAAAAAATTGAATAAAAAACCTTACCTTGTCCCCACCAGTCTTAGACACTTATATAGAGACTGGTGATGTTGGAGAAGGAATGATGAGACACCACAGTTGAAGCGAGCTGGAGGATGTTAGAGAGGGGAAATGGTGGTATGTTCTATGTTGGTCGAAAGAGGGTGATTGGACTCGAGTGAAGGTGGAGATAGAATGGAAATATGGAGGTGGGTGGCGACGGAAGCACAGGATGACCGAGAATGGAGAACAAGAACAAAAATATTTTCAGACAACAAATCTGATCGAAAATTTTGGGGCACATACCCTAAAAAAACTTATGAATAACCCTATAAACTTTGTAAGAGTATATACTAAATTTTTGCCCCAAAATTTTGGGATACAGGCGTTGTTTATGCTGAAGCCCCCTGACCCTCGGTGGATGCATCCATGGTAATAGCCCACAATTTTCTGAATTTGTAATAATTTAAATATGATAATTGTGGTACATTGTAATTTTTCGCTTGCAAGCCTTTATCCTTAAGGGGTTTCTTATTTATTGGATGAATTAAACTTTAAGTTTATGAGCAATCCTATTAAGTATAGGTTTCCTTGTGTTGGAAACTATCCGCTTTAATTGGTATTAGAAATACTAGTTAAATTTCTTTATAAGCCTAGGTTAGGAAATTGTTGCCAATTTAGTATAGGGACCAATTCGGAGTTACGGATCTGTAAGGATTATATGGTGGGTGCATTAATAGATAATTTTCCATTTAATAAAATCCAAGATACCTACATGTTTTATTCAGTTGGATAGAACCGACTGTTAACTGATAGGAGAAAATTCATTAGGCATAGGATGCTATTAGGTTTCCTTAAGGCAACTGAAGAGTCAAACTTGGAGAGAAACTTTGGAATCTAAGTGATTTAAGTGATTTGAATTAGTAGAACAAAAATAGAGTATGAAATGTAATTTCAACTGGAAGTCAAAGAGAAATAAGGGAGAGTTCATATAGATGGACAAGAAATACCTAAGAGCGATATTTTTCAGTATGAAGGATCAATCAATAATCATGATGGAGAAATTGAGAAGAATGTCATGCATAAAATTAAAACAAGTTGGATGAAATGGAGTACTCTGCAATCACAAGATATCTTTGGAAGTTGAAATAAATTTTTCCTATAAGACCAACAATGCTTAATCGGTGACAATATTGGCAGTTAAAAAACAATATGTCCAGAAAAACATTGTAGCTTAAACAAGAATAATAAGATGGATGAGTGGTAATACATTAAAAGATAGGATAAGAAATGAGTGTATCCATGGGAAGATAGAGGTGGTGTCAATTGAGGAAGACATGAGAGAAAATCGGCTTTGGTAGTTTGGACACGTGCGACGCATACAAATAGATGCTTGTGTAAGGAGGAGCGGTAATACAACAGTTAATGGAGCCGCTAGGACTAGAAATAGGCATAAACAAACATGATTTGAAGTGTTAAAGAAGGATATGAATTTTGTTACCGTTACATAGGATGACCCTTAACAAAGTTGAATGGAATAAGAGGATTCAATCAATTGACCCAAAATTTAGGATACTGGCTTTGTTGTTGTTGTAATTACATAAGATGTCAATTGTAAATCCAATTATTCAAGATGATGGTTATTGGATTTTGATTTAGCATTATAGGGAATTTGATAATTAAGTTAGCATTATTTATTTTGTATGTGGTACTTGAGTTGGATGTTCTGAAATTTTAAATGTGACATGTCGGCGACCCGCCTATTTTATTACTATTGGTTTCAAGGAGTGACAAGTACAACATCTAAATTCTAGTATCAAACTTTAAATGATTGATTATTTAAAATTTTGTAAACTTATATGGCAATAAAATTAAGAGAAATGACAAGAAATGGTAATAAATAATTGATGCTATCAAAGAGTGTTGGATGGAGATGCATGTAAAGCAGTAGGCACAAATTAACTATTTAGCGTCGAGCCATGTTTCTTAGTAGTAATAACTTATAATTAAATCAAATTCTGATCTAAATCTACCTTACCAGTAATGTCTACACTAATTTCAACTGATTTTTTTTTTTCACTTATGTACAGGGATGTTGTGAACCAACTTCATGAAATAGTGCCAGTTCAGGCCATCTTATCTCTCAGACATTTTTTTACCCTGACCAGATGTGAGCTGCTCTGTGAGAAACCCCCTTCCTGGTTAGATGGCCAGTACCAGATTACAAGCATGTAAGCTATTTCTGTTGCCAAATAGGGGTCACTTATTTGTTAATTTAAGCACTTTACAGCCTCTAAAGGAAAAGGAACAGTTATTAGAAATTTGTTCTTTGGTTATTAAGTATTAACCTTGAAATAACTTTTAGAAAGAAAACGCACTCCTAAGTTCTCGCTGAGAGGAGCTATAATCTATGCTTGTTCCATCAAGAAATCATTTGGTGGGTAACAGATGGTTGTTCACATTCACCCATTCTCTCCCTTAAAACTTTGACACCTCAACACCTCATATAGCAACAGAAATTTGGTGCAACTTGAGATAACCCAAAGATTTGTCTACTTTTAAGTATTTGTCAAATAGAAAAGTGCTACAAACGAAATTACCAAAAATCTAACTGTAATAGTACTACTCCAAAGTGGACTGCGATCAAGTGCTTCTAAAAGTTATAAGTGCTTCCTTTTAAGTAGAATTAACGATTAAAAAACTAAGCAACATCTAGGTAGAGGTCCACGCCTAACCTCTTAACCGCAATAGAATGGATTTAATCCATGGATGCACATAGGCACATAGCACACACGCACATTATAGCATGAGTAAGAAAGGTAGTTCACCTGTTTGGCCAGTGCCTTGGAATCCCAAAATTTGAGTGAGAACTTGAATGGTTTTGACCAAGAAGAGATGAATGGTTTGATGAAAATATCTGCAGCTTCTTGTAAAGGAAAATATGCAAGTACAAAAAGAATTAGACCCAAAACATAAAGGATTGTTCACATAGGATACACTTTGATCACAACCAGATGTCTCAGGTAACTTCTTGTCTTGGATCTTGCATGAAACCCAGTAGCAAACGAGGTCAAGGTCAACAACGCACATAAGTTGTAAGCAAAATTGACAAAACGGATACCTTATTTGATTGAGCTAACAAGTCCTCTATAATATCTGCAACGTCAGGAACCAGATCCGAATTTTCCCTTACTTCATCTCCTGTTTTGGTTTTTTTGGACGAATCGTCACTGCTACTTTCTGGTAACCTTAACCTTTTTCCATACGCACTTGAATTTTCTGGTTTTTTTTTTACAGAAACTGTCACTCAAAACTGTCTGATCTACATAGCTGTTGGCAAGAATTCAGATAAAAGAACATAATCTTATAAACACATGCAAACAATTACCAATAATCTCCATTGTCCCCTGGGATGTCTCTTTTGGCCTATACACTGGCCCCTGGGATTGAGTTGGCAACTGGGACGGAACACATCCTGAAACCATGTGAGCTGCTTGTGTAGGATATTGACTCACTATGCATAGACCTGCTTCTCTGTCCTGAGCAATGACTGGCCTAGGCTGAAATGAATCAGGGAGGACCATTGCATCCTAAAACCAATAGGCAATGGAATTAATCCATTGTGACCATCAATAAGCTGTACCAATGAAACAATGTAAGACGAATCAATACCTGTGTGATACATTCAGTGATCCACTCAGCAGTAACAGACTGAATCCCCCATTTGCAAGCAGCCTCGTACTTGGGACCATTCTTAAACTTACATAACAAGTGGGTGACTTTTTTTGTCAGCTTCTCAGTAAATTTGGCACCTAGAACAAAGCACAAATTTCTTAACAAAATCCTGTCTTTCTCTTCATACTGGGAGATGCAGAATCGGAGGCCTTCAAACCCACGTAACGGAATATGGCAGCGCAATGGTGAGTATAGAATGTGATCTGCAACATCTTCCATGCTGCCCTCCTTGGATGAAAAAGAACCAAGGAACCATCAGAACTGCTAAATTCTTATAAAACTTGCACTACCCATAGAAATTAGTACAACCTTTGAGAGAGTAAGTGTACTGGAACAACAAAGCAATATTTATGTTTGAAACAAGGGAAAACATGTTTGATATCTTAACCGATAATCTAAAGGTAACCACACATATACTAACAAACTCAAGCTGCATTATATCCTTCACATAAAAAATCCACATCTAATAAACAAATTTAAGTGTCTAGTCACAAAACATAAAATAAATAAAGTTCTGAAGATCTCAAACAAGAAAAACTACAATAAGGTCAATACTCGGACTATATAATATCTTCTAGCATTTGTCACATATGAGCTAATGTCAGAAGTTTAATATGAGAAGTCACAATATAAGTTAATTGTGGATGATATACACATCATTGATAAGAGAAGGCTAAGGATAAATGGCATTTTAGAGTTGAGAAAATTCATAAAACATGAGTACAAGGAATGAGACTTCAGTGGTAATAAAGCCATCCTGTACAATGATCAGATCTTCATCAGTTAGGTTGGCCTTTTACACAAAACACTTCGAGAGAAACAAGCACATGTTTATTAAGTTCTTGCGACAATGCTCTACTAGAATGCTCCATAAAGAAAATAATTCTAGAATGGTGCTTTTGCAACTAAATCATTTTGGGTCAGTCTTTGAGAATGCTGAGCAATAACTAATAAGATGGGTCAAGGAAAACATGCCAGAAAAGACAATGCCAAAAAAGATTGTGACAGTCATAGAACTATAAAGTTGACAAGGTCAAGGTGAAATGAGGACAACAAAAGAAGAGACTGAAGAACACACTCAGATGAGTTTCTTCAGAGTCGAGACAGTAAAGAGCCCAGGAGGCACAGGATAGACTCGGTTGCAATGGGTACACTAAAAGAAGTTGGGAATGTGGAGAAACGACAGATGGATTTGGCCAGATAACTAAAGAGCTCAGGAGGCCGAGATGCAAAATAGATGAGGTAAGACCTAAACTAGATGATTGGGAATCTCAAGTAAGAACCAAGAGAGCACGCATTGACACTGGATATAACACGATGAAGGAATTACTGAAGTTTACTGATATTTTTGTATCTTGAAGCAGAAGAGAGACCCAAGGGCATCATTTGACATAATTGTAAGGATTGGCACTTCTATTTTGGAGGGTGCATGTTCGAGTCTCCAAACAGCCTCTCGGTAAATAGGGGTACGGATGTGTATACCTTGACCCTTCCCACGATAGTTCGGGCCATAATTCCTTCGGTGTCCATGGTTCTCAGGCAACCAGTGTAGAATTATACATGTTCTACCAATTGTTCCAAGTATCTTATGAAGCAAAACTGTTCAACCCATGAACATGAACATGAACCAGAGGTTATTGAAACATTTTGGATCCTTGCCGAGGATGGAATTCTTCGGAATGCAAATCTGACGTCCATGGACAAAGAGAACCCAGCAGGAGAGAGCGATGCAATAAAAGATAATTTTAGTCACTTTAAATCTTAGGAAGTAACATTTATGTTATAAAGGTCCTAGAAAGAATATTAGGATTATGTTGGTATTATATACAAATCAAGGGGTTGACTGTATGTTGTTTGGTTTTAGAGCTTATCAAGGAAGAAAGTATATCATGCAGCCTTCCTAAACAAAAGCAAATAGTTGAAACACCCAAATCTGTCATTAAATACCTCTATCCTTTATTCATCAGGAGTTGAATCTGGAAGGGAATTGCTCTTTGTATAATACAGCCTCCACAAAATCTAGCCAGATTTTGCCTTTAAAATCTAGCCAGATTCTCAGTGTCTCCTAAATTTACTCCTGCATAGTATAAAGTTCCAAGGTATACCATTCTCTGAGGCAAATTGAAAATTGTTGCTTCTAACTAGGCAAAGCCACTAAAATTAACCAGACAGGTTCAAATTCAAATTGTAATTTCTTTTGGAACTGAATTTACTTTGCATCCTACCAACTCTTATCAGGTTCTTCTCAGTGGTAAAGCCAAACATTTAAAACACAACCTGAACCAAAGCCTAATTTATTTCTCTGTGGCAGATTCATACTGTAATCTTCACGAGGTATGAATTTAGTTAGGTTCCTGCAAATACTTATCAAGTCCAGACTCTGATTTGGGATGAGTCGACCTGAACAGACCTTTCCAAAACACTATTAAAGTATCATGAGAGTTTTTCAGTCAAAGCACAGGATATCCATCAATCCAACAGTCTAAATTGAGAGGAAGACAGCAAACTTCAAAGACAAGGTGTACAAAGAGTTAATTGGATCAGAGTATGAAAGCTACAATTGACAACAACAACACCAATAATAACCTATGTTATTAGTTATTAGATTAGGTTTAAAATTACTGAGCACGAAATTTCCAATTTTTGTAAGATGAGACATTTTTCTTTGAGAACTACCAAAGAAGTAAAATGTTTGGGCCCCTAAAAGGTAATTTTGACCTATCAATACGAACATAGCAACAGAAAAAGACAGATAAAGACTGTAACAGAGGTTAACACACGACCAAAGAAAGGAGCAACAGATAAGACAAAGAAACGGGCAGATGAAAACTGCAAAAGTGGCAGACCTCCACATGACCAAGCAGAAGTAGACAATCAGGTCAATGTATTAGCAGTAGTAGAGGTCAATAAACAAAGAAAGGAGCAGCTACATTAAATAGACAGGACAAGACTACAGCAGTAGTAGAGACCGACACAATATCAAAGAAAGGAGCAATAAAAATACAGTCAGTTCAAGACTACAACATATTAGAGGTCGACACACGACCAAAGAGAGCAATAGGATAGTCTTATAGAGACTGCAACAGCTATCTTGTAGTCGGTAGAGAAGATGTAGACATACACTCATAACAATTGTATCGGATCCAATCAACTCTCAAGACCTCAATGGGTGTTAAGTGGTTACATGAGATGTGAAGAGCTAGGTGAAGTAGGTTGGCGAGAACATGGACAAAAGGAAGGAAACATACTTCTTTCTTTGTTGGCTGCTACGGCAGCGAGATATTAATAATAATCCCTCAAGAACTAGTAATCCAAAGTCCAAACCCTAACTAACTTAGGAATAGTAATCAACTGATCATAATCCCAAAAGGAATAGAATCCTAGTCCTAATTTAGGATGGGACGGGATAGGAAAGGAGGGACGGGATAGGAGAGAAGGGGCTGCATAAAGGATGGGAGGGAGGTGAGCGAACAGGTTAGGTGATATGTGGAGTGGGAAAGGAGGGGTTGTTGGGATAGGGTGGGCAGGTTAGAGTGGAAAGTTTAGGAGTGGGGATTAGAAGGGATGTGGGTGGGTTGTCGAGAGTTGGAGAGGAGGGGTCGGGTGGTTAAGGGGCCCGATGGGGTTATGGGGGGTCGGGAAAGGATGGGAGGTGGACAAGGGGAGGAGATGGCTGGAGGAAACGAGAGGGTTAGGTTTTCCATTATATCCAACAAAATGAAATGCATTTTTAAGTATGCATGCGAAGGCACAAGGCCAGCGGCAGAGCTTCATGCAAACATGCAGAGGCCTCCCCCCCACCCACACACCACCACGACACTCAAGGATTCTAAAACCCCCTAAGCATACCTACTAACAAAAAGGTTACATTACTTACATTTAAGTGCAGACCCTACCCCCCCTCCCCGGAGCAATGTGTTTTGAACTCTTGTATCCTCAAAACCAGGGTAGTTGTTTGGCTCCTGCTGAGAACAATTTCCCTCAAATACATAATAAAAATTCTATTAATAAGGTTCAGCAATCCGAAAACTTCAATATCCCTTCCTACTTTGAAACAGATTATTTATACCTCGATGGGCATCCTATCACTACGACCAGCAGAACGAGTCTGGTGCAACATTAGAACTAGCAAAAGAGAATTATTTATATAGAGCATCTACCCATTTTGGTGAAGGAGCCTCTGTAAGAATATATCATGTGTATAAGAACAAGAGATCTTTCTCGATTAATCCCTTTCTTTGCTTGCCCCTCATTCTTCGAGAATCAGAAAGATCCTTTTCGAGTTTGAATTTGTTCATTTGGAATCTGGGCTCTTCCATCTTCTACTTTTTTGTTTTATTCTTTATTTCATTTCGATTTTCTTTCCCTCTCTTTTCTTTTTATTCCCTTCCCTCATTCCTTAAGTCCCATAGGTTTATTGATCCTGTGGAATCTGACTGACTTTTTCATTGCGACTGGCTGTGGACCCTACACCTTTTTGCAGCCTTTGGTTGTACCAAGGTATTACATAGATATGGATATGCATACCAAGGAGTAGAGGGATAAACAAATATAACGAACATACTAGGACATATAGTAGAAATAGGGAGGACAAGGTTAGCAATGATTAGCTGGAAGCAGAGATTTGGACTGCTGAGACAGAGAGAGAGAGAGAGAGAGAGAGATAAAACTAAATGTTATAACAAAAGGGCTAAGGCATATAGAAGGATGAGAACTTCGGAAAAAGGATGGAAAAGACATACAGCTACATGGTTAAAGTCATTGATAGGAAAACTGGCACGATGAGGAAGATAACCCTAGCATATGGCACTAGATTTGGGAGCTATAGATAATTAAAAAATACTTGACATATGAAGAATGGGCAAGCAATTCACTATCTTTTTACATAAAAAACCATAATTTCCCAAACGTAGTTCCCAAATCCTAAAATGGGTTTCTCCAGTTGTGATTGGTCCATTGGATCCAGCCCTTTGTACACTCATGTCTGATCCAGAATAGGCTGCCTAGGTGTGCTTATTCGAAACTCAGTAAAATTACAAAAATAAAAATCAATACCACTTATAATTCGCACAAACTTCTAGACTTTACACTAATAGAGATCATATACATCATCCTATGAAGGAAAAACGAGAATGCATTAATATATGGGAAAACTGGCAATTATAGCATACCTCCAAAGAAGACCGTATCCAATGAGTGGAAACAGCAGTACATTTATACAGAGCATCAGGAGACTGTAAGAGACCATGACGCTCAACAACGAAATCTGCATCCATCTTCCTTTCATCATCCACCAATAGTCCTCCCCCTTGTTTAATCCAGTCAATGACTTCAGGTCTCTGGTTAAGAATATGTAGCCAGTTGAAAATAGATGGAAAAAAAATGAAAAACAAATCTGGCTTCAGAGTATGCATCAAACTAAATGTAAAGCTAAAACTTTCTTTTATGATGATAACGATTCCATGTTGAGTACATCTGATTCAACAACTCATCACTATTTGAATTAAAAGAAAGCTGACTAACCTGATCCAAAGGAAACAAGCTTGAAAAGGAGAAAATTTTATCCTTAAAGGTATTTGATGATTGCTAGGATGCACACTCATAGGACCAGAAGAATATTCCAATTTATGGCAATCTTTATTTTCATCAATTGCAGGACGCATTCGGTCGGATGTGCAGATCTACTGGCTACTTCATCAGAGCTTACACCAATTCCAGAATTTCCCATCATTCTTCTTTTCTGTAATACAAAATCCGCAGGAGACGATTTATCCTCTGATACCTGGCGTGTGCCAACACGAGGAACAGAGGGGAAGCTTTTTGCCTTTTTGATACCATTAGCATCAGCAGATAACCCTATACAGGGGGATGTCAAATCTACAAATAAAGACAAAATTTGAGAAAAATAAGAATATGCTTGTAGTAATGTACAATTGATTGGCATAACCTTGTCCAGCAGCATACAACCGTTAAAATTGAAAGAATATTGAAAAAGGACGTATACTCATAACAGACGGAAAAAAAGATTAACACACCCTTCGAAAGTAGTTCAGAAACAATATGCCTTGGCAATACAGGAAGTTCTCTCTTTGCCTGATCACATTCTTCTAACCAGGTGGCTCTCACCACATTAATGACACCAAAAGAAGCCAAGCGCCTAATTTCTCTCTTTTCACTAGGAAAGATCAACATTGCCTATGAGTTCCAAGTGAAAAGTATGAAAATGTGTTGCGTCCTTTGACAATAGAAGTAGAGCACAAGGATAAGAAATCTTACATTTCTGAGGGTACGCCTAAGATAATGTGTGTCAACTTTTCACTTGGTAACATATGCCTAGTGCCACCACCTTTACGTATCATATAAACTAGTCTAGATTGTTCCTTCTCCTCAAAGCCCACTAATGAAATTCTGCAGTCCGACAAATAAAGGTCATCATATTCCATCTCGGAATCTCAGCAACTGGATTGACATTGCTTGCTTCCTCTTTCATCGGCTCGGAAGGTGCAAAAACTTCGTTATTTATCCCATTACCAACTGAGACAGGCGAAGTTATGCTCTGTGACACAGTAGCTTCAAGATCATCAACGGCTGCTGACCGGACATGCTGTGAAGATGCATTACTAAATTCTTGATGACAATGTTCCTTCTGCAAACCTTCCATAGTATTACATGATTTAGGAACTCCTTCGACGGGGTAAGAACCTTCATGTAGACAACCTACAAATTAACATTAAAGAATACTGGATCAAAATGTCACATATATAACTAGGAAACAAATGCTTGTCACAACGTATATAAACCTAGTCACTGAAAAAATGTGACCAAAAATATTGCAATTTTACCTCCTTTAGCAATTGACTGATCAATCCACTTGCGTGTAACAATATGAATATTGCCCCATCTTCGTGCAACCAAATATTTGTCACCAACAGCAGCGTATGGCATGTCAAGGGTATAACTCATATGATCATATAGAGTTACCGTTAAAAAAGTAGTGTAACATTGTGAAACATTAATAACTACAAGAAGTATGATAGAATGATACAGCAGCAATTTTTACACTACTGTATGCAAGAAAAACTTGGAAAGAACAAATATGAAGAATTAATCATTTAATGGAGTAGATCCAGCTACCAAAAAGCCGTGAGATATTGTTGGCAGACGGTCCAACTGTCATTGAATATTACAACACCTTCAATAATTACCATAGATTCATATCGAGCAAAAGTTCTTCAGGTGAAAAATGTACTCTTAGTTGCACTGCAAATCCTAGCAAGCAATTGCTACGTGGCATAATTCTGTGTATCCTAAGCAAAACTTACAGAAAAGGACTTTTACTTTCAAGGAAATAGGTTTTTCCACAACAGATGGAACTTTACCAATTGGACTTGCAAATCCAAAAAGCTTGTACCATCTAACAATATAACTTCACTTCTCACATGTATATAAGTAATACTACAATGTCCTGTGGCAACACTAAAACAACCCTATGACTCTAGGGTAGCATAGCTATTGATAGGTTAGTATCTTCCCCTGGCAACACTAAGATAACTCTATACTTCTATAGGTTAGCATCTTCTCATGTCAAATCAAGGTTCTAAATGGCGGTAGGCAGGTGCATGGCGGAGAGAGTCCGCCTACCATTCTCATGTCAAATCAAGGTTCTAAACGGCGGTAGGCGGGTGCACAGCGGAGAGAATCCGCCTAGGCGGTCGATACATTTTGAACATTTTTTACTATTTTACCACTGTTTTTTGCATAATATGCATATTTTAAGGGTGTTCCATGCATAACTAAGTTGTAGAACGAAGATTTATAAAGTTTTAGTTTTGTAAAAGTGAACCATAGGCCCAATAATGCTTACAAAATCTTTTGGCCAAAATATCTTGTTAGGTGTTGCTCCGCCTAGGCGCCCGCCTAGCCGCCTCACCTCCGCCTATGGCGCCAACCTCCGTTGCCGCCTACTCCACCGCCTACCGAAAAGCGGTGCGGAGAGAGACCGCCTACCGCCTAGGCGGCCTAAGCGGCCGCCATTTAGAACACTGTGTCAAATCTTGTGGACTCTAGGCATAAACATTGTACGGCATAATCTCTTAGGAAACAAAAAATATAGGCACTAAACATGATAGTACACAGTCTAGTATTAATAAGGTAACAAGGAAGGTCTTCAAGAGTCATTCATGATTTAAGCTCTTGCCACAAATTACTAGTTCAAATGGACAATGAAATTTTTTTTGAAGAGACAAACTTGAGATATGGAAAGTAGTAGGAAGGTTGTAAACCATGCAGTGCAGATGACTAAAGGATATATCTGAGATTAGATGAGTGCACTTCTTAGTAAGATTAGGAGAGTAAAGGCCACCATTTAGAATGATCAGTTTTTCCATCTCCTTCCGTTCTTCTGCACAAATGAAGGCATTAGCTCCTGTATATAAGTTACATCTAAGACAGCAATAACTTAAAGAGCAAGTATGGTATCCACTTTCCGCAAGATAGGATATCTACCCAACAAAAAAGGGCATGTGGTGTCTGGTAGAAAAGAAAGTTAACTTATTCCTTGGAACCTACCAAACATTATTTAGCTCTGATAAATTGATTGACTTGATAGTTAATTGATCAGCCATGTAAATGGTGTAAGCTACCATCCCTCCAGTAGCTACTATTCAGAAATTTATCACGAAGATAACCACTATTTCATACCTGCAGGAATTCTAGTGACACAAACTGTCAAGCCAGAGAAAGGAAGAACTCTAAATCGATCATGAGGCACAACACGATGCTCAGTCCAACACTGAGATAACCAGCTAAGGTTCACAATAGGTTTCTTCAGAACATTTAACGCACACTGCAACAAATCCAGAAACAATCCAATGCAAATTACTCGGAGCTAATAATAAACATGACCAGTAGATTGATTAAATTTTAAGAAATGAAGGTCAATATGCAGAAACACAGATAAGAAATATCCGATCACTAAATAAGACATGTCTGTTAAATCACTATGTATCATGGGCAGTTCGTAATTAACTAATTATATGAAAGCTTACGAGAAGAAGAGTGTATCATGACACAAGAAACAAATATGCAATTACAGCAAGCACGCTTTAAAACAGACAATTAAAAGGAGTTAACATGAGTTTCTTTTTGTACTTTCTGGCTTGGTTAAAAACCACTCACAAGTCTTGTATCCTATGTCAAGGAGTAATCAATCAGTAAATAAGAAATTATTTCAAATCACTAAGTATCAAAGGCAGTTCATAATATATTAAAGCATACCAGAACAAAAGAAACAAATGCCCAATGACAGCAAGCACGTTTTAGATCAGACAATTAAAAGGAGTTAACATGAGTTTCTTTTCTGTATTTTTTTTTAACTTGAAAAAAGGAAGCCACTCCAAGTTATGTACCCGATGCTGATGGGTGCATTGTCTAGAAATAAAGGCAATCCATGCCCTAGTAATATAATCTAATCTAAAGTCCAGATTTGAATTCATGAAAATTGGGTAAATAAGTGTTTATGGCAAGATCTGAACCCAGAACATATATTCCAGAGTTGTTACCAAGTTAATAACCACTTCATCAAAATCTTAAGCTGGTAGACAGAGGACCAACTAACTTATATAGCAACTTTTCAACAAAATGGAAATGATTTCCTACAAATAACTATGAGTTGAATCTGTCAATAATAGGACATCGGCTTCTAGACGATTAGCAAAATATGATAAAATAAAGCAAGAAACGATAACAAGTTTTGAATATACTCTAATAAGTAATAACACAATAGTCCTTTGACTGTAAAATTGATCAACATACTTTATACTTAGAAGCCAAAACAGTCTTGACGATGACAAAGTTGACATCAAGGGAGGCTCTGGTCTCCAATATCCCACCCATAGCAGTCACTAGCTTTTGAATCCTGGCCTGTAAGAACAGTTTAGCAAAGATAAGATCGTTAAACTAGCTGATGAAGAAAAGTTGACTTTCATGCATGACTTATTTCATACAGGAAAATAAAGTTATTCCTTTCTCCATGGCTTGATTTAGGATGGCATCTATTCGAAGTTCTTTCTCTGGAAGACCTATGAATGTATAGCCAACTTAAAGGTCTCAAGAAGTTTAGAAACTAAACTAGCAATAATTTCTCAGGAACACCACGGGCAACAACTGGATCTTTAAAGAATTTGAACTTAACTAATGTTGTTCATCAGGTCGGTACCATTAGCACCTTTCATCTCCATGAAGACATAAGGTCCCAAACTTGGTCACCAGCATTTATTGATGGAGATGAACCAAGACCATGTCAATTGCAAAATGGTTTGTACCATTAGCATCAATCATCTTCACGGATACATAAATGTACAAAGTAACCAAACTCAGGATCTAGCATTTTCTTGATGGAGATGAATTGAGGGCCCAAGACCATGTCAAATTATGAGAAGGTACAATATTTTTGCACATTATATTCTAATGAGTA
Source organism: Iris pallida (assembly GCA_029216955.1). NCBI lineage: Eukaryota > Viridiplantae > Streptophyta > Magnoliopsida > Asparagales > Iridaceae > Iris > Iris pallida. The sequence goes on along the minus strand of JANAVB010025196.1, from coordinate 68,500,425 downwards.
TTGACACATGAACTAAAAAAAAAACAAAGTTCAATCAGAATATGATGGTTGTGCACAAAACATAACAGAAAGCAAAATCTTCCACAACTAGCTTGTCAACCTGAACGTCATCCTATAGCACGTACCAATTGACATGTATAACACCACTTTCCTCCCCTACCCATTACAAATAAATATAATCCGCTTCATATATGCATTTATGATAAGAATTTAAGCATTATACCTTAAAAACAATAATTAGACAAGTTCTTCTCCATAAAGTTCACCAAGCATACCAAATAAAAGCATCAAAATAGGGAATTTAAAACTAAGCTAGGAAGATACTATAAAAATCATTCATCATTTCCAAATTTAATTTTATTGTATCTCGAAACAATTCAACGTCTGAGCTTGAAGATGAATCATAAAGTTAAAACTTTTTCTTGAAATAACCCTTTCTAATTTTTTACAGGAAAAGGAAAACAAATATGAGCAAGAAAACGTCTCTTTTTCTTACAATAAAAGATTTTCAATCAAATTGCAAAGGAAAAAAAATATAAATCAAACTAAACAAAAAAATACTGATATGGCCAAACGGATGGACAGGTACACCGTCCGGTTTATACCAAATATCGGTCGATATTTCACTCGTAATGATTGATATTTCCATGCACCAATTTCTTTTAATAGGATAGGCATACCGTATTGTTGCTCTACCGAAACATTATATCGTCCATACCGGTCGATATCATGAACAATGCTAGAGGAGAACCTTCCTCGTACAAGTCTATCTAGTGGGACCAAAAATAGACTAAATAGAACCACATACTCAAAGAGACCCATTATCTGTAACACTCTCCCTCAAGCTGGAACATATGAGACATGACCGGCTTGTTACATAGAGTAGAAGCACAAGAAAACCTAAGCACGATTAGAAGTAACAACACCAAAGTCCGGCAGCAAAGATTGAGATTACCCAAAAAGGAGGGCTTGATAAAAATGGTCGAGAGCGATCGAAAAGAGCATCGATATCGATCGGAAGTAAAAATAGAGCTGTTATCTCGAATGATTATGTGAAGAGAGATGGATAGAGTTTAAACTACCCTTCAAGTTGGTCAAGATTAGAATGTCACAACTTTGAAGCAAGAGGTTGTCCCCAAGATAAGGATGCCAACGAAGAATGAGTTCGTCCAAATTTATCAGAGACAAAATGCCTATCTAGACACTAAGGTCTCTAAAGTACAAAGCATAAAAGCGAGGCGTGCACCGAAAAAATGTGCACGAAAAGTAGGGGTATTAACGGGTCAAGCTTTGAGCGAGCACCCCTTGCTGGGACTGTGTTAACATGTTAAGCTTTGAGTGAGCACCCCCTGCTCGGACTCGGCTCTCTAAGGAAAAAATGGAGTCAAGCTTTAAGACGAGCCCGAAATTATGCTCAAGCTCGGCTCTCTAAAATATTCGTAAGTATGAGCTCGGTTCGTCTGCTACTTGTTTAAACTCGAAATGTTGATGAACTTGAATCATAGATAAGTTTAAGCTTGAACTGACCTTGTTTATTAGCTCATAAGCTTTGTCCCAAGGTAAAGTATAACTCAGTAAGTACATTATTAATTGGAAGTGTTTAAATGAACTCCATACCAAATAAGAAAAGTCTATTGTGTAACATGTCTTTTATATAAATATATAATAAAACAAACTGGCTCGTGAACTCACGAGCCGAAGGAATACCTACAAGCTCGTCTTTGGATTCTTTTATCTAATAAGCATATTCTTACTCTCAAGCTCTCGAGCTCAAAAAGTTCGGCTAAACGAGCTTTTCAGAAGGTCGAGGTCGAGTCGACTTGAGAATAGTTTGTTCGTGAGTAACCTTAACGAAAAATATAAAAACATGTATATTTGTGGCATATTAACTTTTTGCATGTCTTCAATTTGTTTGGTGTTAATAACATTTTAGGATTTCTTAGCATATTTTTGCTAGCATTTTAGGCTTTTAGCTTTTTTTTCCAATAATTTATGTGAGGTTGATAGGGAAGAAAGAGGAAGGTTGTCCTGGAAGTCGACATAGTATGCAAGGTTGGTGATGTTGTCCAGATTAGAAGGGGAAGAGGATAGTAGAGGAGCAAGAGAAAGAGGTTGGTAGCAGTTGGTCAATGTAGAGGGGAATTAATAATGATCATTATTAAAGAGAGAGTTACATATATATAGGAGAGGCTAACCTCTCTCCCTATTGTTCTATCCGATGTGGGACTAAAGCCCAATACTACTAATACTATTAATACTTAACACCCTCCCTCAAGCTGGATCATAGATGTCAATCATTTTCAGCTTGGTACACAACCCGAGAACCCAAAAGGGACTGTGAAGATATAGCTATCTGACCACCGGTCCTCACGTGATAAAACTTTATCATCCCCTTTTTATACTCATCACGAACAAAATGGATGTCGATTTTAATGTGTTTTGTCCTTTCATGAAATACAGTATTTGTAGCAATATTGATAGCAGACTGGTTATCACACCACATATTTGCTGCTTTAGATCATGTTTCTTCTTCCAGCTCTTGTAGAAGATGTTGCAAATATAACATATCTGTTGTGCCATGAGCAATGGCTCGATATTCTGCTTCTGAACTTGACTGTGCTATCACACTCTGCTTCTTGCTCTTCCACGATACCAAATTTCCGCCAATAAATACCGAGTAGCCAGATGTAGACCGTCTATCCGTCAGGCTTACACCCAGTCGGCATCGGTAAAGCACTCAACACGAGTATGTCCATGATTCTCCATTTGAATTCCTTTTTCTAGATTCTGGACTAGATAGCACGGGATTCTGAGAACTGTCTGCCAGTGTGGAACTCGTGGAGAAGCCATAATTCTACTTGCTATACTTACGGCGAAGAAAATGTATGGGCGAGTCATGACCGCCAAGTAGTTAAGTTTTCCAACCACTCGAGGATACTAATTCGGATTGGTCATCAGGATCCCCTCGTCTGGGAGTAACTTTATCCCTGGATTCATGGGCGAGGTTGTTTTCTTGGCTTGCATCAATCCTGCATCATTTAGCATGTCCAGCACATACTTCCTCTGAAACATTACAATGTCTTGCTTATCCCGTGTGACTTCAATGTCCAATAAGTAGTTCAATAATTCCATATCCTTGGTCTGAAATTGTTTTTCCAGAAACTTCTTTAGTCCTACAATACCCTGACTGTCGTCTCCCGTGATTACAATGTCGTCAACATAGATACCAAATAGTATCCTTCCAGGTGATGTCTGTTGGTATAATACCGAATAATCCTTCTTTGATTGACACATGACAAACTGAGTAACAACATGTGTAAATCGACCAAACCACACATGAGGTGATTGTTTGAGACCGTAGAAGGCCTTCCGTAGATGACACACTTTACCCTCTCTTGCAACGAACCCGAGACGTTGCACCACATATACTTCTTCAATATCTCCGTAGAGAAATGCATTATTGATATCAAGCTGAAGCAATGGCCAATCATAGCAAACAGCTAAAGCCAAGAGCACATACATTGATGTCATCATGTCAACTGAAACTGTCTCAAAATAATCATCACCATAGATCTGAGAATATCTTTTAGCCACCAGACGAGCCTTCAGGCGATAAAAAGTACCATCCGGTTTTACCTTGATCATGAATACTCATTTGTAACCTACAACTTGCTTACCAGTAGGTAAATCTACCAAAATCCCAAGTATGGTTTTTTCGAAGCGCTTTTATCTCTTCTTCCATAGTAGCACGCCAAACGGAATGTTTAAGACCCTCCTCGACAGTATTGAAAATCGAAATTCCATCAATAGTGGCTACCAAGGACTGAGTGTAGCTCGTAAGCCCTTTATAGTTGTCTACATACAAGGGATAATCACGACAGGTATGACAAAGGTCGGGCCTGGGGAACAAGCGGAGGCGAATCGGTGGAGCTAGAGGAGGAGGATGGCTATGTGACCGTGGGCACTATCTACAATGGTCGTTCAGGCGACGTCGATACTGACTGAACTGGTAATTACGGACCATCGGACCGAGATACTGGCTCGGAAAGATAGCTAGGGTTTTGGTAGATGGGGGCTGATCGGGAGGGGCAGCAGGGAGTAGCAGGGGCAGCATGAGGGGGGTTGACGGCAGCGGTGGCAAGCAAGGGTTGGGGGGCTGCAGGCGGGGTTGGGGAAGTGGAGGGCCTCGAGAAATTAGGATTTTTAAGAAAAGAAAAGAGAGGTGGAGGAGATTCAGAGTTTTGGTTATGGTACCATGTAGAGGGAAATTAATATATGATCATTATTAAAGAGATAGTTACGTATATATATGAGAGGCTAACCCCTCTCTCTATTGTTTTGTCCGATGTCACAATATTAGTAATACTACTATTAATACTTAACAATTAAAAATTAAGGCGGTCACGACAATTGGCACTCAACATCTTAAACTTGGGGGTTATGTTATAGACCCAATTTTTGTAAGAAAGAAAATTTTATTTTGTAACCCCTCTCGGTTATGTAAACATGTCGGGTATCAGGCCCTGGGGAAGAATTAGAATGAATGACTTAGATTGATAAAGGGTGGAGAGCATCATCCATGCCCTAATATCATGTAAAAATGAGGCTACAATTGAAAGAATTGGGATGAATTTCATTCACTGCTTTTAGTACACATCTTCCGTGTACAAGTCTATCCAATGTACGCAAAACATAGACTAACTAGAGCCACACGCTCAAATATATCTATATCCATGACATGTATCATGGTAATTTATCAGTATGCTATGTAGCATAGGAAAGCTTCGAATTTTGGCTCTTTTAACAGTCATTATCATTGATCTACATAGAAAAGCTTCAATATTGACCCTTTTAATATTTGTTATCGTTGATCTACAGGTCATGATTGCCAATTTCCTTTATTGGTTACTTTACAGTTGGGTCATGGGCTTAGAAGCCAGAAGTGGGAGCGGGACTGCTTAAAAGAGTATAAAATTGGAAGCGTAATGAGTGTGTGCGCCAATAAATTTTTATGTTTATTAATTATTATTATCATAATTTATAGATATCTTAATATTTATTAGAATTTATAAAGTTCAGTTCAAAGTTATAGAGAGATCATTCGTATAGTGATTTTTTGATGTCAAGATAAGTAATCCTTAGTTTCTTATTACTTTGATGAATGTGTATTAAAAATTCTTCAATTTTCTTCCCAAAATTTTGGTCATGTTATGGGAAACGTTCTTGTCGCTAAGAAATACGCTCCCATCACAGAGAAAACGAGCTCCCAAGTAAGAACCGCCGAATCGAGGTTCTTGCTAAGATTCGTTAGCCTCAGTCAATACCGACGTCACCTGAACGACCATCGCAGATACTGCCCACCAAGGTAGTCAAAGACACACTCGAGGCGCAAAGGGTCCATATCGCCTGAGGCGTAAGGCCCACTTAAGACGTGCACCCGAGCGAAACGAAACGCAAAAATAATAAATAATAAAAATATACATAAATAAATAAATAAATTGGTAATGTAAGATATAAAACCAAATAACATATTAAAACCAACAAAAATATGTTAAAACATAACCAAGTCAACTAACAGAGCAGTAGTAATCAACAGAACTAACAAGAATTTGTATTCTCCCTACCACGATTTTAGTAAATTATAGTTTTTCTAGTTCAATTGTAACCAACTTTGGCAACCGTAGAAATAGGTCTCTCCCTCCCACTTGTACGAGGTAAGGGTTATTTTCATGCCTCAAACTTTTTTGTATATATATATATATATATATATATATATAAAGAAAAACAAAAGGTGCGTCTAGGCGCGCCTTTTCTTGGTTGCGCCTTGCTGAAAGGTACACCTTAGACGCGCCCTGGGTGCGCCGGAAAAAGGCGTCTCGCCTAGTAAGAGACGAGACGCAACTGTTGCGCCTTTCTGCGAGGCGCGCCTGTGACTACCATGGTGCCCACGGTCACAGTCAGTACTGACTCATGGGTGTTTCCATCTCCTCTCCCCACCCCACACATTCACAACACCAGACAGCAATGGACAACCATATAGGAAGAAGTATGCTTCCAACCTTCACTGCGCTACTTGCACAACAGAGATCAGCCCTACAGTACACTTAGCTAAGATCAAATCCCACTTGGCAGAATCTAGATCTTTTTCGTCCTATAAACAACGCAACTTTGATACATCTAGTGAACCATTTTGTTTTCAAAAACCTACAAACTAGTTCCTCCTTCATTGAGTTAAAGTTGTATATAACTAAACCTATTTTATCCATCCTTGCTCTGGTTACTCATCCAAATCCCACCATTACTCTAGCTTCACCTTAGATCATGATGCCCAACATCACTTCCTAAGCCATTAACCCCAACTTGCTTCAATCTATCCCTCCCACTCCTTCAGAATCACAGCAATATCATCTACTCGTACACCTAAACAAACTTCCACAGCAGTCGCGAACATTGCATCTCCACAAGAACCAGACATCCACTTTGTACGGACAGAAAGATCTGTTTTACTTTGGTTGTTCCAAGCATAGGTAGACATTCTCAAGCAAGCCCTACCACCCATGTGGAGAAAGGGAGTGAACTACTGGTCAGCTATAACTATAAGGAAATATTTATGCGTTAACTGTCACCGCCAGGGCTGATGATAATTGGAGATGGATGTGTCGTACAGGGTGGACGGGAGTATATTATGGTTACATGTTAGTGTCGAGTCTTGCATGCAGCACTCTGCATATAAATACTATACCACTATGAGTGTGTTTATATGATGTAGACTTTACCTGGATAACAAAAAATGGGAGTAAAGTGCACCAAAGAACTGTCAGTTCATAAAGAGTGACCTTCGTACTAAGGCCTCCAAAGAAAAGAGCTTCATCCAAGTATGCATTCACGTCTCAGATGGAAAAGGTAAGATAATATTAGAGGATGAGGAATGGGAAATCAATGAATGGAATGAACTAACTATGGTTCCTCTGTGAGGGGACATTCAATTTGCATCCGATACACGGAGTTTGCACAGATGTGTGATCCTGTACTCGCTGAAGTAGCTCAAAGAAACTGATTATTTGCATTTCAGTATTTCCGATAATTATGATGGGCCTTAGAATAACAAATAATTTTGCTTCATCTGATATCTATTTGCAAGGAGCCAATGTCCACTTCCAGAAAGTGAACAAGAACTGACCACGAGATTATGGCACTACAGTTATGTACAATCTTTTATCCCATACAAGCTCCTGTAACCAACTCCGTTGTCCAGGTCACCGTCCAAATGGAAAGACAATACATCATCATATTTATCCATAATACCTTTGAATAAGGACAGATATGGAGTAACTCGAGGGATCCTTGATGCCACTTCAACCTACAGAAAGTACACTTCCCAAGGGTCTAATAGCAATGACAACTTTGTAGCTGGACATGCCATAGTTTCAGCCATAGGAAACAGGGACATTCCCATTTACCATGTCATCTTTGGAGACAAGGTGGTTCCTGTAATGTAATACTCCGTCCTCATGTTCACTCCTTTTGTCAGTAAAAGGTTTTAACTTTTCGGATTTTGATTGTGAACATGTAGACAACCTTGAAAAGAGTATTATTAACAACAAATATTATGCTCCAATTTCATGTAAAATTACATTGAAAAAGTATTTTGATTGAACAAAGATGAATAATTAGAAAGAAGGAAAAAGTGTTAAGAAATTAGGCAGTGCCTAGAGGCAACTCCTAGTGCATGAGGTTATATGTAACACTCTAAGGGCTCGTTTGGACCAAGTTTTTGGATTCCTAGGAATAGATTTTCAATTCCTTTCCCATGGGAAAGGAATTCAACATTCCCATACCCTTGTTTGGTTAGGTTGGGAATAGGTAGTTCAAAATTTTAAAAAAATTTATTTTCATGTTTGGTTCACACATGGATAGGAATCTTAATTTATTTAGTTTTACTTTAATACCCTTTCACTAATTTCATGATGATTCACATGTTTGGGATGAGAGTTGAAAATTTGAAAATAAAGCGAGGGTATAACCGTCCAAACAAAATAGTCAAACATCATTCCTAGGAAAGCAAATCTATTCCCAAGGGGGGGCTTGGGAATAGCTTTCCCACATCCATGGGAATAGCTTTCCCACCTAACCCCCCCCCCCCCCCCCCCCCCATTCCCTTCTCATTCCCAATCCTAAACTTGCCAAACATGGGTAAGGAATTCAAATCCCATTCCCAAGCCTCAAAAACTTGAACCAAACGCCCCCTAAGTGCATATAGTTTATGGGGGCAACTTTAGCAAATGTAAGGAAAAAAATATATTTGACTATATAGAAGACAAGTTTGAAATCCACAGCACATCATGCTCGGACAGAGTGTTTTATAGCTATACTGTAGCTTAGTAGGTTAGAGAGAAATCAAAAGGTTGCAACTTTATGATAATTACAAGTTAAAAAATACCAAAAATTATAAATTGATGAAGTATAGATAGCATAATACCTTCTCGTCCTTTTCAAATCCAGAAGCAAGAACTTTGACTCCATCCATTGCAAGACAACAAGTGTAACCCTGCTTAGGCAAAACTCTATGTTCTTTGGCACAAGAGAGAACACAATGTGGTCCTGTCAAACATTATAATCAATGGTAAAGTAAAATTTCTAGTGCTAATAAACAATGTCATTCAGTTACACCTGTCAGTGAGTCTGATTTGTCATTATAGCACTGAGCAAAGAAGTAATGTATCATTCCTCTCAAGTTTGGACTATTGTTAACTTGTTTTCAAATGTTGATGCATGGGCTGACAAAGCACAGTATCAGTTATTCATTCATTTTAACCCTTTTATAATTATGTTGAAAAGTAAGACTTGATTGTCCTCATTTATCATCCAAGGTTTCTTGCATAAGAATCGCAACAGGTATCACTAACAAAGTTTTATCATCACCATCACCATCATCGTCTAAGCCTTCTCCCATCAGAATAGGTCAGGTATGGAGCATAAGAAAAGCTACATACAAGATTTGACAAAATTTTATAACCGGTTGTCGACTTGACGTCAACCCTCTTTGTTGGTGCCAAATTCCTAGCAAAAGGTACATACGAATGAGCATGAGAGGATCGTACCATAAAAGCTACGTGGACAGGTAGGTGACCTACCTACCGGATTGCAGTTTTAGCTCATGCAACCAAAGAGCACCCTCCAAGTTACCCTAGAACTATAAAGAGTCCAAACTAAGAGGTGATGGTACAATTTGTTATAGATAATTGCATTCATCTCTATGATGCATTGCTCCACATTGCCAACAGTGACAAATTTTATATCGATCAATAAAACTGATAAAATATAATAGTACCATTCGCTGTCATGTTAATTATCATTTTATCGTACTCAAATTATGCACTTCTATGTGTCCACAATCACTCACATTTGGGAGTTTAATTTGGTGTGCTATGTGTAGACAACTATATTACTCAGGTTAATAAGAACTATAGTAACTTGGATCCACTACAGATACAATCAGGGCTATGTTGGTTATAACTTATAACTTAACCAGTCTCACATCATTTCATGGTGTTAAGAACTTGGTCTCTTTTCACTAGCATACTTTCTTCAATTATGCCTACATTATATCTAGCAGTATGGCGCATGTCCAAATTCATTGACCATGAATCCTTTATATAGGCGCACAGATTTCATTACATGAAAGAGAGTGACAGGTGACATCAATTTTTTTACTAAAGAACAGGATCAGCAAGAAGAGTACAGCTTTGGATACTATTGATGCCACCAACAAAGATGCTTGGAGTTCTTATTTCTTCTGTTTGGCTTTTGTTTAGGATAAGTCCTTCACTCAATTGCATTGATTATTTGATCTTTCACAGGCCTGGCTTGGGGCTCTAAGCCTCTCACTGATCTATGCCCAATATAACAGTTAGTTTCTTCTTAAGAAAGCTATAAACCTATAACTATATCAAACCAAAGTGAAACTGAAATTGGATGCAGAGACAAATTCGTTTTAACAAATTTAAGCGTACATTTGTGACTTGGTAATCTTCAACTAAAACACAGTAAATAACAATAATAAATTGATACATCAATATAGGTTGATGTAGAGCTAAAATGCAACAAATTCCATGACCAAACTTTTAGTTACACCTCACCAGGCACTCTAATCTAACTCGTACATAAATTTCAACAAGCACATTGATATTTCAAAACCCTAATTTGCATGTAGAATCTTACTTACTGAAGATTAATATTCATTTCATCAACTTCAGAGAGCTCAAATGCAAAACTTCCATAAAAAAATCATCCCAGAACCTTCTAGATAAGGGTCCGTTTGGTAGGAGAGAAAGGTGGAAGGAAAATGGAGGAAGGAGAATGAGAGGGAAGGATACATTTTTTTCTCGTTTGGTATAGGGAGGAAAATGTGAGGAAAGGAAAAGTGGAGTGGTTATTTTTCTCTCCTAACCTAAGAAATTCAATCCCACCAAAAGTATAATAAAAAGTGGAGGCTTATCCTAATTTACAATTATACCCATAGTAATTATATTATTTAAAAAATGTTCAATAAAGTCCAAAGGTAAATAAGTTTTTTGTTGAGGATATAATTGGTAAACCCTATCTTTTTTTATTTTCCTTCAACTTTTTTTTCCATACCAAACAAGAAAAATGCATCATTTCTAGTTTCCAATCCTTTTACCAAACCAAAACGAAGGAAATTGTATTTCCTTTCCATCCATATGGAAAGTATATCTATAATCTTTTTCCTTCCTCCCACTTTTCCATCCTTCCTACCAAACGGAGCCTACGAATCGCCTCCCAGAACCTTAAATCCAGGCATGATTCTTCCACAATTCATTAGAAGTTGACAAGAAACCATTTCCAATGAATTTTGTGGCCTAACATTTTAGTTCCATTCCTTCTGAGCACGCACTCTAATCTGACTGTTGTACATAAATTTCACTACGAGAAGCATAGTGGTATCCAAAAGTCCCATTTTGCCGCCAGAAGTCCTACTTTCTGAGGATTATTATACATTTGATTCACATAAAATATTTCACAGTTCCTCAAACCCTCAACACTAGAAAAGAACGCATCTTCCAGTCAGGAATTCTACTTACTCAATATCGGAGAGCTCAAATGCAAAAAAAAAAAAACTTTCACAGTTCCTCATGATTCCCCCCAGAACCCTAATTCCGATCATAATTCTTCGAAAATATCTCAAAATTTGAAAAAAAAGAAATCCAAAAAAAATATCATACCGAGAAGATTGCATCCCTTCGATCTGAGATCCTCGAACTTCTCCTGCGAATCCCATCAAAAAAAGAGAGATCGGACTAAACAAACAAAGGATCGGATTCGAAGACCAAACAATGGAGCTAGGGTTTCGGTTTTCGTACGTGGTCCATGGAGGAAATGACGTGATAGTCGCTGGGAGAGTTCTGGGAGGGGTCGGAGCAGAGGAAGACGTGGGCCCCGTTGATCTTGAGGGCGTCCCGGAGCGCGTCGAAGAACTCCGGCGGGACCAGGCTCCGGGAGAGGTACACATTCGCTCCGGCGAACGTCGTGGTCCTCGTCACCGCCGCCATTTCTCCAAAATTCCTCTCTCCTCTCTCCTCTCTCCTCTCTCCTCTCTCTCTCTCTAAATTGGGGGTTTCTCAATTACTGGGCGGGAAGTTATGTTTTGGATCTTTTGGTCTCCAAAAATGTAGTTCCTTTGTCTATAAATCTCTTGAAGACGTCTTCTTGGATTGAGGGTGAATTTAAATGAGAGGAAGTTTAAGTGGGAAAAAAAAATCCGTAGTAGGAGTCTAGGAGGACGGTTAGGGGTGTTTTTTCACTTATAAGGGCTGTTTGGATAGATGTAACTTTGGGCCTGTTTGGTTCGTTGAAAGTGGGGGTGAAAGTTGAAAAAAATTGAAAGTCGGGTGAACTGGCTTCAGTTCAGGTGTTTGGTTAAAAAGTTGAAAGTGGTGTGAAAGTGGTTGATGGGACGCGGACGAGTTCCTATCTCCGTCCTTTTGTTGCCACTTTCACCACACCATTTTTTTGGTGAAAGTGGTGGAAAGAGAAGGAAAAGTGTGGAAAGAGAAAAGTGGATTTCGTTTAATATATCTCCAACCAACATCCACTTTCAACAACCATCCAAACAACGGAACTCTTTTTTTCCCACTTTCAACAACCATCCAAACAATGAAACTCCTTATTCCTCCACTTTCATATTTTTCAACCATCAACCAAACAACTTTTGGAAACTCAAAATTTATGCGTACGCATCGCGTGCGCAAGTTTCGTTTTTCCACTTTCGCACTTTCATACACTTTCGTGCAACCAAACAGGCCCTTTGTAAAAGTGTAAAAATGGTACTTGCAGCAAGTTGAGTTTTTGTGGACTTGAATCAAGTGACACTTTCCAAAATGTGTTTGGATAGAATATTTTTTGTCTGCTGTAAGTGAAAAAAAATTGGTTTGGTGTTTTGATAGTTATGTAAGTAGAAAGTGAAAGTTTTTTTTGAGATGTGGCCTAGGTATTATTACCCCCCTAATTTTATATATATATATATATATATATATATATATATATATATATATATATATATATATATATATATATATATATATAAAATTAGGTATATATATAAAATATGAAAACTTAGATGGTGAAACTTTTGAATTCCGAAAATACTCTTACATACTTATACTAATTAAAAATAGTTCATTAATTTTAATAAGGACAACTTAGTAATTAGGAAGACTACCCTTTGGTCTTCCTAAAGAGTCTTCCTAAACTAATTTAAAAATATTAAAATACGTGCAAGGCACGTGCACATATATATATATATATATATATATATATATATATATATATATATATATATATATATATATATATATATATATATATATATATTAAAGCGCGCGCTCTCTCTCTCTCTTTACATATTTTTTTCCAAAAAAAAAAATCTCCCCACCACCACCACTCCCCACCACCGCCGCCGCCACCACCACTCCCCCCCCCCCCACCGCCACCACCACCACCACCACTCCCCACTGCTAAATGATACCATTATGTCACGCCCCGCTCCCGTAGGAGCGATCGTCCTCGCTAAGGCGTGATGCCGCACGAGCCTAGATTGTGCTCGTGCAAGGCGGGTTCCATAACAACCGATTTCAGCAGCTGCGACGGGGTCGTCGCAGAGAAGTCCCATGCAGAGACATTGAATAATAGCAGCAAAAATTTAGAATGAAACACAAGTTACTCAAAGAAGCTCTTTTATTGATATTGAAACAACGGTTACATTGGGGGCGCAAGGCCAAGATTACAATCACTCAGGTTCACTCATCTCACATTACAAGTCGCTCAACTCTCTCTCATCTCTCAATACAAGTCTTAGACCAGCGGAAGCTTCGGAAGGCGACGTCCATACATTATGTCATGTATAAGTCTTTACTCCATGCGGCCGCGTGCTTCGAATCGCCAAGGAACTCCGTGCCTCGACGCATCCAAGCGAGCTCCGCGCCACGAGCTTCTACCTGTGCCTGCACATGAAAACTATGTGGTTGTTAGTACTCAACTGTACTGGTGGAATGAGCTCCTCATCCACCCATACAAAATCGACACGTTATTTTACTTTGTGCAATATAGTCCCTTCTTATCAATTGTCTTTCTACTCTTGCCTTAGGATTAGTTTTAGGACAGACGCCTTGGCCTATTTCGTGTTTCAAGACCATCCCGTGCTTGCAACATCGACGTTAACCTATCGAGTCGTGTATGCCTTACGACACTTAATCAAAGATGCAACTACGCGATGAGGCTCCATTTCCGTGTGATCGTGCTAGGAATCCATTGTGCCGTGCCTCACAACTCAGGGTGACTAAATCATATCGCCGCCTCGCGGCCCTTGCTACTTTGATCACCAACCGACCAAATCAAGACTTGTGAATGTTAGTGTCACTCAACCAACTTTGCCTTGCGGCGGTTTTCTGACTTAAACTCAAATAACTCAACCAACTTATTCAACTTATATGCCGACAACTCAAGACTCGATGCCACATCTCGTGCCGAAGCACGCCGCCTATGTTGTAGCCATTCTTAAGTCCAAACATTTATATTCTAACTGTACACACATTCAACAACTCAACTCAATCCAAAGGCACACACGCGGATTGCCTCCATGCCGACTCATCTATATGATTTGGTCACTGACTCCCAGAGCCATCGTGGACTCCTCTAGCTTTTGTTAGAGGGACGTCCCTTTCAGCGCAAGGTAGCTAGCCCCGCTGCAAGTCCCCGCCTAACCCGTGCCCAGCACAGCTAATTACTCGTTTCCAATCGCGGCCGCAACGGTCCCGCGGCCGTCGGGTTGCCGTACAGGGAAACGACCCACCTTGTCGACAAGTTGTCCATGACCATGCAAGACTCGACTCAAACTGACGTCTCACACAGTCTGTAATGCCTGTGGTTCGTATTACGTATTTCTGGAATACGTGTACGTATTTATTCTTGTATTGCATGATTCCTTGTTTAGTTTTCTTCATGGCTTGGCTTGGTTTATTCTTGGCCCGGGTTGGCTTGGTTCGGTTGGAATTATTTTGGTTCATCATGAACCATGGATAAACCCCCTACCTACCACCACCTTTGATATTTATTGCCATTTCTTCTTTCTCTCTCTTCATTACTCATCTTCTTCTTCCTCAATTACTCCCTTCACCTACCAAAGAGAGAAGAGAGAGGTCTAGGCAAGTGCACCTTGCCACCACTTGAGAACCACTTTTTATTTGTCCATTATCTAGAATAGGCCATGGTGATCAACATTAGAACTTGACATTTTGTGATTTGGAGTCTCCATTGTTCTAGATCTAAGTTTCTTCTATTTTTGGTTTTGCATGGTTTTGATCTATTTAAGTTGTATTTTTATGGGTTTTGATGTTCTTATGTTGGAGAGGATTGAATTTCACCCAAGATAGAACTTTGCAAAGTTGGATTTGGACTTATTTTGACCAAGTTATAGACTTTTGAAGCTTTGGGTTCAACCATGGAGTTCCTGCTGATTGGAGAAGACAGTGAGCAGTGCACGAGCTTTTTAGCTTATGCCTCTGAGTTGCACGCGCTCTTTAGCACAGTGCAGTCCCCATACGCTGCCTTTTGGGAGCGTATGACTCGCATACGCTCGCTTGCTTGACAAGGAGTCGTATGGACCCCATACGCTGCCTTTTGGGAGCCTATGACTCGCATACGCTCGCTTGCTTGACAAGGAGTCGTATGGACCCCATACGCTGCCTTTTGGGAGCGTATGACTCGCATACGCTCGTTTGCTTGACAAGGAGTCGTATGGACCCCATACGCTGCCTTTTGGAAGCGTATGACTTGCATACGCTTGACTTGAGCGTAGGTTGGCCTGAGCGTACGCTTGACCTGAGCGTACGCTTGACTTGAGCGTAGGCTGGCCTGAGCGTATGACTTTTGCACTGAGCGTATGGCCTTTGGCTGGCTTGGTCTTATGTCAGCGTGCCAGCTTGGTTTTATTTTCCTTAAGCTTGGCTCTTCTATAGCCCTGTATATTGATATTTTATTAGATATTTGACATCCATTTTATATCCTTACGCCTTTTGTCCTGAACTTGATAATCATAAATTTACTGGATATGTTGGGAATTGATAATTGAGCATGACCTGATAAGTGGTCCGTCGTGGCGCACTCCTGACTAGTACACTTGATATGATAGCCTGACCTGATACATCTTGCATAGCTGTTGCGACGGCTACCTGACATGACATGACCTGTATAATTAATTCTGACACCGTGGGCGATTGTGCTTGTACAAACAATCCAGTCATGTCTTACATCATGTCTAGGAGGGGACTCCTGAGTACCACGGTCAGGAGTACCTACTGAATTGGACTAAGGTTAATGATTAGTATAATTCACTAGTCATGAAGAGATGTTCCCCAGTTACAGGCGATCCCGTTATTCCGGCCGCAAATGATTGGACTTGTAGCCTGCCGACGAGTAGGGCACATTTCCAGCCCACTGTTATGTGGGGCACCCACCATTGTCACTTAAATGATTGAATTCTATTGTCGCTCTAATGTATTATACTCTCTAGATTGTCACTATAATGATTGCCTGGATAACCTGGATAGCTGCAGGGCCTGTGACTACTTGGAGCATCTCATTGCATCTTGCTAGTAACTAGGATTGTGATAACCCTAGTTAGTTAATGTAGAAAGCCGTAGGCAATGATTGGCCGTGATTGCTTGGATGGAGTCTAGTACAGTATAGTATTGTCTAGAATTGATTGAATGTAAGCTTGTACCAGAATGATTGAAGGATTGTCACTATAATGATTGTCACTCCAGATTGTCACTATAATGATTGTCACTCCAGATTGTCACTATAATGATTGTCACTCCAGATTGTTACTTGACCTGATTTCTTATATTTATCTTGCCGATAAATGGTGAGAGAAACCAAGTTCCGTTCAGACGAAGGGTTACAACCCCGGTCCTTGTTTGGTTTACGGGTTGTAACCTAGCTGTCTGAATAGTCCCATGGTTATCTCATCGTATATCATCCTGACATGCTTTTCCATATGTCTTGTCTTTTAGTGATTCTATACAAGATTATCTTTTATAATTACCCATCATGTTTTTTCTTAAATTAATGTCTCTTATTATGTAATTATATTATTGTGCTAATTTGCTGGCTTTGGTTCTTATTTTGTGGCCTCCTTTGTGGCACTTGCTCTTCCTGGGGTCTGACCCAGCTGGTTTTGTATGGCCAGATACCGGAGCAGCAGCAAAGGATCTACCTGTCTTCCAGCCCGATGGTGGTCACCAGGCGTAACCAGGGCATCGAGTGGGTTTTTTTTGTTCTCCCACTGTAATATTATAAATTATTCTTTTGAGGCGTTTAGCCGACGAGCAAGTGTTAGCTCGATTGTACTTACTTACTGTCTGCCTACGGGCTGTAACATGATTGACAAGCCCCGGGGGTTGATCATGTATGACTGAACTCTTGCTAGTCCTCACATTTTGTAACGACTAGCTTCATGATCATCTGGATATGTAATGTTTGGGACGCCTTACAATTGTATATTTGGAGATCTGATATCTTGTGATTATTATTAGTTGGTTGAGATTGAGGCAATAGGCTATTTTATGACCTTAAGAGACTGATGGATTGTAGTGAAACCCTCACATATCTAGACAGCCGTGACCGTATAGCGGTGTGGATTCCATTCCGTTATACGTAGCTGGCTATGTCTGCCCCCGCTCTCCAGTATTCTGGTTCTGGGGCATGACGTGGTTTAATTGGTGGCCCATACAGGTCTTGTTAATCAAGATGTGTGAGGGTTTACCGAATAGATGTCTCAATCTGTACTCGCCCTTGATCTCTGCTCGTATCCTCTTGATTCCTGAAAATTCTTGTCCTGATCACATGCTTGTAATCGTTGATCTGTCCTGGTCCTTCCTTATTGTTCCCATGTCGTCTTCTTCAGCGGCATTGAACCTGGACCTGCCGATCAGCAAGGAGGAGCACCTCCCGTAGACCAGCAGCAACTGGAAGATCAGGCCCAGCACTCAGGAGCAGCCTCCCGAGTCGTACCTACTGGAGGAGAACCGCCAGTTCAGCCAGTCTAGCCTGTAAATCCTGATAATGGCACTTTGGTGGGTCTCATCAGATCATTGTTAGCTTCCCAAGATCGTAGAGGCGATGCCTTGCACCAGGCAGAAGAAGATGCTCTAAATAGAAGTGGACCCCGAGAGAACAGTACGGTCAACAGTTTTAAGCGCCTGAACCCTCCGTTCTTCGATGGCAACGAGGATGCCATTGCTGCCGATGCTTGGCTACAGGATATAGAGGTGATTCTCGAAGCCGCGAAGACTCCAGAAGACGAGAAGGTGGCTGTGGTGCGCCTACAGTTATTGGATCTAGCCCGCAGTTGGTGGGCCGTACAAGCAGTAGGATTGGCAACACTTGTCCCCTGGGCAGTGTTCAGCGAAAAGTTCCAGACCAAGTATTATGATGCAGTGGTTCGGTATGACTTGCAGACCAGGTTCAGTAATCTTAAGCAGATGGGGAGGACGGTCGACGGATATGCGGCCGAGTTTTCCAGACTCAGTCGGTTTGCTCCCACCTTGGTGGCAACCGAGTTTGACAGAGTACAGAGGTTCCAGCAGGGACTTCACCTGGAGATTATACTGGCAGTAGAACAGTTCGAGCATCAGACCTATGATGCGGTGTTGCGAGCAGCAAGGAGGCACGAGTATACCTCCCAGAGAATAGTGGACAGGACCGGAGGTCTGAAGCGGTCCCATAGTCAGATGAATCAGTCTTCAGCACCAGTCCCGGCAGCTAGGGCTTTGACTATTGGAACTCCGAGGCAAGTAACCTCAGTTACGTCGGTTCAGCACTCAACCCCGACGTCCCCTCAGCAGAAACAGAAGCAAGCACAGTCTTCCGCCGTAGGCTGTTCTTATTGTGGGAAGCCTGGACATGTGGTAGCGGAGTGTCGCAAGGCGTTGGGATTGTGTTTATTGTGTGGAGCACCGGATCATAGGGTAGGATCCTGCCCTTTCAGAGTTGATTCAGCATCGACAGTATCTAGTCCCTCGGTTAGGGGACCAGCACCAGCACCAGCACCAGTCCCAGCTCCAGTTCACCAGCAACAGCAGTTCCCGTTCCCGAGGCCATTGCCGACTCAGGCCCAGACTTTCCAGCAACAGAACCCGTGGTAGTTTGCCCTAGCCCAGGCTCAGGTTCAGAATCGACCGAGAGGTATATGTGTCCTCTCATCTTGCTTTTCTACCGTCATTATGCGGGGTGCATGACGTATTTCATATATCCTAATTATAACGGTACATCCTGGACCCGAGCCATATCCTAGGTCATTCGAAATTGGGTATTGGTACCAACCTTTTCGTATGAGGATAGGCCCGTGTCTCTGTTTGACCAAAGAGAGAGATCTCAAGCGCAAGACTATCAGTTTAGTTTGTGTTGCTTGAGTTCATCACTCTTTGGAGGAGTCAACGTGGGAGCGTGAGGATGATATTCGATCGCGATATCCCGACTTGTTTGACTCGTGGGGTATAATATCTTTCTTATACCTCCTGCCTTCGATTTCTTGCTTGCATGATTGATTGATTGCCTAGTATAGCTTGCTTGTTATTAGTATAGCTTGTCATTGCCCCTCTAGCCTCTTGATTAAATTCCGAGGACGGAATTCTTTTAAGGTGGGTAGAGTTGTAATGCCTGTGGTTCGTATTACGTATTTCTGGAATACGTGTACGTATTTATTCTTGTATTGCATGATTCCTTGTTTAGTTTTCTTCATGGCTTGGCTTGGTTTATTCTTGGCCCGGGTTGGCTTGGTTCGGTTAGGATTATTTTGGTTCATCATGAACCATGGATAAACCCCCTACCTACCACCACCTTTGATATTTATTGCCATTTCTTCTTTCTCTCTCTTCATTACTCATCTTCTTCTTCCTCAATTACTCCCTTCACCTACCAAAGAGAGAAGAGAGAGGTCTAGGCAAGTGCACCTTGCCACCACTTGAGAACCACTTTTTATTTGTCCATTAGCTAGAATAGGCCATGGTGATCAACATTAGAACTTGATATTTTGTGATTTGGAGTCTCCATTGTTCTAGATCTAAGTTTCTTCTATTTTCGGTTTTGCATGGTTTTGATCTATTTAAGTTGTATTTTTATGGGTTTTGATGTTCTTATGTTGGAGAGGATTGAATTTCACCTAAGATAGAACTTTGCAAAGTTGGATTTGGACTTATTTTGACCAAGTTATGGACTTTTGAAGCTTTGGGTTCAACCATGGAGTTCCTGCTGATTGGAGAAGACAGTGAGCAGTGCACGAGCTTTTTAGCTTGTGCCACTGAGTTGCGCGCGCTCTTTAGCGCAGCGCAGTCCCCATACGCTGCCTTTTGGGAGCGTATGACTCGCATACGCTCGCTTGCTTGACAAGGAGTCGTATGGACCCCATACGCTGCCTTTTGGGAGCGTATGACTCGCATACGCTCGCTTGCTTGACAAGGAGTCGTATGGACCCCATACGCTGCCTTTTGGGAGCGTATGACTCGCATACGCTCGCTTGCTTGACAAGGAGTCGTATGGACCCCATACGCTGCCTTTTGGAAGCGTATGACTTGCATACGCTTGACTTGAGCGTAGGTTGGCCTGAGCGTACGCTTGACCTGAGCGTACGCTTGACTTGAGCGTAGGCTGGCCTGAGCGTATGACTTTTGCACTGAGCGTATGGCCTTTGGCTGGCTTGGTCTTATGTCAGCGTGCCAGCTTGGTTTTATTTTCCTTAAGCTTGGCTCTTCTGTAGCCCTGTATATTGATATTTTATTAGATATTTGACATCCATTTTATATCCTTACGCCTTTTGTCCTGAACTTGATAATCACGAATTTACTGGATATGTTGGGAATTGATAATTGAGCATGACCTGATAAGTGGCCCGTCGTGGCGCACTCCTGACTAGTACACTTGATATGATAGCCTGACCTGATACATCTTGCATAGTTGTTGCGACGGCTACCTGACATGACATGACCTGTATAATTAATCCTGACACCGTGGGCGATTGTGCTTGTACAAACAATCCAGTCATGTCTTGCATCATGTCTAGGAGGGGACTCCTGAGTACCACGGTCAGGAGTACCTACTGAATTGGACTAAGGTTAATGATTAGTATAATTCACTAGTCATGAAGAGATGTTCCCCAGTTACAGGCGATCCCGTTATCCCGGCCGCAAATGATTGGACTTGTAGCCTGCCGACGAGTAGGGCACATTTCCAGCCCACTGTTATGTGGGGCACCCACCATTGTCACTAAATGATTGAATTCTATTGTCGCTCTAATGCATTGTACTCTCTAGATTGTCACTATAATGATTGCCTGGATAACCTGGATAGCTGCAGGGCCTGTGACTACTTGGAGCATCTCATTGCATCTTGCTAGTAACTAGGATTGTGATAACCCTAGTTAGTTAATGTAGAAAGCCGTAGGCAATGATTGGCCGTGATTGCTTGGATGGAGTCTAGTACAGTATAGTATTGTCTAGAATTGATTGAATGTAGGCTTGTACCAGAATGATTGAAGGATTGTCACTCCAGATTGTCACTATAATGATTGTCACTCCAGATTGTCACTATATTGATTGTCACTCCAGATTGTCACTCCAGATTGTCACTATAATGATTGTCACTCCAGATTGTTACTTGACCTGATTTCTTATATTTATCTTGCCGATAAATGGTGAGAGAAACCAAGTTCCGTTCAGATGAAGGGTTACAACCCCGGTCCTTGTTTGGTTTACGGGTTGTAACCTAGCTGTCTGAATAGTCCCATGGTTATCTCATCGTATATCATCCTGACATGCTTTTCCATATGTCCTGTCTTTTAGTGATTCTATACAAGATTGTCTTTTATAATTATCCATCATGCTTTTTCTTAAATTACTGTCTCTTATTATGTAATTATATTATTGTGCTAATTTGCTGGCTTTGGTTCTTATTTTGTGGCCTCCTTTGTGGCACTTGCTCTTCCTGGGGTCTGACCCAGCTGGTTTTGTATGGCTAGATACCGGAGCAGCAGCAAAGGATCTACCTGTCTTCCAGCCCGATGGTGGTCACCAGGCATAACCAGGGCATCGAGTGGGTTTTTTTGTTCTCCCACTGTAATATTGTAAATTATTCTTTTGAGGCGTTTAGCCGACGAGCAAGTGTTAGCTCGATTGTACTCACTTACTGTCTGCCTACGGGCTGTAACATGATTGACAAGCCCCGGGGGTTGATCATGTATGAGTGAACTCTTGCTAGTCCTCACATTTTGTAACGACTAGCTTCATGATCATCTGGATATGTAATGTTTGGGACGCCTTACAATTGTATATTTGGAGATCTGATATCTTGTGATTATTATTAGTTGGTTGAGATTGAGGCAATAGGCTATTTTATGACCTTAAGAGACCGATGGATTGTAGTGAAACCCTCACATATCTAGACAGTCGTGACCGTATAGCGGTGTGGATTCCATTCCGTTATACGTAGCTGGCTATGTCTGCCCCCGCTCTCCAGTATTCTGGTTCTGGGGCGTGACACAGTTATGGTACTTCTTTCTTTCTTATGAGACTGCCTCGCCGACCTGTAGCCGCGAGCATACTTCTTTCTTTTGAGACCGCCTCGTCGACCTATAGCCGCGAGGCCTCGCCGACCTGTAGCCGCGAGCATTCTTTCCATGTTACCATATCATTTCATTCAACTCAACGCCTATTTGATAGTCATTTCTCCAAAACTCATCGAAACAACCGTGGTTTATGCCTTAAACACTAAGTCCGTGCATCGTGCCTTAAGCCAACCGTGGTCTACGCAACACTCCTGCTCAAGTCGACGGGCCTTGAGATCGTGGGACTACTTAGCTTTGACAAACCGCGAAAGAGCGGGACGATACTTGTAATATCTTAGGTCGACAGGCATAACTTTGCCTAACTTAACTTGCCTGGCTTAAACGCACAACGACTCGACGAGCAAAGGCTGCGTCAAGCCTTACGCCGTGAGAACGTGCCGTACACGCGATCGACTTGAACAACCAAGTTATTTAGGGTGCCTAGACTTATGCCGCAAGCCGTGCAATACAACTTAACCCGTCGGGCGAGCAGAGGCGATGCTACGCCTAGGGCGATGAGATCGTGCATGCTTTATGAAGCATTTGTGCGGGCGACGCCTATGAATTTGGCTAACTCTTAGCTTTGCGGCGAATACCAACTTTCCTTCTCCCAAGCCACGGGACGAAGGATCGAGTGTCATTTTCAAAGCACGCCGTGCACCAACTCTAAGCCGATCATTGGACCTTTTCATATTCTAACTCAATTTGACCCGTCGGGATTATTCCCTTTAGTTATGTGGATTCGTCTCTTTTATTATCAAGCCTACTTGTGCAAGTTAAAAACATGTGATTTATTATGTGAAGGCTAAGATGAGGCAAGTTCACCAAAACTACCCCACCTGAGCGAGCGGTCGCCTCGACCGAGCGATGTCTCCGAGTAGCCGTTGTAAGGCTAAGTCCGAACGCCGTCGACGTTTCGATTCCTCCGATTGACTGAGCTGGACGGGGCACTACATCATACACCACTCAGAAAAAGTTTCATTCTCGAAACTAACTGAGTACACTTATCGACTTATCAATATCCTATGTTTCTCGCACATATTTCTCCTATGCGTTTCCTCAATCCGAACCACGCTCGTGCTATCCACAATCCTTTCTTCAAAACTCACGATCTCAAAATTCTCGACACTTTCCTGTTCCTCAGTCTCATTTGAATTCAACGTATCACTTAGTATGGATCGTGCACATATCTTAGGCGTCCCCAAAGTACATGTATTTCAACTAAGCCTCGTGATAGCGAATTCTGCTATTACCACTCGAGTTGGATCGTGCACATATTCGGGCATCCCTGATATACATGCATGTCAACCGATACTCGTGAGTGGTGCCTCTACAAATCCTACCACTTCGTACTCGGACGTCTGCCTAACCGCTAGGCTATGTCTTTCCGTCAGTATTGGAATCATAGTTCCCAAACAACGATATCAACATTGACCCCATCCTAAGGTCAAACCAAATTGATAGTACGAGGTTTTCTACCCAAGCTCGTATCACTCCGATTTTTAAACTTTGAGCATAGATTTCCTACACACATCCCAACATTCGTCGCACGGGGTCCGAGTCATTCAGCAAAGCCATCCTATGATAACTCACGTTTTCACCAACTCCTTGATATATCAATATCACTTCGTTCATCAAGCCATTTTACATAGTCTATCTTTTCGAACACGTTCGACATAATCCTCCTATCATCCCTTCCAAGTCAAGCACGCTACGACACAATCTAGTCGCTAACCAAAATTTCATATTCCACGTTTCCTAAGTCATCTATTCCAATTTACGTGATCGATCATAAGGTCGTCTAGCTTAATAATATGTTGCGCCCCAATCTCACGCGAGTCAGATTATCCACGGTGGGCATGAATCACCATGCACGCTCCCGCGGGATAATTATCCTCATTAGGACGTAACTTTTGTTTTGCGTCTAGACTAATTTATTTTCGATGCACGGATTGGACCTACTCAATCCTCAAGTTTATTTCATTCATCAATCGTAAATCCTAACATCTTCATATTTTCCTTCGCATTAAACCGATAAGTCGAGACAATCAAAGTTGCCGCATCCTAATTTTTCGAGTTCGATCATTCCCGCGACATGAATCACCATGTCAACGCTCACGTGGAACAATCACCCTAAATTCGACGTAACGCATGGGCGAGACTGGAGTTGCGCTCGCGCAAGAAAAGATCGCCGACGTTGTGGTTATCAACGCAACCATCAAGACATGATCATTTTTACCCAACATTCATCTCAATCAAAATCCTAAGTATAGCATCCAACCGAACAATAACACTTGTACGATCGTCATTCGCCGAGTCAGAGTACCTCCGAGTTATCGCATATCGATCTTTGATACGCCTCAATACCATCGATGATATGCGTAACCTGACGATCTTCCTTTGCAACCAATTTTAAGTCGTACGAATGATGCTATCGTTCGACTGGATAATCTTCTTGACATTCAATTCAAGTTCGATCATTATCCCTCTAATCATTCCCAACATTAATTTTCTCAAACCCGAGTTCACGTATTGTTCATCCGTCTATCTTAAGTCATCGACCAATGTATTTCCTTAATTTGCATCATTCTTGCTAACTCAATCATTGAACGACATCCATTCCAATCCTCAGAGTCATTGCGTAACTTCAAAATCAAACCTTTTTATGCACGCTATCGTCTCATCGTGCTAACTTTTTCTATACGATCCGTATCAATTTCCTCGATCAGGTCATCCATTTGTACACCCTAACTTTTCCTCGATTCAATTTCACCTACTCAATCATTTTCGTATTTCATACTCGCACAATCCTCAATCACGTGCACGTTTTGTGTGCGTAAATTCTAGGTTGTTCGAATCAATTCGTCAAATCTTCAAGGCTACAACTTGTTCAATGACTCTCAATCTAAGGCCTTGTATACGTACGACGCTTGCTGATAGACTCATCGTTACCCCGAATCCTCAATCGATCGATCGACATCCCTGAGGCTATCGCATACACTACTCAGGAATGAAGTCATTCAACAAATCCTCAAAACTATCATTCGAATCAAAATCGACTTCTTTGAATCCCGTTCGAACCATTCCTTAAATTTCAAGCACGCTCATCTATATCACATCGACGATATTGACATTCGATAGTACCCCTATCGATAGTCATCCCATTTTACTCAATCGAGTTCAACTCATTCTGGCTCGATACAATTCAATTCCCACACTCGACTTTTCTAAGGTCGACGCAACTTTGGTGTATATGCCCAGCCCGACTTAGTCAACCGTGCTTACGCGAACCATCTTTTTGTTTTGACAAAAACTGTTCTCCTATGTTTTGCAAAATAGATAGACTTATTGTATGGACATCCCGTAGGACATTTGAGAGAGAGCGCACCAACGATTTCAACTTTGCGAAAGCAACAATTTAGAGTTTGCGGAAACAACAGAGTTAAAGAATTCAATCGGTAGTCCAAGGACGTAAAGTCGTGCTCTGATACCATTATGTCACGCCCCGCTCCCGTAGGAGCGATCGTCCTCGCTAAGACGTGATGTCGCACGAGCCTAGATTGCGCTCGTGCAATACGGGTTCCATAACGGCCGATTTCAGCGGCTGCGACGGGGTCGTCGCAGAGAAGTCCCATACAGAGACATTGAATAATAGCAGCAAAAATTTAAAACGAAACACAAGTTACTCAAAGAAGCTCTTTTATTGATATTGAAACAACGGTTACATTGGGGGCGCAAGACCAAGATTACAATCACTCAGGTTCACTCATCTCACATTACAAGTCGCTCAACTCTCTCTCATCTCTCAATACAAGTCTTAGACTAGCGAAAGCTTTGGAAAGCGACGTCCATACATTATGTCCTGTATAAGACTTTACTCCATGCGGCCGCACGTTTCGAATCGCCAAGGAACTCCGTGCCTCGACGCATCCAAGCGAGCTCCGCGCCACGAGCTTCTACCTGTGCCTACACATGAAAACTATGTGGTTGTCAGTACTCAACTGTACTAGTAGAATGAGCTCCTCGCCCACCCATACAAAACCGACACGTTATTTTACTTTGTGCAACATAGTCCCTTCTTATCAATTGTCTTTCTACTCTTGCCTTAGGATCAGTTTTAGGACAGACGTCTTGGCCTATTTCGTGTTTCAAGACCATTCCGTGCTTGCAACATCGACGTTAACCTATCGAGTCGTGTTTGCCTTACGGCACTTAATCAGAGATGCAACTATACGATGAGGCTCCATTTCCGTATGATAGTGCTAGGAATCCATTGTGCCATTCCTCGCAACTCAGGGTGACTAAATCATATCGCCGCCTCGCGGCCCTTGCTACTTTGATCACCAACCGACCCAATCAAGACTTGTGAATGTTAGTGTCACTCAACCAACTTTGCCTTGCGGCAGTTTTCTGACTTAAACTCAAACAACTCAACCAACTTATTCAACTTATATGCCGACAACTCAAGACTCGATGCCACATCTCGTGCCGAAGCACGCCGCCTATGTTGTAGCCATTCTTAAGCCCAAATATTTGTATTCTAACTGTACACACATTCAACAACTCAACTCAATCTAAAGACACACACGCGGATTGTCGCCATGCCGACTTATCTATATGATTTGGTCACTGACTCCCAGAGCCATCGTGGACTCCTCTAGCTTTTGTTAGACGGACGTCCCTTTCAGCGAAAGGTAGCTAGTCCCGCTGTAAGTCCCCGCCTAACCCGTGCCCAGTACAGCTAATTACTCGTTTCCAATCGCGGCCGCAACGGTCCCGCGGCCGCCGGGTTGCCGTGCAGGGAAACGACCCACCTTGTCGACAAGTTGTCCATGACCATGCAAGACTCGACTCAAACTGACGTCTCACACAGTCATGGTACTTCTTTCTTTCTTATGAGACCGCCTCGCCGACCTGTAGCCGCGAGCATACTTCTTTCTTTTGAGACCGCCTCGCCGACCTATAGCCGCGAGGCCTCGCCGACCTGTAGCCGCGAGCATTCTTTCCATGTTACCATATCATTTTATTCAACTCAATGCCTATTTGATAGTCCTTTCTCCAAAACTCATCGAATCAACCGTGGTTTATGCCTTAAACACTAAGTCCGTGCATCGTGCCTTAAGCCAACCGTGTTCTACGCAACACTCCTGCCCAAGTCGACGGGCCTTGAGATCGTGGGACTACTTAACTTTGACAAACCGCGAAAGAACGGGACGATACTTGTAATATCTTAGGTCGACCGGCATAACTTTGCCTAACTTAACTTGCCTGACTTAAACGCACAACGACTCGACGAACAAAGGCTGCGTCAAGCCTTACGTCGTGAGAACGTGTCGTGCACGCGATCGACTTGAACAACCAAGTTATTTGGGGTGCCTAGACTTATGTCGCAAGCCGTGCAATACAACTTAACCCGTCGGGCAAGCAGAGGCGATGCTACGCCTAGGGCGATGAGATCGTGCATGCTTTATGAAGCATTTGTGCGGGCGACGCCTATGAATTTGGCTAACTCTTAGCTTTGCGGCAAATACCAACTTTCCTTCTTCCAAGCCACGGGATGAAGGATCGAGTGTCATTTTCAAAGCACGCCGTGCACCAACTCTAAGCCGACCGTTGGACATTTCCATATTCTAACTCAATTCGACCCATCGGGATTATTCCCTTTAGCTATGTGGATTCGTCTCTTTTATTATCAAGCCTACTTGTGCAAGTTAAAAATATGTGATTTATTATGTGAAGGCTAAGATGAGGCAAGTTCACCGAAACTATCCCACCTGAGCGAGCGGTCGCCTCGACCGAGCGATGTCTCCGAGTAGCCGTTGTAAGGCTAAATCCGAACGCCGTCGACGTTTCGATTCCTCCGATTGACTGAGCGGGACGGGGCACTACAACTACATCAACTATATGGAGCATCAAAGGGTGATACAATGACGGAGAAGGTGAGAATGGTTGTGTACTCTATGTTTGAAGAGTATAAGAAGATCTATTCACCAACAATTCCATCTTCAACCACTAGTGAAATAGTTGAATCATCAATTGTCGAAGATCGTCCCCTTTTTAACTTGAAACATATGATGAAGACTCAATATAAGAACCATAAAATGAAAATGGGTTGTTGTGAAAGCAAGTCGGAGTTGGATCGTTATCTTGTTGAGCCCATCGAAGCCGATGAAGATGGGAATCCAAATTTCGATCTCTTGGCTTGGTGGAAGATTAACTCTACTCGTTTTCCCGTTCTTTCGAGAATGGTTCGTGATGTGTTGGTTGTCCCTATATCTACGGTAGCTTCCGAGAGTGCATTTAGTACGGGGGGTCGCGTACTTGATGTATTTAGGAGCTCTTTGACACCCAATATTGTTCAAGGTCTTATTTGTTCACAAGATTGGTTACGATCAAGTTCCAACCAATCTATTGTTAGTAGTCTTGAAGAGAACTTGGAATCTTTAGATCAACTTGAAAAAGGTACATGTTTTAATCAAAGAGTTGAAAAAATAACCTTTTACTTTCTTAGTTGTATTGAATATTAATTTCTGTCATCCTTTCTTATATAGATTTAAGTCAGATGGCAATGGGCTCAACCTCAAGCGGACTTTAAAGATCTAGATATTTTGGGATGTAATATTAAGTACCCTTAATTATTTTGCACTATGTAGTATTGCTTTTCAGACTTCATTTCTGCAGTAGACACTTTGCAGAATCTGCAGACATTTGTTGTTGGCACTCTATGTTTCTGGACTATGCAGATTATGCAGACTTTAGTTGTTGGCACTCTAAGTTTGTGCACTATGGAGGCTTTGCACTTCTGTTGTTGGCACTCTATGTTTGCGGACTATGCATATTATACAGACTTCAATTGTTGGCACTCTATATGCACTATGCAGGCTCTGTACTTCTATTGTTGGTACTATATTTATGCACTATGCAGAATCTGTGTACTTTAGTTGTTGGCACTCTTATGTTTGTGCACTATTCTAGCTCTGCACTTCTGTTGTTGGCATTCTATTGTGCACTATACAGATTCTGTAGACTCCTGTTCAAGATCACTACAATATGCAAATGGTATACCTTTTGCTTTGTAATGTAGTTTACTTGTTTTAATCAATAAAAAATTGCTAACAAATTGTTAAGAAAGTGGGCAATGATGAGATGGTGTTAGTAGTGGACAGATACCATGCAATGTATCTATTGATGCACGACTCGCCTATCTGAGCCTTCAAACTTCAACAATACTTGTCAATGTCTATTGTTTTGCAGCAAGGTACTCATTGAAGCCGTCTTTAAGGATATCCTCTCATGGCCATTTGACAGGTGATTGCATTTAGTAAGAATGAAGCCTGAGCTCCTTTAATAAGATTTACCATTATTTTCATTATGTGACTGCATCATTTTTATTATGTCTTGTATCCAAACATCACTGGAAATTTGGCATTTGAATCTGTTTTAAGGTCGTAGTGAAAAGAGTGCATAATTATACAAACATGAAGCAAATCTGTATGTTTGAAATTTGACATAATGAATCTCGTTGTTATATTAATCTGTTTTGAGTTCTTAAGAAGTTGCCCTCGTTGTTCTCAGGAATGGTTCACACTAAACGGGTAAACTTTAGTTTAACTTTTTGATCCCTTATTACATACATTATGAACACTACATTGAGTACATTCCTAATTAACCTGCTTTCAATTTAATGTGTAATAGGTCACTGGAGAAACATTTGGAGAGATCGAGATGTTCAGGAGGTGGAAGGAGCTGATGGGCGGTCCAAAGCCGGGTGCTTCTGAGGATGTACTCATCTGGAGGAGAGCACTACATCATCGAGGAGAGGAGGGAGGAGGAGAGCAGTGGTACTACTGATGGTCTCACTCTCAAGTTCTTGGATCAGCCATTGTACACAACCTCGGCTTGGGCTCCTCTATAAGTTACTTCTGAGGACAGTTACTCTCTGATACTTCTGATACTACTACAGATACCAAAAGTTATCACAAAATTCTTTCATACAAATTCATTCATATACATCTTCTTTTTCATTCTTTTGTTGATCACTCATTTGGAATTGATTCAGGAATATATTTTTGTTATGTGTTCTCAAGTTCTTGGATCAGCCTTTATAATATGTATATGTTTGGAAGGGGCCTTTTTTGTGTTGTGTATTAATGTGTATATTCTGTGAAGTGTTGTACTGTTGTGTACTATTTATTCTTTCTGAATTTGTCTGTGTATTATTCTTTCTGAATTTGTCTGTGTGTTAATGTGTATATATGAATTATTCTTTCTGAATTTGTATATATGAATTATTCTTTCTGAATTTGTCTGTGTATTAATGTGTATATTTTGCCAATATTTTTTAGTAAAGTCATTTTTTAAAAAAGAAATTCAATTTTAGGCCTTTTAGGCCTGGCCCATTATCATAAAAAGCCCAACCGATTAAACCGAATATAACCAAAAAATCGAACCGAATAAATCGATTTCGGTTTGAATCGGTTTTGACTCAGATCGGTTCGGTTTCGGTTTCTCGGTTATCGAATTTGGTTAATTCGGTTTTTAGAAATTTGGTTCGGTTGGAACCGAATTAACCGAATGCTCACCCCTACCCGCCACCACTCCCCACCATCGCCACTCCCCACCGCCACCGCCACCGCCGCCAGCAGCTCCTCTCTCCCCACTTTCTTCTCACTTCCTCCACTTTTTCTTTATGTAACTTGGTTGTAAGGAAAAAATTTGTGTGCTACAACTACTGTTGCATAGATTAGACACATGCAACGTCGATTCTCGCGCGAGCCAAATGCTGCAACTGCCGCGAGCTCCGGCCAGTTGTAGCAAAACACTCCACTTACCGCGGTTTTCCTGCGATCTAAACAGCCCCTAAGTGATGGGTCACTTAAGTGCTACCTATATTATTTTAGGTTATTTATAAAGGCATATCATTTTTTGATCAGGGCTAGGACTAGCCCAGGTTTGGAGAGAAATTACTCAGGACGGTCCATTTTTTTACTCATAGGACTATCCTACCCACCCCCAACCCTAAATTTTAGTTTCATTTCCACATTTCACTCCCTCTCTTCCAAAACCATATTTCCTCTCATCTTCTTCTTCCTCTTCTCCTCCATCATTTCCTCCCTTCCTAAGCAACATCTTCTTCTTCATCTTCTTGTCCACCATTCCCCACTATATTCCTTCGATGGCACCCAAACGGTCCTCACAAATAAGATAGAATCTCTAATACTTTCTCTCTTTTTCCAAAATCCTAACAATTTATTTCAAAAATCCAAATATATATTACAATGTTTGTTTAAATTATTTGTAGTCTATTTGAATTAAACCTCAAGTACATTCGAAGTAAAAAATTACCCATTTGAATTAAACCCAAGTAAACACGATCGAAAAAATACTGCGTCGACTAGGACTGTCTAATTTTCTGATAATCCTACAAACTGATAGAACTGCCAGAAATAGTGGCAGTCCTACTTCACTACAAGTGAAATCAATAACTACCAAAAATTATGGTAGTCCTACATACAGTCAGGACTGCCAAAAATTCTGGTAGTCTTACATACAATCAGGACTGCCAGGAATTGTGGCAGTCCTTGGTTTCACTTGCTGTGAAGTAAGACTGTCACTATTTTTGGCAGTCCTATCAGTTTGTAGGACTGACGGAAAATTAGGCAGTCTTAGTTTGCACTTGTTGAACAGCAAGTCCATTATTGGTCTTCTTTTTTACACTTGTTGAACACTAATATTAGGATTTTTACCAATATTAGGGTTTGTACATTATGAGGAGTCTTTGGATGCCATCGAAATTAAAAATGAGAAGGAAATTAGGATTTTGGTGGAGATGAAATTAGGGTTTTGATGGAGATGGTAAGGATGAAAACGGTGGATAAGAAGAAAATGAGAAGAAAACCCACATCTCATATTTTTGTTTCTTCTTCATGTTCTTCTTGTTGTTCTTCTTCTGTTCTTTTTGTTCTTCTTAGATATGTTGAGGAAGAAGAGAAGAGCAAAAATAAAAGAATTGACTTTTATACCTAGAGATAGGATAGCCCTAAATAATTTTTTTAATGGCAAACTTGTAAATAAATCAAACTTAAAAATGGGATAGCCCTGATCAAAATATGATGTGCCCTTATAAATAACTTTATTTTACTTATCAAATCTGTTTTTTCACTTGTAAGTAAATTTATGTTTATTTATAAGTAGTTTTGATTTATTTATTTATTTTGGCACTTATAAGTGTTATTTTACCATTATGTTCTCTCGTATAAAATATTAATAATAGATGACATTTCAAAAATATGCATGCTAAATATTGTCACGCCCCTGTTCCTAAGGTAAATCGGAGCATGTGATACTTCTTCCCAGGCTACGCACCCGTACAACGAATATTATATTGTACCATGCGATTGTCGCCTGTAAGATCCGAGATAGGCATAGATATAAGGCATAACCACAGAATTTCTACAAACTGATAACATTTATTTGTCCAAACATATTACATACTTGTTCAAGTTTCTCCAAAACACATAATATACATATTAGCCAATGATCCTCAAAACATGTAATTTACATAATTGTTGATATTCCCAAAATGATACTACTATCCTTCAAGGTGTCACATTATTCATAGAGTTCTTCCTCGGTGTACGCCTGACATTCATCCTTGTCTTCATCAATCCCTAGTAAACAAAACTAGGTCATCAATACGACGAGCAAGCTCTCAGTCAAATGAGACAGTTAAGAGTATAGGATGATAAGATAAATGAATGCAAGAAGGAGAACACTTGAATAATTAGACTCATACCGTATTATATCAGACAAGAGTACATAGTTCTGTAGAGCCTAAAAATTAAGAGACGCCACTCATTAAAGTCTTCAATCATCTGATGGCGCCAAACCAATCAAGTTGCACTGGATCATCAAGTTGTGCAGCTTCATATTGCACCATCGCCAGGTTGTGCTGGAGTCAGGGTGCACGGAGCGACACGTGCGCACTTCCTCGAGAAGCTGTAACGGCGTCATCATTACCTGACAACTGACAGCACGGAGATTAAGGAAAATCCCTTCGAATCCCGCACAATGCGGCGCTCGAGAAGGCTTTGTCAGCATATAATTAATGCTGACAGATGGTTGGCGTAAGTCACTGAATGGCGCAAGGCTTAGTCAGTACAGCACAAAAGACCTAGTCAAAAGGCGCTAGTCGTTAAGTTGCGCCTATGCACAGCCTGACAAAGTGGCGCCACTTGATCAACTCTTAGTTTAAAATAGGGTGACGTGGCGCGTAAGCCATCAACTTCGCAGAGCGTGCCCATTACACTGCCCACGACCACGCGCATCTTAATCAAACGATACTACGCGTCTACATCAGTTAGTGCAAACCGCTCGCACAGGTTGTTGCATTGCGCCCTCGTGCAACCTGATGAAGCATGCGCAAAGTGTTCAAATGGTGTTCAAGATAGAGTGACGTGGCGCGCAAGCCATAGAGTGACGTGGCGCGCAAGCCACTAACTTCACAGATCATGCCCACTACACTGCCCACGACCACGCACATCTCAATCAAACGATGTCACGCGTCCATAGCAGTTAGTACAACCGTTTGCACAAGTGAACAGGAGGCACACAATCTGAAGCGCGCAATCCAGAATAACTACTAAACAGTTATTTCAAGAACTCTATAAATAGGGTTTCAAATCAATCACAAGAAATCAAGAGTGATCATTATCTTCTGCTAAAGTGCTGCTACATTCTCCAGAGGCTCGTGTCTTCGATATCACATCGTCCAAGGGATAAAGTGATCGTCTTCTGATCAGATTCCTATAGTTGTACTTCCCCAGAAATCAATTGTACTCATGTACTCTTTTTCTTAGTTTGTAATAAAACTTTTGTTCTTTGCAAACAAAATGGTGACTCCGCCGGGGACGACTTTCTCCTCCGACGAAAAATGATAACTCAATGTGATACCGCGTCGATCGACAAAACGCAGAAGACCCTGGTCGTGAAAGTCGACTAGACAGCCTACGAGACCATGATCAATGCTGGGGGTGCCAAGCGCACTTATGCCGTTGTTAAGAGCAAGACTCGCTCTGTTTGGACTCTTAAGTCCTTGGCGGTGTAATCTCCTGCCTCTGCGCAATTTGTGCCCATCACTACTTTGGCGCAACCTAAGGGAAACAGCCTTTTGGCTAATCCCTCCACTTCTCCGATTCTGAAATCGGAGGAGACTCAGTCTCGACACACTGTTGTCTAAAACAAAGAAAAGCGCCCTTCAGCCCTCTCTTTCCTGGCGCAACCTGCGCCTGTTCCTACTTCTGCGCAACTCGCGCCCATCAATGTTTTGGCGCAACCTAAGGGAAATAGCCTTTTGGCTAATCCCTCTACTCCTCCGACCCTAAAATCGAAAGAGATTCTGTCTCGGCACACTGCTGTTCAAAACAAGGAAAAGCGCCCTTTGGTCTTTTCTTTTTCGGCACAATTTGCGTGTATTCATGCTCCGGCGCAGCTTGCGCAGGTTCATGCCTTGGCACAACCCGTATGTACTTATGCACTAGCGCAATGTAAAGGGAAGCACTCTTTGCCACCAATCAGAAGTTTAGTGAGAAATCACTAAATCAAGGAAAAGGTTCTTTAACTTTTTTTAATTCTACTCGAGTCGTTGACTGGGTGGAAAGCACTGCTCTCCTTAATAGAGACAGCCAAATCTTTATCGGGAAGATGAGTTCCATTCAGAACAAACCTTCCATGCAAAAGGGCATTTTGCCTATTCCAAAGAGATCAGAAAATGATCTACCAACCTTATGTATTTCAAGATCTCGACGAGGCAAACTACTAGTATCTCAAGTAGATACACAAGCAACTCTCCTGTCAGACTTGTACACCTATATCAACAGGTGCCAATTAGGCTCAACCTCGGGAAATCACAAGATTCATCAAGCGCAATCCGCACCAGTTGCTAACTTACACCAGAGAAAGAATGCTGAGGTGAAAGATCCTGTGACTTATGCTAACCAGCTTAGCACGTCCTTGTACACTCAAGGTACAGGACATCTCAGGAACAGGAACCATGTCCCGAATATCATTAAGGACTACGTTCCTGCAAATTCTTCCCATCCTGTTAGCAACCTCCGTGAACTCGTAATACAGAAGTGGAAGGTTACAAATCCATCTCATCCAGCAGTGGTCCAACAACAAGAACATCATTGTAACCACCATCATGAAGTTGTCATCAAATGATGTTGTCAGTCAGCCAAGCGGTCCGTCTTTGACCGTTTGAATTATATTCAGACTCCCGAACCAATCTTAGTAGACGAAGATGAACTTCTCTATGCTTCTGTCAACATGGCATCTCGAAGCACTGGGGGTAGAAAACGTCCAAGACGTAATGAGTCCCGCAATCCTAGTCAACAATACTTAGATCTGATTCATGAATCCAGTGAAGGAGTATACCAATATACTAGATCAAAAAGCCGAGATACAATCGGTCAAGGGAATCTTCTTGATTCAAACCAAGATTCCTTCAGTAAAAAAAGATATCCCTATCACTTATTCTGGGGATAGTTCTTTATGTGACTTTGACGCTGACAGTAAAAGTTCTGAAAGGACCATTCTTTCTACTAGCTCGTCTTCAAATGCTAAAGAAATGACTGCTTATGCCGTCACAGAAGATAAAGATACCTCCACTTCTTTCAGTCAAGAGCAGAGAATTGCTGCTTTGGAGGCTAGTTTGAAGAACATGGCTGAAATGATGGAAGACATACATACTGTGATTATGGCACAACATACAGTTCCACCAGTCGTGAATCTAATTTTGACTCAAGAACCTATGACGACATCAGTTCCCACCAATATTGATCTGGGGGTATAATCTCCTCACACTGCTTCCATTCCTGTACAGGCTATTCCAAGTCAATCTGGTACAGGGGGTGGTACTTATCATGTGGTCCCCCCTCCTAACACATTAAATCAATCTACTACTCCACAATCAACAGGAGATACCAATGAGGCCGTAAAACTTTTACGCAGAAGGATGGCCTGCAGAAGCTTGGGATCAAACAACCCTATCCCATAGAATGGAAAGAGGTCCAATTTCCTCCTAAATACAAACCCCCTACTATTATGTTGTTTGATGGCAGCACGTCTCCAAGTCAATACCTCAACCACTTTGAAGTAATAACTGACCAACTCTAACCAAATGATGCTCTTCTTACTAGAGTATTTGTTGGATGTTTAGCTGGTGCAGCATATGACTGGTATCGTAGTTTACTAGATGGGTGCATAACCTCGTTCGCTAGCTTCAAACAAATGTTCTTGGAACAATTTTATGAGGGAACCAACGACATGACTATGTCTGCTCTCATCAAAATCAAACAACGACATAATAAAACGACTGAACGTTTCATTGAACGGTTCCGCCGTAAAGCACTTAAAATGCCTCTCGGAACTCCAGATGCTTTAACTATAGACACTTGCAAATCAAACTTGTTGCCTATAATCAGCATGTGGACAAGATCAACACAATTCCAGGATTGGCCTTCTTTCATAATGAACGCCAAAGCCGCAGAAGAAAGCGCTGACAAATTCAAACAATTAGACATTCAAATGCCTAATCTTGACAAAGAGGAACGTGCTACACCAAATAATAATGGCCGTCAGAACAATCGCAAGAGCAAGGAGACTTTGGCCATTAACTGTAAAACCCCTAAATTTTTACTACGATTTTGAAATTTTTATTTTTAGTATTAATTTTTTTTGGTATTTGTACGTCGAGTGCGAATGCGTATACACGAGATGTTTTAAATAAAAAGTTTTATTTTAAGTTTTAATAAATATAAAAATAAATGGCTTTGTTTCAAAATACATATAGAAAAATATTTTCTGTATATAATATTCTTCCTGTCAAGGGTTAGTCAAATTTTTATATTTAATATATTACATGCGAGTACATGATATACATTTTATATATATTTAGAATTTAGAATTATTGTTTTTCTTAACTATTTTTAAATTACTAAAAAGGTTATTCAAATATTTAATATTTATTTTCGAAATTAATTAATATGATTATTTTAGTATTTATAAAATATATTTTAAAATGGTTTGATTTATGTTTAAATTAATTATGATGATTTAGAAACTTGAATTTATGGATTTTATTTTATATAGATTTAATGTAAAGGTAGATTTATCTATAATTAAATTGGATTCGAATTTGGATTTAGATTTGATTTTATTGATTTAAATTTAATAATTGAATTATCTAATTGGGTTTAAATAAGTCCTAATCTTTATCTACCAAGTATTCCCTCAACCTTTATATATAGGGGAGCTGTCCATTGAGTTCTCTATAATTACTCCACAATATTTTCTCACAACTGCGTGCGTCGTATCAGTGTCCAATTATTATTCCATCTTTTTACAAATACATCATCTTTCCGTGTCGGACATATTCCGACACAATCAAATCCCTAACCTAGTCCTACTCTAAATTCTGTCTCCGGTTCCCTGT
Source organism: Iris pallida (assembly GCA_029216955.1). Classification (NCBI taxonomy): domain Eukaryota; kingdom Viridiplantae; phylum Streptophyta; class Magnoliopsida; order Asparagales; family Iridaceae; genus Iris; species Iris pallida. Next base: position 68,462,758 of record JANAVB010025196.1, on the reverse strand, counting down.
CCCAACCGAACTCCCCACGAACACCCCGTGGCCATCATCCCCTCATCATCCTCACCACGACAACCATCATTCACCCCTATTGGACCTCCGGGCATCACCGGGACCGCCGCAGACAACCATCCCGACCCAACAGACGACACCACCAACGTAGCCGCTCCTCCCCGACACACTGCCAGCCTCGCCACCACAAACCCAGCAGGATCCCAATCACCACCAACCCTGGCCACCCGAATCGTCGAACCACCACGCTTATCCATCGCCGTCACCTTCGACCAAACACCATCGCCGCCTTGTCCTACTGACCCATCAACAGAAGACACCACCACCTAAAAAATCGATCCCAGCCATTGACCCAACTCCACGACCGCAGACCTCCACACCAGTATCTCTGCCGTGGACATCATCTCCGACCACCACCCGGACCATTACCGGCGCCACTGCGACTGGTGCCACCCCGCCTCCAAACACCCCAACGCCATGAATAAATGACAAAATTTGACCCAGACTTACCTCCGCGACCCGTCGGCGGCCGGATTTGCTGCGACCAGCCTCCCGCTCGTCCCTCCGAGCTTTCACCGTCGGAGTCGCAAACCGATCCCGTGCCACCGGGTCTTCCGTGCGCCTACGCGCGTGACCCAGGCAGGCAAGCTCCGCCCATGCCTCCCGTTGTGACCGCCCACCACCAACCTCATTTTATTTCGACCCCTTCTGTCGCCTGCTGCCTAGGACGGTGAGCTGCCGTCGCGTTTCACCAGATCCGACGACCCCTACGCCGGATCTGCTCCCCTGTCTACCTTTCCGTCGAACTCTGCTCTGATTGGCTCTTCCTTCATCTCGGATGTGAGCCAGCATCGCCGAACGGGCGATGTCAGCGCCGCCCACCGAGAAAATTTGACCACCGACCCGCGAGTTTCCTCTCCTCCCGCTCGCTCAAGCCCTCTTCTGCCTATCCCATTCTCTCTCGCTCTCGAACTGCTCTCTTTCCTTCCTCTGTTTTGTCTTCTTCTCTCTCGTCCTCTCTTTTACTCCTTTGTTACTTATCCCCTTTTATTTTTTATTATTATTTTGATGGTTTAAGAGAAGTTGATGTATGGGATTTTATTAGGTCATTTTGTTTTCTCTTCTTTTTATTATATTTTATTTCAGTAGTAGGTACTAATTAGGATTTATATTTATATATACAGTATTCTTTGAGTTTTGTTATTATTATTATTATTATTTTAGCACTGAACACTTTGAAGAAATAAACAGATTTTATTAGTATATTTTGAATGCAGTAAGTATATTTGTATCTATAGGCAATTATGGTTATTTATTTGAAATATATTAAATACTTTCCAAAAAGTTTGACACCAACCTATTATTGGGTTAAAGCCTTATTTCTACGTTCAAAAATAATAATAATAATTTGTTTTTAAAGTAATTTTTATTTATAACTTATCTAGTCTTTAGCCCTAAATCACTTTTCTAGATTTTCTAGATTTTTATTTTCTAAAAATATTTTATAGATACAAAGAGTTGATAGCCTTTCCAAGAAATATATTTGTGACTAATAAAAGTATACCTCTCTACCCAAAAATCACATTTTTATAAAATTAGGATTTTTAACTTTTTAATAATTATCAAAAGGCATATTTTTGCTAATAAAATATATTTTCAAAGCATCATAAATATTTTTCTAAAGTAATATAAATATTTTCTCCGTGAATTCCATCGATTATCAATGGCTAGTCGTATACCCTATCCTCTTTCGAGTCTAGACTTCTTTAGGTCGTTCATAACTAATTTGATTATTCTGGATCCGATGGAACAGTCCGTGCCATTATCGGAGGCCGTCTTGCGTAGTTGTAACATTGAAGTCATATTGTGCCACCTTGATCATCGCACCACACCTGGCGTCACTACCAGGAAAGATACCTTGCCATTTGCTGCTTATTTATTTTAGCTCATATTTCATGCATCATTCATTATTTTCTTTATAAAAAATAAACTGTGATACATGGCATAACTTGTTAGAACTTACTGTTCAGTTATATTTCCTGCTATGTATTATTTTTTTACACATTAAACCTAGATTTAAGGGACCACCCTTGTGTGTTGCATTCATAGGCCTTGATACTTTTTTGTACCACGAAGTTGTGAGTCACATATAGGACTCGGACATGCGTGATTGGCTGGCCACAAGTACGTATAAGTCGTGCGATAGGAATAACCGCTAATAGAGTTTGCATGCTTAGTTTGACTTAGCGGTTAATAGTAGTTTTGTGTTGTGGATACAACATAGTAGGCATTGGGCGGGGAGGACAATACCTTAGCGTATGGGCTACTATGCACTTTACCTTTTGTAACCTGTGAGCTCCGCCGGAGACGCGGGTGAGATTACCCATGATTAATGACGGCCACTGGCATTCTACGAAATGTTATGCTCTTATTAATTGGGCCTCTGGTGTCCCAAGGGGGGACCATGCTGATCCCATTTTAGCCAGGGCCCATACGTAGGAAGGATTATTTTTAACTACATTTCACTTAGATTGGTTAGGCACCCTTATCCGTTAGGTATGAGTACTCTTGGTTTAGGTACTTGTATCTGACCGTGGCTTGGAACAATAATTTGTCGCGGATTAGTTCGCCACATCTTGTCCTTGTTTGGTTGTAGGTGTGGCTTACTACTCCGATGAGAAGGTATTGAACCTTGTTAGGGTCCGGATACATATTGGATTCATAGCATGGAAAAATACGTCATCGTGAATTAGTTTACCATCTCCTATCCTTGTTTGGTTGGGGGGATGGTACGCTAGTTCAATGGTGTGTATTGGACCATATTATAATTCAATTGACTTATTTATTTGAGCAGTTTATATTCAGTTTAGGCATGATATTATGTGTCTTGTTACGTCCCTTCGAGGACTTGGTTATCTCTCCAGTTGTGTGCTATTGTCTTTCGCAGGTGTTCTAGCCATGGCTATGATCATCTCTATTTCTTCGAAGATGATTGCTCTTTGATCGTCTTCGCTTCGCTCACCAAACTTTTTCTTTTGTTATGTATTATTTTCATAGTTGGTAGTGGATTTGTCTCCGCCCAACTACATGTACCAAATGGCAATTTCATAGTTGATTATATGATATCTTTTATTCTTATATTTTGTGGATGAGATTAGTTAGTTGTGGTTTACTGTATTTTACAGCTTATGTATCCATACGAGGCCTATGTACTTCGTATGTATACAGTTGGCATGTCTACGTTCCTAGTCCTAAGTATTTTGGGACTGGGGCGTGACATTGACCTCAAAGGCAAAGAAGCCCTAGCCATCAATATAAATCAGCCAACATCTACCTCTTCAGCACTACCACAACGGGCACCTCGTCCAAAAGAAGAATACTCTTTCGATGAAGATGACATCATGAGTATCTTTGATTGCCTCATCAAGAGCAATAAATTCCAACTGCCAGAACCTAAAAGGCCATATGAAGCTAGTAAGACTGACCATCCCAAATATTGTGTTTACCATAGGTTTATTGGACATCCGACTCGAATGTGTTATGTGCTCAAGGGTAAAATACAAAAGATGGTCAATTCTGGTGCAATCACTCTCCAGCAAGACGAGAAAACTGTAACAGCTAATGTTGTCTCCTTACAGTTTGGAGATTTTTTGGCTCAACTTGTGCATGATGGTGTTATCCCCATCCCAAGAACTACTCCGAAGATTGTTAATCTTCTACCTACACGGACAGATGGTCTGGTTCCTCTGTCTACTGATAAAGGAGAGATCATATGGATACATCCAGATTTAGTAGCGGACTTTGAAATACCATCTTCTTCCACCAAGTCCAAGAAGGCCACTAAAAATAAATCATGTCACATGATTTCATTTGGTGAGCATTGTCTTCCACCTCTAGCTGCTACCTTCATCCCGGCAGCAGATAATCCTTCTTCTTCTTCCACTGATAAGACAACAATATCAAAATCAGAAGCCAAATACCAACCAGCTTTCTACCTGTACAGTCCACAATCTCGTAAACTTATGATGAAAATGGGTTATGATCTACAAGAGGCCTCTAGTTTGAATCATGGAAATGGGTCTCCTGTACCTCTTTCTCTATGTCTTTCTCATAACCAATCTCTGGTTGGTTTGGGTTACTGGACAAACTCTCCCTCTCGCCGCAAGAAATCTTCCAGAAACAAGATCCAGGCAAAGAACTACAATATGGTGTCCTTTGAGCCTATATCCGAGGAAGAAGTCTTGACTTGTACCAGGTCTGGGAAACCTTACCTAAGAGACTACTCAGAAGGTCAAGAAGACCCTGCTCCAGCTCTAGAGGGTACTCAAGCATTGTCTTCTCTTGCTGTCAATATTCCGTCAGCTTCGTCACCCCAGATAGAGGCAACTCTTCCCAAACCGACGACAACCAACAAAGGAAAATAGCCTGTCCGTTTTGACAAAGTATTAAAGAAAACTCCAACTTTGGGACTTGAGAAGCCATATAACTTGGATATACTGGCTCAACTGGCCAATACTCCGACAAGATTATTAATATTTGATCTACTCCGTCTTTCGAGGGAGACTCAAGAAACGTTGAGTGAAGCTTTAACGCAAGCTAATACTTGTCTAGCACTTCTCAAGAAACCAGAGGAAGAGCCTGTGACATGCCTTCATTGTCATAGTGTGATGGAGCTAATGCCAAACATCACCTTCACACAAGACGATATGCTATTAGAAGATAATCGTCATGATCGACCCCTCTACTTTACGGGATATGTTGATACCATGAAGGTTGATCGTATCATGATCGATCATGGGTCTGCGCTCAACATCATGCCAAAAACTGTACTAGATGCATTGAAGATTCCTGTGCATAATCTTTCAACAACCATCACGACAATCCTGGGATTCAATTCTAGGAGAAGTGAACCTTTAGGGAAGATTCGCCTGAAATTTCAAATAGGCAATCTTCGTACGAAGGTTACTTTCTACGTGATCGATAATCACGGCTCTTACAATGCTTTGCTGGAAAGATCCTTTTTGCATGAGCATAACATTGTACCATCCACTTTACATCAATGCTTCAAATATGTGTAGGGCCTAAAAATCAAGTTGCGCCATGAACCTACTAACCAGTGATCAAGTTGCGCCCCAAAAATCAGGTTGCGCCACTGATATGAAGCTCAGAGAATAAACTGCACCGTTGAACAGGTTGTGCCATATATCAGACTGCGCCCAGTCTTATTGTGCCAAAGTCTACGTGGCGTCTGACATTTAATAGCCATCATCACCTGACAGCACTGGCAACTGACACCACAGTGAACGAGAAAAATCTTTTCGAATCCCGCAAATTGTGCCGCTCGAGGAGAGTTGGTTGACAGCTGTCCTGTACGCTTTGTAAGTTGCGCCTAGGCGCAATCCAGACAAAATTCTTAGTTGCTCCTAGGCACAATCTGAATAACTTCTGCTCAAAAGCTGCCACGTGTATAGGTGCAGCTCAGTCAGGCGCAGTTTTATTCATTGACTGAAGTTCGCGCAATCTGATAAAGTTAAGACAATTTTTATCTCTAAAGCAGGATAACGTGGTGCACATGCCACTAATCTCTCAAGATGCGTCTACTATCCTGTACAGGACCACGCGCATCTCAATCACATGATTCCACGCATCTAAATACAGTTAGTACATGACTTATAACTGAATAAAAGTTGGCACAACAGAAGATTGGCGCAACCCAATGTGGTGCAATCAAACCTCGCGCACATCAGAATAACTGCTAAAACAGTTATTTCATGAACTCTATAAATAGAGTTTCCAATCATTGTTAAAGCATTACATACATACGTACAAAGATCAAGAACTCTTGTAAAATTGATGATGCATTCTCCAGAGGCTACAGTCTTCAAGTTCACATAGTTCAAGGGATAAAGTGATCGTCTTCTGACCAGATTCCTACAGTTGTACTTCTCCAGAATTCATTGTACTTTGTACTATTCTTTTACAAGTTTGGAATAAACTTTTTGTTTTTGCAAACAAAATGGCGACTCTGTTGGGGACGATTTTCTCCTCCGATGAGAAGGTGACAACTCAATGTGATACTGCGTCGATCGACAAGACGCAGAAGACACTGGTTGTTCAAGTCAACCAGACAGCCTACGAGAATATGATCAACACCAAGAGCAACAAGCGCACTGTGGCTATCGCCAAGAACAGGACTGTGTGGACTCCTAAATCTCCTGCAGTTGTTGTTGCCCGGGCGCAACTTGAGTGCTCAGTGGCCAAGGCACAATCTGCCTCAGTGGCTCCGGCACAGCCTGCTTATATTACCAGGGTGCAATCCACTCTTCCTGCTGCCCGCGCAGTCCACTACTCTATTCACTGCCAAGACGCAGTCTGTTCAGGCCATTGCTGAGGCGCCGTCTACCCATGTTGCTGCCAAGGCACCACCAGTAGCCTATATTACTAGGGTACAATCAGTAGCCCGTAGGACTATGGCGCAATCCAAGCAATCAGTAACTAAGGTGCAGTCTACTGCTTTGGCGCAACCCAAGGAAACTAGTCTTTTGGCTATTTCCTCTCCCAATTCTCAAGTTCTAAACTTAGAGAAATAATGCTCTAGTGCTGCCACTAGACAGAACAAATGGAAGAGTCCTCTGACACTTCCTCAATTGGTGCAATCCGTACCTAAAATGGTCTCACAACAGAACAAAGGGAAACGCTTCTTAGCTAACCCTCTACAAAATAAAAGAAAGCACCTTTTGGTCTTTTCTCAAACTTCCCTGGTCTGTGACTCAGAGGAAGTCACATCATATTTCCTTTAAACAGAGGTCTTCGAATCTCTGATATCGAAAAGAATACTGATCAAAGAGGCATCTTACCTACCCCTATAGGGTCTGGTCAAGACCTTCTCACCTTGCAAATTTTAAGATCTAAGCAAGAAAAATTGAGGGTATCACAAACAGAGACACCTGGATCAGAATTTTCTAATTTACGCGCTTATCTCAATAAGCGTCAACCAGTATCAACTTTGGTGAAACGTAAGAATCCTATGCCAAAGGCCAACCTATTCCAGAAGCCAAAGTTTGAAAAGAAGGACCCAACCACTTATGCTAATGAGTTGAGTACATCTTTGTACACTCAGGGAACTAAACGTCTGAAGAATAGGAGACATGTTCCTAACATCATTAAGGAATATGTTTCTCCGACTTCTTCTAATCCTGTAGTTGTAACTGAGCTTCGGCAACGTCTTACACAAAGACAGGAGATGACAGGGATGTCTCCATCACCTCCAAATCATACTTCAGATTGCCACTGCCTTTATGAAGTCATCATCAACTGTTGTTGCCAATCGGCTCGACGATTTGTCTTCGATCGTCTGAACTATGCTTCAACTCCCGAACATATAATAGAAGACGAAGACGAGCTATTATATGCTTCTGTTAACATGACTTCTCAAGGCACTGGGGGTGGGAAACGTCCAAGACGTAATACATCCCGTAATCCCAGTCAGCAATACTTGGATCGGATTCATGCATCCAGTGAAGGTGTCTTTCAATACACTAGATCGAGAAATCGACATTTGAACCAAGGTGTCTTTAATCAAGAAGATCTCCCCATCGCCCATGTAGGAGAGGACTCTTTCTCAGAGTTTGATGCAGATAGTGAAAGTTCTGAACAGACTATCTCATCAATAGCAGCAAGAGAAGTGACGGCATATACCATTACGGAAGATCAAGATGCCTCTACTTCAACCAGTCAAGAGCAACGAATTGTTGCATTAGAAGACAAATTGAAGACCATGGCAGAAATGGTTGCAAGTATGCACACTATATTTGTGGCTCAACATACAGTGCCACCGATTGTAAACCCTGCTACAAACCTGAGCTTATAGCATCTTCTGTATATGTTAGTCTGGGACTGTAGTGCCTCGTTCCACTCAGTCAATCGGAGGAATCGAAACGCCGACGACGTTCAGACTTAGCCTTGCAACGGCTTGCTCGGAGACATCGCTCAGGTAGGATAGTTTCGGTGAACTTGCCTCATATTAGCTTTCACTTAATAACTCGCATGTTTTTAACTTGCACAAGTAGGCTAATATAAAAGCTACGAATCCACATAGCTAAGGGAATAATCCCGACGTGTCGAATCGAATTTAGGACATGGAAAACGTTCCATGGTCGGATTAGAGTTGGTGCACGGTGTGCTTTGAAAATGACACTCGGTCCTTCGTTCCATGGCTTGGGAGAAGGAAAGTTGGTATTCGTCACAAACTATGAGTTAGCCTAAGTCATAGGCATCGCCCGCGTAAATACTCGATAAAGCATGCACGTTTCTTCGAATGCAAGGCTCGACGTAGCCTTGATTGTCCCACGAGCTAAGTTATATCACATGGCTTATGGATTAAGTCTAGGTACCCAAAAGAATTTGGTTGTTCAAGTTGAGCGTATGCACGGTCCCACGGTTCTACTGCTACATATAGCCATTTGATCCCACGGTCTTAAGGCTCATCACATAGAGTATAAGGCGGTCCCTCGGTTGGGAGTCTCACGTTCCTACACACGTTAAGAAGTATGAGGCGGTCCCTCGGTTGGGAGTCTCACGTTCCTACACACGTTAAGAAGTATGAGGCGGTCCCTCGGTTGGGAGTCTTACGTTCCTATGCACGTTAAGAGGTATGAGGCGGTCCCTCGGTTGGGAGTCTCAAGGTCTTATGCACGCTAAGAGGTATGAGGCGGTCCCTCGGTTGGGAGTCTCACGGTTCCAAGACACGTTATGCCAAGTGTGGTTCAGAGCACGAGTTGCTAAGTATAGTTCCAGTCGTACCAACAAATTAGGCCATGCATTTACGTGAGTCTAGATGTCTCGTAGGTGCGTGGTCATTGGACAACTTGTCGACAAGGATTTCTGCCTAGACTGTTTATACGCCGGGGCACCGGGTCCAGTCGTCCTAGGAGGTAGACGTTATAGTAGCGCACGTATTGCGTGGATAGTCGGTGGCTTTCCATGGGGCTAGCTACCTTGCATTGAAGGACCCGCCGCCTACCCAAGCTATGTCCACGATGGCTCGTCGTGCCAGTGGCCTTTCATATAGATAATTGGCGTGCTAAGCGGCGAATCCGCATACACGGTGTCGATCGTAACAAAGGAAGTGTAAGCACGATATGTGATGAGTTGTGGAATGCGTGCACGGTATGCACATAAGGTATTATAAAGCCTAAGAATGGCTATGCGTAAAGACACGTGCTTCGGCACGAGATATGGCGTCGTGCTTGAGTTCTCAATACCGGTTCCACAAGTTACGTTTTGAGTTAAGTCTGGAAGAGACGTAAGACGAGTTTAGTTAAGTCAGGTTAAGCTGCGAGGCACGACCGCGTTATCACAACACAAGTATAGGCAAGACTTAGCGAGGAGGCACTGCCTCAGAGATAAGCACGAATCGAGTTCACCGCACGATCAAGTCGTTATGTCCCAGAATATGGCACGAAAGACAAGTATGAGTCGGTGTGTTGACATTGCAAGCCCGAGAACGGTCTAGAGGCTAGGGTAAGGAAGTTATCGCTGTAATAGCACGATGACGGTCTAAAGATACTAAATAGGCCGAGAGTCTATGTCCTAACTGATCCTAAGGCAAGAGTAGAAAGACAATCGTAAAGGGTTTATGTTGCACAAAGTAAATTAACGTGTTGGTTCTGTATGGGTGGGCGAGAAGCTCACTCCACCGGTACAGTTGAGTACTGACACCCACATAGTTTTTAAGTGCAGGTGCAGTTAGAAGCTCGTGGTACGGAGCTCGCTTGGATGGGTTGAGGCATGGAGTTCCTTGGCAATTCAAAGCGTGCGGTCGCGTGGAGTCAAGACTTATACGGGACATAATATATGGACATCGCCTCTTCGAAGCATCCGCTGGCTCGAGATATGTATTGAGAGATGAGAGAGAGCTGAGTGATTGTAGTGTGAGACGAGTGAATTTGAGTGATTGTAATCTTGGCCTTGCGCCCCCATTGTAAACTTTGTTTCATTATCAATAAAGAGCTTCTTTTGAATAACTTGTGTTTGTTCTAAAATTTCTGTTGTGTTCAATGTCTCTGCTTGGGACTTCTGTGCGACGATCCCGTCGCAGCCGCTGTAATCGGCCGTTATGGAACCCACCTTGCATGAGTGCAATCTAGGCTCATGCAGTATCACGCTTTAGCGAGGACGATCGCTCCTACGGGAGTGGGGCACGACAGGGGGTACCACCTCCTCAGGTTACCTCTGTGCCAATTCAAGCTGATCCAAGTCAGTCTGGTGCTGGGGGTGGAAATTATCACGCTGTTCCTCCTCCTAACACTTCTAACCAGCCCATCAATTCCCAAACATTAGGGGATGCTAATGAGGCTATTAAGCTCTTATGCACTCAGTTTGAGACCTTCAAGCAGAAGGATGGCCTACAAAGACTGGGCATAAAGCAACCGTATCCTACAGAGTGGAAGGAAGTTCTATTCCCTCCTAAATACAAGCTTCCAACCATTATGTTATTTGATGATAGCACCTCTCCAAGTCAGTACATCAATCACTTTGAGGTGATGACTGATCAATTACAGCCAAATGATGCTCTCCTTACCAGAGTGTTCATCGGTTGTTTAGCTGGCGCAGCATACGACTGGTATCGTAGCTTGCCTGATGGTTGTATTACTGCTTTTGCTGGTTTCAAGCAAATGTTCTTGGAACGGTTTTATGAGGGGGTCAATGACATGACAATGTCTACCCTCATTAAGATTAAACAGAGGCAAAATAAATCCACGAAGAGTTTTATTGAAAGATTCCGCCGAGAGGCACTCAAAATGCCTTTAGGAACTCCATCTGCTGTAACAATAGACACTTGCAAATCAAACATGTTGCCTATTATCAGTATGTGGACGGGATCTATGCAATTCCAGGATTGGATTTTTTTTATTGTGAATGCCAAGGCAACTGAGGTCAGCGCTGAAAAGTTTAAACAGTTAGGAGTTTAGATGACTCATCCTAACCAAGACGAACATTCTACACCCGGGGGTAATAATTGCCAGAATAATCGTAAGGGTAAAGAAACACTGGCCATCAATCTCAAGGGCAAAGAGTCTTTGGCTGTCAACGTTACTCAGACAACACCCACTCTATCAGCACCACCGCAGAAGACAACTCGTCCAAAGGAAGAGTATTCTTTCGATGAAGATGATACTTTGAGCATCTTCGATTGCTTGATCAAAAGTAATAAGCTTCAACTTCCAGAGGCAAAATGGCCAGAAGAAGTGGGTAAAACCGATCACCCTAAATACTCTGTTTATCACAGATTTATAGGGCATCCAACCAGAGCATGTTACATGCTCAAGGGTAAAATCCAAGAGTTGTTCAACTCTGGAACAATTACTCTGCAGCAGGACGAGAAGACGATGACTACTAATGTCATTTCTGTGTAATTTGGTGACTTACCACCACAACTTGTATAAGATGGTGTTGTCCCCATTACAAGGACTACTCTTGAGATTGTAAATCTCCCACCTCCTCAAAATGAAGGTCTTGTTCCATTATCAACTGACAAAGGAGAGATTATGTGGATTCATCCAGATCTGGTAGCAGAGTTTGAAATGTCTTCCTCTTCTAAGCAAAAGAAGCACTCCAAATCAAAAGCTAAAAACTGCAATATGGTATCTTTTGAACCAGTAACAGAAGAAAAAAATTCTAATGGACACTAGATCTGGAAAACCCTATCTTCGAGAATATCCCAAAAATTAAGAGAATCTCGTTCCATCTCCTGGTGCTCCATCTTCATCATCTTCTCCTGCTGAGAGTATACCATCTACATCCTTACCGGTGGTTGAACCATCTCCTCCGAAACCAACATCAGCAGACAAGGGAAAGCAACATGTTCGCTTTGACAAAGCACTGAAGAAGTCCTCATCTCTTGGACTCGAAAAGCCATATTACTTTGATATATTGGCTCAATTGGCCAATACTCTAGCAAGATTATCAATCTTTGAACTTTTACATCTCTCAAAAGAAACTCGAGAGACATTAAGTGAAGCCTTGATGCAGGCTGACGCTTGTCTTACTCTTCTCAAGAAGCCTGAAAAGGAGCCAGTCAGCTGCGCACATTGTCATAGTGTATTTGAATTAATGTCCAACATCACTTTTACATAAGATGACATGTTGTTAGAAGACAATCGTCATGATCGTCCTCTCTACTTCACGTGGTATGTAGATACCATGAAAGTCAATCGCATTCTGATTGACCCCGGGTCTGCACTTAGCATCATGTCGAAGCCTTTACTGGATGCTTTGAAGATCTTATTGCATAATCTCTCTACAACTATCACGACCATCTTGGGGTTCAATCAAGGAAGAAGTGAACCTTTGGGGAAGATACGCCTAAAACTTCAAATTGGCAATCTTCGTATGAAGGTAACTTTCTATGTTATTGATAATCATGGCTCATACAATGCTTTGTTAGGAAGGCCATTCCTCTATGAACACAATATTGTACCTTCTACTCTCCACCAATGTTTCAATATGTGGATGGTAATGGAAAAGTCCAAAAAGAGGTTATAGATCTGAATCCTTTCAAAAGAGTTGAAGCATACTGCAACGATTCTCGCATGTACAAGGAGAAATTTATGAAAGTGGTACTAGCAATGGACACAGATGAAGAAAAGAAAAATGTACCGAATGATACATTGGTGATCCCGATCAAAGGACGTACCTCTTGTCCTCAGTCTTCCAAACCACTGACTATCTATCTTCCTTCCCATGAGAAGCAGCCCAAGGATGATAGTCAGGAACAAAGGGAGCTCGCTTCATCTGAGCTGCTTGTAATCGATCTTCGTCGCAAGAAGCCCCCTCCTCCTTCTCGTTCTTCTTCTCCCCCTCTTGTCATCAATCTGACTAAGCCTGCTAAGGCTAAAGTTCCTGTTGTAAATGATGGTATAAAAATCAATAAAGCATCTCCTTTGCAGTATACTGATGTCTCTTACTATACTCAGTGTTATTTGGATATGCTAGATAGCTTTAAACCACTTACAATAGAAGTCGATCACCTCTGCGAAATGTGGTATCACTGGATTCAATACAAGAGTCATACTTCTTAGTACCGTCTCGAAAGAAAGATGAAAAGCCTATATTTTTCAACAAAAGAGAGGAACCAAAAATCATGCTCTATAATGATAATAGAGATGATTCAGGAAGGCTACAATTACGCCATTATAGTCCACAATCCAAAGCAATCATCCGCAAAATGGGCTATGATTTCAAAACTGGCCTCAACAACGGTAAAGAAAGGCGAACTCTTATTCGTATTGCTGTTCCAAAAGGAAAATCACAACAATACCACAGTAAAACGAAATAAGGACTAGGTTATGCTTCACCACTTCCAACTCCAGAACCTTCTGAATCTGATGAAGAAGAACGATCTAACTCTTTTGATTCTATTTTATGGGATTCTGACGCCAACATTGGCCATGTTCATAAGGTGATAGTACCTTCTAACATGGTGTCTGCCGAATTTTTCGAAAATGATGAAGATGACATTGAAGAAGCTCTTGAAGTGGACCTGTCACGACCCGCACCCGCTTTTCGGATACGAGACGTATCCAAGCCAGCCTACGCCGCAGAGTCGGCGGTAGAACGCTGTCAAGCCCGCAAGAAATAAATGCTAAATAAAAACAATTGCTGCTCATTCACATTTCTAAATTTATTACAACATTTACAAGATTTATATTTAAAGGAAATACATGATTTTTTACAATTTAATGAAAAATGAAACCACTGCTATCTATTTCTAGGTTGTCTTCAGCATACCCAAGTCTTCCCAGTGCTAAGAGTGATTGCGGCTAAACCTGAAAAATATTGGTTATCCAGTTAGGATTAGAACAAGTACACAAATCGACGGCAATGCAAAACACAATAGAATTAACAAGACATGAAAATAGCATATGGAATATGAAAGCTAGTAAGAAAACTGATGACATGGCACGGTGGAAAAGAAAAAGAAAAAAATAAAAGACATCTACCTATGTGGTGTGAAATACCTTTTTCAACATGTGGACGGCTAGGGGGTAAATAAGACACACTGCACGTGTCGTGCGCAGCGGCTAGCATTCACGAGAGACACTGGGATAGTTCTGGGTAGTCCACATGTTTACTAAGATATTTTCCCTTTCGACTACTCCGTGTGACAAGCGTGTCAACAAGCAGCAAGATATATGTATAGACATGAAATGAAAAGACTACTATGAATCGAAAAGCAATCAAAAAGTGCACTTGCCTGAGGTCCTTAGCTAGAGAAACCAATAACACTATACCACTCAAAGAGCCACACATGTAGAAGTCTCCGGATGCTGAAATAAATATTACCAACGTTCTCAGAATAGTCAAATTAGCTAGGATTGCCTATCCTTAAGTCCAATTCTGGACACAGGGGCAAAACGATAATTTCGGGCAAAAACGATGTCCGCCGTTGGACCCGCTTTGCACCGAAAAGCGTGCCAGAGTTAATGGTCTCTAAAGTCGTCAAACTATATGTCTACGGATCCGGTTTTCTGATACGAACCCAACTGTATGTCCAGAGTTGGATTCCGGCAGGCCGTGCACAAAATCGCCCGTTGAGTGGAACCGTGGGGCCCACAAAACGGCGTCCGATTCAACGCTCTCAGAACTGGACCAAACTTGGATGCAGGACCAAAAAAATGATACGGTCCTGTTGGCGCAAGTTTCGTCTCGATCTGACGAGCGTGCACAAAGTTATGACTAAATTTGCATTGCACGGATACGGGGCGATTCCGACGGATACGCATCAAATTCGTCGCGCACACGCGACCAATTTGAATTCCGTCAAAGCCCACACGACCACAAACCGATACGCAGCTTTCGATGCTTTCGGTTCACGACCACATCGCCCAGATTGGCGGGACACACGTCGTGTGGAACAATTTTCTAGTTTTCGAAAACATGTTTTTAGGAAACTTTGAAACGGTTTTAACAGGGATTTAATTGATGAAAAATAAAAGTAAAAGAGAGGTTTCGAACTCGTATAGGTTGTCTAAAACTGTCTTCAAATATAATCTCAAAATCGTGCATGGATTGGGAGAAAACTGTCCGTGAACTAGAGTCCTTGGACTGGTTTTACTGTCCTGTTTTGACAGTTTTTTGTCGAACTTGGGTTCGATTTCTCGACAGGTATACTACGTATCCTTGTAAACTAATTTATGTACTTGGAAGAGGGTTATATCGTGAGCGTACCAGAGTTGATGGATCGTAAAACGGTCGATCTTCGAGGGAGAACGACTGTCGAGAACTCAGCCTCCTAGTGCGGCTGTCCTGCTGTTTCTGTGTGTGGTGCGCGCGCGGCCTCTGTTGCCGCCGACCCTGCCACGGTCGCCGTCGTCCACCGCGGCAGTTCAGGGGAGGTCGCCTGGGTACGAAGTCGGTGCTAAGGTTTTGGGTTGTGGCTCCTCTCTGTTGTCGAACAGAAACTAATCGAGCGGGGGGGTTTTAACCGCTCGCGGTTTCGTTTACACAGGTCGGGGCTGGGCTGCCTCCTGTGTAACTTCGGTTGGGGATCATTTGGGGCTCGGGCTAGGCTAGCTGGGGGAGTAGTTAGTTCGGGCTGGAGGTGTTTAGCCGTGGGCCTTTTAAGGCCGACTGCGCTTGGGATTTGCTGCTGTGGGGTTTCGTTCAAGTATTGGGGATGGGCCCGGCTCCCTGCTGAGCTCGGGTGGCTCTACATGGTTGGCCATGTAGTATGTGACCAAGTGAAGTGAGGTGTGCACGTGAAGCTTATAGCTGATGGCAACCAACTACAACTTAGCTGATGTATGATTGCATGCATGTGAAAGTGAATTGCAACTAAATATATTGAAATAAATTGAATTGAATTTCAATTTAATTCAGTTCAAACATTCATTTCATTTCATTTCAATTCAATTCAATTCACTACTATACTATATAATCATAATAATAACAGAGGCCACCACCATGCACTTGTTGCTTTAGGCAGTGGTACAAGTCATATTTGGAGGGCAGAGTGTTTGGTGTGTACATATTTTTTTCTTTTCTTTTCCTTGTGAAAGTGACAACACTCCTGTTAGCTGGTAGGATTTGGGCCAACTCAAAGAGATTGCAACCGGGTTCAGCTGTTTAGGGCCGGGTCCGGGCTGGCTTGCATCCTCTATATTAAGATATATATAATTATATATATATATAATATATATATATATATATATATATATATATATATATATATAT
Source organism: Iris pallida (assembly GCA_029216955.1). Taxonomy (NCBI): domain Eukaryota; kingdom Viridiplantae; phylum Streptophyta; class Magnoliopsida; order Asparagales; family Iridaceae; genus Iris; species Iris pallida. Next base: position 68,446,522 of record JANAVB010025196.1, on the reverse strand, counting down.
ATATATATATATATATATATATATATATATATATTATATAATTATATATATATATAATTATATATATATATATATATATATATATATATATATACACACCTATACATATATATAAATATACGTATACATATATAATTACTTATATATATATATATATATACATATATCTATATACACATATATATTTATATTTATAAATATATATATTCACACACATATAATAAATAATAACCATATACACACTTCTATACTCCTATATATATACATATATACTTTATTCTTTTTCCCATATTTATTTATGCACACATACACCTTCATATATAATATGTTTATTTGACAGAAATAATATAACAAAATTTAATAATAATTTTCTCAACAACATAATAATGATAGTAACAATAATATTAATAATAAAAATAATTATAAAAATATTCCAAAATTTTCGGGAAGGGGAGCTACAAATCTACCCACCTTAAAATAATTTCGTCCTCGAAATTCTAACTCGTAAACATGCCCAAAAATTCAACCATAAAAATAATAAAAATATAATTAAACCCGCTATTACCACAATATCCTTGAATTTTAATTTCTCAGAAATATTTATATCTTCCTCTTTGCCATTTCGTAACTACGAATCATCGAGGACTTCTACCCACCTTTGGTCACACTACTCCTCAAGCTAAGATCTCATAATCTTCTAACTAGTTGCTAACAATTCTACCAACAGATATCTAGGCATATGGTTTCTAAAATCCTCTCGTACCTATCAAGCAACCCAAAAACTTAACAAGCAAATTTATACAAGTAGCTAAGAATATTGGCAAACTCTAGTAAACATGACTATTCGTCGCTCTGAAATAGGAAGGTCATGAAAATAAAAAATATAATCAAGAATAAATATGAAATTTCAAGAATGGTAGAAAGTATCCAAGGATACCGATAGAAAGAGTGTTTATGAACCTATAGTCTTACTCAATAGATTGGCTACTCTAGTCTAGTCATTGACTAAATCTAAGAATCATTCGTTCTTTAGTAGAGCTTGCCATCTGGAATACAAAAGTTCCAATCTCGGAATTCTAAACAAGGTTCCAAAATGGAATGGAGTTTGAGAAATCTAGATTGTGATCCTACTGGGTTCTCTATTTGGGCATCAGTCGTTGGTTGGATGATCATTAGGTTTCAATCTATATGGGCTAGACAAGATCCTAATGATAAAACTGTTCCTACTAGATTAGGGTATCCTAGAATAGGTTTCTACTCAAGGGATTGAGCTAGTTGCTAGTTAAGTTGGTTAGCTAGGTTCATAAAGCCCAAAAATGCATCTTTTGTGACTTTTGTGTTTGAGTGGAACATGAGGCTTCAATTGGGCGTCACACTAGTGGCCTGTGCATAGTGGGCTTCGAGTAAATCACGACCATATATTGGGTTGCAGGAATTGGGTCGAAGTTGAGGCTCTAGTGGAAATCAGAAAGTACGCCGGTGTTATGGTACGGGTTATAGCTAGTCCTTTTGTCCTGAAAGTTGTACCATAAAAATAGAGTACAAGGGGATGAGTTTGAGTGGGACATGATATACCTAGATGAAGGTGGACTCGTCTAGATCTTGCATATGAAATTTGTTGGGAGGTAACAGCTGGTCTCGTACTCCGAATACTAATGGCACGGCCCGGGGACACAAAAGAATCTAAATAAAAAGTGAGAGTCCAAGGGCACTAATAATCATCCTAATGGAATTTATTCTATTCACTCGGTAATCCTGGTATATCCTAAATTTAGAAGGCTTACAGTCTACCCACCTTAGAAGCTCGGATATGGTTTTTAGGAATAAAGAGGTTAAGAGGATTCCTAAGTCCGGATAGTGTACCTCGACTCTGGTCAATAAAGAACAAGGCACAGCGTAATGGGATACGGTGGATATAAGTCAAGTCAAGGATCGTTCCTCAAATTCAGATGGCTAGAAGGTCTCAATAGTAGCTTGATGGTCGAGAGGAGAACGAGTAACTCAAGGCAAAGTTACTATCACAGGGCTGGCCGATGGTAGCTACACTTGCGTATACAACCATCATGGTATTGGGGATACTATGTATCTATCTATTAATTACGAGCTTTCGCCTTTCCAATTAGTGAAGGACGAAAATAATAAAGAGTTCAAGAGAGATGTCACTGAACACAATTGCATGATTCCAGGGCGAATGTTTAATTCAAGAGGAATTGTCAAAGTAGTCGCGGATGAGACCCTAGAGACATCTATATCTCAATCCACACAGGATAATTAAATGAAAAGCGAACCAAATGCATCATGGTTGATCAGACCGTGATACAATGATTCTGATTAGACAATAGGTTAGCGGGCGTCCCCAGTAAACATATGTCTTGAATCAAGCTCGATAAAAGAGTAAGCTTGCAAAGTTAGGCTGTAATAGCAGCGTTGGTCAAGATTGTCAAAATACAAGTACGCAAGATTTTTGAATTGAGGGATAGGTAGTTCGAGTTTTTGAGAAAATCAAATCCTTACCTGGTGTTATTGCGTATACAGTCTTCCTATACTCTTCCAATCTCTAAGGCCTTAGTCGACTACTTGGTTATGGGATTCTCAATTCTATATTCTAGGCAAACCTGTTAGTGTCAGTAAATTACCTCGACAATATATCACAAGGACCACGTAATGCAAAGTTGAGAGGCATACTACTCAGCTTACAGAACTTACTCTAGTATTGGTTTTGGATCTTAGGGTCATACATGGCAGTCTCTATTCTCTATGATATCCTAAACTTGTAATCACATCTGAAATCATTTCACCGAGAATTACGCCTTGCCCGTATACTCTGGCTACGGCAAACCCATGGTTTCGTGATTCAAATGTGATAGGCTATCAGACACTCTACCTATATTGACACAATGGTATCTAAGATCTAAAGAAGTCAACGATAACATAGTTTCTGCAATGTTCCATAGACTATGATTCTTCGAAATAATTTCAATTCTATGGGTTGTGCCTCGCCAGTGCGCTGCTGACTGCAGTGAACCCACATCTCCACTCTCAGCTAATTGATGACAGTGCGTTGTTGTCTAACTATTTTTAGTTAACTAATACTCCTTTAACTATATTCGTAAAAATTCTTGGGCCTCTAGAGATTCAAACAGGTTGACAAAAATAAGGCGTAGGTATTTGTCCTATCAATCACAACATCTAAAATAAAAGATTTAATCATGGAGGAATTAATTAAAGACAAAAGAGATACAAACATCCTAGTATCTATTTTATGTGCATTTCAATGGTTGATAGAAAATCTCAAGCCAATCTACCTCGAGTTTTGTATGCAAATAACAGAATTAGAAGATCTAAACTAATTTCCTACGGTAACATAGTATTTAAAACAGGCAATTCTAACTTATGATATAAGATCTATATCTAATACAACAAAAGAATATAAAACAGTTCATTAAAATTAATGCCTTAATTCTAGGCAAGTCTAACTTACCAGTGAATAGTGGATCTACATTGGATCATAATGTCATATCAAAAGTATCAGTGTATCTATAGGGGTCTAGCAAGCTATCTGAATTGTATGGCCTATCTGATAACCTTAACTACCCAACAGTCAATATGAACAAGGGTCTCCTAGTCCTAGTCATTATTCTCCTGAATTATTTTAATCCTAGTTTATGAATGAGCATTTCCTGGTTGCAGGCTCGTAATAGTACGACTAAGGTACCATCACGAGTTTGCAATATTCTGCAAAAACGGACCTGCATGGGCCACCACAAAAACTTGTCACGACCCGCACCTGCTTTTCTGATACGAGACGTGTCCAAGCCAGCCTACGCCGCAGAGTCGGAGGTAGAACGCTGTCAAGCCCGCAAGAAATAAATGCTAAATAAAAATAATTGCTGCTCATTCACATTTCTAAATTTATTACAACATTTACAAGATTTATATTTAAAGGAAATACATGATTTTTTACAATTTAATGAAAAATGAAACCACTGCTATCTATTTCTAGGTTGTCTTCAGCATACCCAAGTCTTCCCCAGTGCTAAGAGTGATCGCGGCTAAACCTGAAAAATATTGGTTATCCAGTCAGGATTGGAACAAGTACACAAACCGATGGCAATGCAAAACACAATAGAATTAACAAGACATGAAAATAGCATATGGAATATGAAAGCTAGTAAGAAAACTGATGACATGGCACGGTAGAAAAGAAAAAAGAAAAAAGAAAAGACATCTACCTATGTGGTGTGAAATACCTTTTTCAACATGTGGACGGCTAGGGGGTAAATAAGGCACACTGCACGTGTCGTGCACAGCGGCTAGCATTCACGAGAGACACTGGGATAGTTCTGGGTAGTCCACATGTTTACTAAGATATTTCCCCTTCCGACTACTCCGTGTGACGAGCGTGTCAACAAGCAGCAAGATATATGTATAGACATGAAATGAAAAGACTACTATGAATCGGAAAGTAATCAGAAAGTGTACTTGCCTGATGTCCTTAGCTGGAGAAACCAATAACACTATACCACTCAAAGAGCCACACATGTAGAAGTCTCCGGATGCTGAAATAAACATTACCAACGTTCTCAGAATAGTCAATTTAGCTAGGATTGCCTATCCTTAAGTCCAATTCTGGACACAGGGGCAAAACAGTAATTTCGGGCAAAAACGATGTCCACCGTTGGACCCGCTTTGCACCGAAAAACGTGCCAGAGTCAATGGTCTCTAAAGTCGTCAAACTACATGTCTACGGATCTGGTTTTCCGATACGAACCCAACTGTATGTCCAGAGTTGGATTCCGGCAGGCCGTGCACAAAATCGCCCGTTGAGTGGAACCGTAGGGCCCGCAAAATGGCGTCCGATTCAACAGTCTCAGAAATGGACCAAACTTGGCATACAGGACCAGAAAAACGATAAAGTCCTGGTGGCGCAAGTTTTGTCTCGATCTGACGAGCGTGCACAAAGTTATGACTGAATTTGCATTGTACGGATACGGGGCGATTCCGACGGATACGCATCAAATTCGTCGCGCACACGCGACCAATTTGAATTCCGTCAAAGCCCACACGACCACAAAACCGATACGCAGCTTTTGATGCTTTTGGTTCACGATCGCATCGCCCGGATTGGCGGGACGTACGTCGTGTGGAACAATTTTCTAGTTTTCAAAAACAGGTTTTTGGGAAACTTTGAAACGGTTTTAACAAGGATTTAATTGATGAAAAATAAAAGTAAAAGAGAGGTTTCGAACTCGTATAGGTTGTCTAAAACTATCTTCAAATAGAATCTCAAAAATTGTGCATGGATTGGGAGAAAACTGTCCGTGAACTAGAGTCCTTAGACTGGTTTTACTGTCCTGTTTCGACAGTTTTTCGTCGAACTTGGGTTCGATTTCTCGACAGGTATACTACGTATCCTTGTAAACTAATTTATGTACTTGGAAGAGGGTTATATCATGAGCGTACCAGAGTTGATGGATCGTAAAACGGTCGATCTTCGAGGGAGAACGACTGCCGAGAACTCAGCCTCCTAGTGCGGCTGTCCTGCTGTTTCTGTGTGTGGTGCGCACGCGGCCTCTGTTGCCGCTGACCCTGCCACGGTCGCCGTCGTCCACCGCGGCAGTGCAGGGGAGGTCGCCTGGGTACGAAGTCGGCGCTAGGGTTTTGGGTTGTGGCTCCTCTCTGTTGTCGAACAGAAACTAATCGAGCGGGGGGGTTTTAACCGCTCGCGGTTTCGTTTACACAGGTCGGGGCTGGGCTGCCTCCTGTGTAACTTCGGTTGGGGATCATTTGGGGCTCGGGCTAGGCTAGCTGGGGGAGTAGTTAGTTCGGGCTGGGGGTGTTTAGCCGTGGGCCTTGTAAGGCCGACTGCGCTTGGAATTTGCTGCTGTGGGGTTTCGTTCAAGTATTGGGGTTGGGCCCGGCTCCCTGCTGAGCTCGGGTGGCTCTACATGGTTGGCCATGTAGTATGTGACCAAGTGAAGTG